>CM037035.1:29225252-29581745 GCA_020882235.1 Schizaphis graminum
AATTCCAAACTATTATTCAATGTTCATGTATCAGCGATTAAAAATAAATCTTTAGCTGTATTTGGTATGATAAAAAGAAACTGTTCCGATTTCCGTGATCCACTTGCTCTTAAATGTCTATATACCTCACTGGTCCGTTCTTTATTAGAATACGCTTCATTAATTTGGGACCATAACAATGTAGGACATATTGACCAACTTGAAAAAGTTCAAAATAAAGCTCTCAGATTTATATGTCATAAATGTAATATTCAAAGAACCCCTCACTCTGGTTACGATAACATTTTAAAATTATTAAACTTACAATCTTTAAAGGTACGTAGACACTTGTCATACAACACCTTTCTCACCAAATTACTGAATAACGAGATTGATGATTCATTTTTATTAAGCCAATTAAATTTCAAAGTCAAAAACCACTACACCCGCAACAATCATTTATTTTATATTCCCCATTCATCTAAAAATTATATGTCATACGACCCTACAAATATTTTAATGTCTTCAGGAAATACTAAATTATTTTAAAAAACATTGAATGTATTATTATTATTATTATTATTGGGATTATAATCATTATTATTATAATCATTATTATTATTTTTACTATTTTTCTATATAATAATCTTTTTATCTTTTATTATGTTATATTTTTATTTTAATTATATTATATTATTGTTATCTATACAAATATATTGTGAATTGGACTTTTGTCCGTATTAATAAATAAATAAATAAATATTATATCTTACTAGGCAAGGACTTGCCATTCGAGGTCATACAGATAATAACTCAAATATTAAACAATTATTAAAATTAAGATCAAATGATTCATTGGAGTTGGATTCTTGGCTTTCTCGCATAACATATAAATGGACATCACATGAAATACAGAATGAAATAGTAAGTTTACTATCACAGTATGTACAATCAAATTTAATCCATAAAATAAACATTTCAAAGTATTTTTCAATAATTATGGATGAAACAATGGACTATACTTGTCAAGAGCAAGTATCGGTTTGTTTTCGAACAGTAGATCACAATTTAAATGTATCTGAACTGTTTTTGGGTTTTTTTAAACTGAATCAACCGATGCTCTAACTTTATTTACCTTAGTATCTAATATTTTAACAAAATTCAATCTATCATTATCAGACTGTTGTCAGTGTTATGATGGTGCTGCAAACGTAAGCGGTCATATCACTGGTCTCCAAAAAAGAATTTTAGATATTGAAAAACGTGCTATATATGTTCACTGCGTAGCACATACTTTAAACCTTGTGGACCAAGATGGTATGATGAGTGTAGATAGATCTCGTGATTTTTTAGCAATGATAAGGTCTATTATAGTGTTTGTACGCTGTTCTCCCAAAAGACAGGTAATTTTCAATGCCCTACAAAATGAACAAGAATTAAATTCTCAATCACTTCGTCCATTCTGTCCAACCAGATGGTGTATGCGAGTAAAGTCTTTAAAAACATTATATTATAATTATGCAGTTTTAATAAAGTTTTTAGATAATATATCAAAAGATAGATCAGAAAATGGTGTCAAAGCAAGTGGTTTTCTCAAACAATTATTCAAATATGAATTTTTATTTTATACCAAAATAATGATTAATATTTTTGAAAGGGTTGAGCTTCTCAATGCAGAACTCCAAAAAATATCATTAAACTTCCATGAAGTAAAAATTAAAATTAAACATATAATTTCATCAATTGAACAGCAAAGAGAAAGTGGTTTTGATGACTTATGGCTGGAAATTTCAACTAAGGCAAGGGAACTGAATATTAAGGAGCCAAATGATCAAAGAACTATCAAAAAACCAAAAAAATGTATTCAAAACAGTGAACAATATTCACCTCCATTGACTTTATCAGTTAAAGATAAAATTAAATGTATATATTATGAAATAATAGATGTTACTGTATCAGCACTGAATGGTAGATTTCAATAAAATGTAATCGATCATTTATGTTCACTAGAAAAATTTGTAATCGGCAAAGACAGACATATCAATGATGTTATTCAATTTTATGGAAGTGATTTTAACCGAGATAAATTGATATTACATCGAGATATGTTCTTAGATATTGTAAAATCTAGGGATATATCTATAAAAAGTTTACAAGACGCCTTGAATTTCATAAACTCTGATTATTTGTGTGATATGTTATAGGAATTTTTCAAACTACTACAAATTATGTTAATTATTCCCGTTTCTTCTTGCACTGCAGAAAGGTCTTTCTCAGCATTAAGAAGATTAAAGACATTTTTGAGATCAACTATGACACAGAATCGTCTCAATGATATCGCTATTCTTCATTTCCATCGAAACGAATAAGTGGATATTGAAAAAGTCGTTGATACTTTTATAAATAAAGCTAAAGTTCGTCAAAACACGTTTGCATTGTAAAACATTTTTATTTTAATTGTTTAAACTTTTAGTAAATATGTTACCTACCTACTGAAAACTATTATTTTATTAAATACCTACTCGTTATTCATTAAAAATTGTCTTACATTATATTATAAAATATATGTTTTGTTGCCAATTTATATTTTATAGACAATTTAGTATAGGTAGTGAGAGGGGAAAAAAGCTCCTCCCGATTACTTTATATTGGTATGAACACCCAATAGATTTTTGAAAACCTGGCGCATATGGTAAATAGATAAATTAATTTTACGAATAATATATTCTGAGTGGTGAATATTGTTGTCATTTAGTTGATTTTAGTATATTAAAATAATCTAGCCACTAAGATTAAGATACCTATGTATGGTAAACTAAATTTAAAATATCAATGGGCATGGAAAGCAAAGTCAATGACATAAAATTCACACAATATTTACATAACATTGGTAAAATACATTACATAATGAGCACCAATAAGAATTTTAATTTTTAAACTACATTTTCATGACAATTTTTTTCCTTTAATAAGTAAACTGTTTAATATGCAAAATACATAGTTGTATACCATATTTATACATATAAATGTATAATGTATAGATTTATATAATAAATATTATAATGTGAGTTTTTAATTTAATTATAATAACATCCAAGTCCAAATCATAACTTTAAACAAAATAAATATGTTCTATTGCATCAGCCATCAGTAAAAAAATGTTCATAATATATTCTGATGAGTGATGAATTATTTTTGTCATTTAGTTGATTTTAGTATATTAAAATAATCTAGCCACTAAGACTAAGATATGTATGGTAAACTAAATTTAAAAACAAATTGATAATTTTTAAGACTAGAAATCAATGGGCTTAAAAAAATTCAATGAGCAAAAAAATCACATTAAATTATAATGAAAAGGCTAATTTCAAATTTGAAGTCTTAGATAAGTACAAATGTAGTATGAATTGTATATCGTATATGAATATTAACTAATGATGGTGATGAACAAAAATATAATTTTTAATTATTCAAAGATCCATAAAAGAAATATAAAGTATATTGAGTACAATTTGTACTTTCCTGTATAGACTGTAGATTGTAGACCCCTGAATTATGGTTTTTTTTTGTTTTAGTGGTTAATATAGGTAAATAGTGGTGTTCCCATCGAGTTACATAAAAACCTGGAGCTTAAGCACCCCCTAGTTCAAATGTCTAGTTGCGCCAATGTGTATGGTAAACTAAATTATTAGTTTGCTATATTTATTATACTATTAAATGTGACCAATTTTTAAACGAATTACTTAAAAAATATGTTTAGGTCTAAACATATTAAACATTTTAAATTTTAAACCTTATTGCATTGGACTATAAGTGTTTGTTTTAAATTTTCGAATTCGAACGCTCTTCAATTCGGAGCCAATAAGTATTATCTTATCTATATACGACTGCTGAGTTTCGAATATAGCTAAAATAGTTGTATAAATGATTAAATTCAACAAAATTGCAAAAAATTGCACTTAAAACTTTTAGATTTTAATTCGTACTTACATGAAACGTATTTAAAACTTACTTAACAATAAATTGGAAAGGTAGAAGAAAAGTTGCAAATGCAACAACATCCGTGCCCTAATAATCAATATAATGTTTTGAAGTGTAATTTATTTAAGTTTATAGTTCCTAAATAAACTAACCTAACCTCTTAACTCTCTATTAGTGTATTACATTTGCGCTGAAGAAATTGAGTAAATTTGAACCAAATTATTTAATAATAAATTATGAAGTACACAAAATAAATCTGCAAAAATTAAGCTGATACTGTTAAAATATAAAAACATATTCCAGACATTTTGACGAATCCTATTATAACAAATCTGGTTTTCGATTAAAAGTAGATGCGATTCCTACAAAGCAATTAAAAGGGAAATCATACGACCATTTTTTCAACTATAATTATCTACACTTCATTCAGATTTATTTTTCTACTATTTTTAAGTATACATTATATATGTTAAATAGATCTGAAGACAAAACAATAGATTTAACATTGAAAAATGATGAATTGACTATTCAGCCATCGACATCTGAAACTGTAAATTTTAGTTCTGAAATTAATGAGTCAACTCAAACAGTTTTAAGTCTTCTATCTACTCATGAACTGTAAGCAACTCGACCAATTTTAAGTCTTCCGTGTACTCCTGAACTGCAAGGTAAATCATAAAGTTAATAATTATGTTATTTATAAATAATAAATATATTTTTGTTGTTGCAGAAACTCCAAAAAAAGAAAAACGTTTTTTTCGGTGAATTAAAGACACCTGACTTTTCTACACCTCGAAGAGCTAGAAAAAGTTTGAAATTAGCTAAAACTCAAATTAAAATACAACAAAATAAAATTAAAATGCTTAATCAGAAAGTTAGGAGATTAAAAAAAAAGTTATCATCATTAGAATTACTTATGAAAAATTTAAAACAAAAAAAAATTTTAAGTGAAGAGGCCCATGATAATATTTTGGTAATTTTTGACAAGGTTTTTACTTGATATTGTAAAATGGACTAACTTTGATAAATTTTTACTGTTTTATTATTATACTTTTTATTTTGGTTTCCGTGATATCAAAGAGGTTAAGAAACACTGCTTTATAAAATATTGTCAAAGTTAAACAATCCATAAGCGTGCGTAGACTTTTTTCGCAGGGGATGCCAATATTTTTTTAAAATCCTAACTCAATACAAAACATAACTTCCCAATAACTCGTCTCAATATTATTATCCCATCTTAATATTTGTATAAGTAAAAAAAAAAATCTTTTTTTGTCAAACATCAAAATATTTTAACTTCTAATAATCTAATCAAAACACTTTTACAACCAACAATTATGATTAATAGGACTCTGCATGGCATACTCGGCATCCCCCGTGTGCACGCTTATGAAACAATCCTAGTTCATTGTCATTTAATGTATCAATAAAATGTTTTTAAATATATTATATATTTTTATTTTATGTAGAATACTACAAATGATTGTGTTAAAGAAACTATAAATAGAGGTTTAAAAGCAAAGAATTCAAAGTATAACCCAGCTATACGTAGTTTTGCTCTCACACTACAATTTTATTCTTCAAAAGCCTATTCTTTTGTGAGGAAAACCTTTAAAAATGTATTTCCTTACCCAGCAACAATACGTAAATGGGGAACCTGGGTTCACGAGTGAAGCTTTCCAAACAATAACGTTGCAAGTTCTAAATATTTTGAACAAAATATGTTTGAAACCATGAATGAGATTGGTCAAGATTCATCAATTTTCAATTCAGACACAATGATAGATCATATTAAAAATCAGGACATTTTTGATAACCATAGGAATCAATTAATGAAACTAATTACAGAGTACTATACAAGATTAAGATAACATCACTTTAATAGGATGCATTAAGTCCCGAATTATTTTTTTTCATTATTTGTTTGTAACTAATTTGGTGAACTTTGGACTTTCCATGTGGGAAATAAAGCTATGGCTTCGTACGAAGCCACTGGGCAGTAAGGGAGTCAAAAAATTTAGTTTTTTATAGTTGTTATTATGCATAATTGTTTTAAAAAAAATTACTTATTCAGCATATATCATATTAAAAATCATAAATTTCATTCAACTTGATTTTATAATAACTTAATAATATGATAATAAAATTAAAATTTATAACAAAAACAATAAAATTTAATAATTTTTAATGTTATAGAGTAATTAAAAATACCACAAACGCCCAGTGTCTTTCCTGGGTGCCATAACCTAACCACGGTTGTACGCCAAATGGTGAGTCATATTGCCAAAACGACAGTTTGTCACCATTTATAAAACATTTTTCATAGAAGAAATGATAAAATCAGATTTTTACTATCACAATTCTTTGAGTTATCAATAAAAATGAAACTAGTATCACGATTTTCAAAATTTTCGAATTTTTTTTTATATTGACTCAAATAAGTCTCTAAGTATATATACCACATGTTTGGTTCAATTTTTAATATAATGTAAACAAAATGTGCTTTTAAAGAGATATATAACGAGTATACATGTTATGTAGATAATTATCTATTAATTGCTCTAAAGTATGGCTTCGTACAAGGCCAAGGGGACCGAATTAAAGGAAATAAACATTAAAGGAAATAACATCAAAAGAAAATTTTCAAAACTAATATTATTTATAAACCAATAATGAAAAATATTTTAAGCTGTATTATAATTTTCGTAAAAATTATGTAAACACAATAGTAATTGTATTTAAGTATAATTAAACATTTACATTGTAAAAATTAAATTATTTTCATATAAATTACAAAATACAAATATAAAGTAAGTTTGTGTAACATTTCATTTTTTTTTTCACTTCAAAATTTGCTAAGACATATCAATGTTCAGTACCTAATCACACATTACTAATTCCTACCTCGTCCCGCACGATCTAATTCATTTCTGACGCATGCGCAATAATTGCATCGGGCCCGAACAGGTCTGCTTCAAACATGGACTTCTCAAGATATACGCTATAGCTCTATCCAGTGTATATGATCTAAGGTCTTAACTGTCATATAAAAATTAAAGTGACAAGTGACAAGCGTTATCAATTATCAACAAACAACCACATGGTATCTCATCATTTATCACTATTATTTTTAGGTTATAAATTATAAAAACAGACTTAAAGAAATCTGTGATTATAATATCTTATATCATCGATAAAATAATTTGATATTATCAGTTTTATCGTGGAGTTTGGATTATTCACCATTCTCAGATTAAGAAATGCAATTAGGACATCATAAATAAAAATAATTCGTAATTGGTCATAATGTCAAACGATAATAGTATAATACGGATATACGTTTTGTATTGACTACTGTTTACTGTAATAAATCGATAATTCGATATCTAGATATTAAGGTCATACAACGGAAGCACTTTTAGTATTATTCACAGTAGCATTTTATAAATTAACACAAATATTCAGATGCCAATAACACCTTCAATTTTTAACACATTTTGTCATGACTGACACTACGGTGTTCTGGTGGGATTGTTGATAGGACATTTTTTTTTCTAACAGTATTGTTTATCTATCTTGTTACCTAAGAGTTATTATCGATTATGATCGTTATGGGTATTGTTAAATTAAGATATAATTTCGTTTTTACTTCTGGTCTTTACTGTTGGGTTTGATAAATTTTCCGCTAGCAGTAAATTGAACGAATATTTGAACGGTAATAAGTCACAAACGGATTACTGAAATTAAATTCTATGAACGTTAAAATTATTTTTTTCAGTATGTTTATACATTTTCGTTATCGAAAATAGGTATTGCCATTTGAAAATCGAAGGTTGATAGTTTTTTTTATCAAATAAAGGAGGAAGTTAAAATTATCAAAATTATAACACAGTGTAAAATAGTAAAACCTAGAAAGTTTAAAAAAAAATTATTTTAAAATTCCTAATATTTACCGAGATATTTATTGGTTCACGATAAAAAAATCACCCTGTATATAAAAAAAACAAGGCAGGCCATGGCGCACACATAAACACTGGACATACCTCTACAATACCCGACGTATTATCCCATCTCATCCATCGGAGAAGCTCCCCGCGGGAGGGATCCCTTCGATAAACTACTCCATTTCGTATTTGTTAACTACAAATACGAAATTGTAGATCAAGACAAAAAATGTCACGTTTGCTGGACCCAAAGAAAAAATTACTCCGCAACCATAGCCAGCGTACCTACAGTGTAATACTAATGTTACATATATTTAAATTAAAGCGACGGCGCATTGTCGCCGGAAAGCCATATAGAGATGTCGTGGTGGGGATCCGAAGGTTGTCTCCGCGTTCGCGTTCGCTCATATCTAGTGATAGTAGATAGGCTCGTTAGGTCGTAACATTGGTGCGGGGTGTCGGTATTTATATAGCACTTGCATACGTTACGTTATAATATATATTTATAAATGTATATTTTAAAAAAAAACCTAATAAATATAATTCAATGGAATGTAGATGGATCTATAAACGCAATATAGACATTCAACGAATAATATCCGACTTTAATCCCAATATATTATGTTTCCAAGAAACAAATTTAACATTTTCGCAGTCAAGTCATATTAAACATTATAATGAATTTTTCAAAAATCGTATAAATCCGAGCCGAGAAAGTGGCGGTGTAGATATATTTATTAAGAATAATGTAGAAATTAAAGAAATTAACCTTTATACACACCTCGAAGCCATAGCAATAACTGCAAAATTCCATAAACAAATATGTATATGTAACATATACTTACCTGATAGCACTCCATTCACACAACAAGACCTAATGCTAATAACAACACAACTACCCAAACCATTTATTATCGTAGAAGACTTAAACAGTCGTAACACTCTATGGTGATCGACATACACCGATAATCGAGGCAAAACCAAGGAACATTTTATAGAACTTTCTGATCTAATACTGCTCAATAACAGTAACCCTACAAGACTCAATCCTATCAACGGGGATCTTTCTGAAATTGACCTTTCTATTGCTACCCCTACAATTTGCGCCAGATATAGAATGGGGCACTCTTACTTCTTATAATACAAGCGACCATTGGCCAATAATACTTAAACTATCTCATTTAATTCCGCAACCTGAACCAATAAATAAATAGAGACTAAAAAATCCAAACTGGGAGCTTTTCTCTTCTCTATTAGATCACGCACTACAAAATTCTCAGACTAATGAAGTAAATCTTATAACTCTGGACATAAATCAAAATAAAATTGATGAACTCGTCCTAAATCTAACAAACTCCATAAAATTTTTTTTTTTAATTCGAAGCAACCACCGTCGCAATAGAAAATCCAACCGCCCAATTAACCATAAAATAGTCCCTTGATGGAACGATGAGTGTAAAACATATATTTTAAAAGTATAAAATAGCTTTAAATCGTTTTAAAAAAACCAGGTTACTAGCAGACCATATTCTTTTAAAGAAAGCTCGAGCTGAATCCAAATATATCCTAAAAAAAATAAAATTTTCTCATGGAAAAATTTTACTTCAACAATCAATAACTATACTCATTCATCTACGCTCTGGAACAAAATTAGAGCATTCAAAGGAATATAATACCAGTACATACCCAATACCCTACAGTACAAACATGAGAATATTCAAGTGGAATTATTATCAACTTGCGATATTGCTCAATCTTTTGCTAAATATTTCCAAGCCAACAAAGCAACAGCAGCAATTAAAATTTCGATAATGATTTCGCCATATACAAAAGAGCCAAAGACGAATCCTTTAACATAAATTCATACATACGCAATAATAATAACGAGCACAATCTCCCGCTTACAATTGAAGAGCTACACTCTGAATGAGGTAACTGTACCGGCAAAAGCCTCGGGCCTGATGATATCTCATATATTTTTATTAAATTTTTTCAAAATTTGCACTCAATAATATACTTACTATCTACAACCTCATTTGGGTTCACGGAATACTTCATATTAAATGGCGCTAAGCAATAGTTATACCTATCCTAAAGGTAGATAAAAAAAATTTGAAATCAACAGCTACCGTCCAATTTCTCTCACTTCCACTCTTTGTCAACTACTGGAAAAAATTGTAAATAAGCTCCTTGTCTGGTATTTTGAAACGTCACATAAATTTATCAAACAACAATACGGTTTTTGTCGTCACCATTCAACACAAGATGTTCTCGTTACCCTTCATACGAATATAAGCGAATCCATTAAGAAAAAACAACACTCTATCCTTGTCGCCCTCGACCTGGAAAAAGCTTATAATATGGTCTGGAAAAATAAAGTAATTGATATTCTGTCCAGCTGGTCCATAAACGGTAACATGTTAAAATTCTTACATAACTTCATCACTGATCGAACAATTCAAGTCAAAGTCAATAACGTCCTCTCCGAACATACAACAATAGAAAATGGACTTCCACAAGGATCGGTAATTAGTGTAACACTATTCCTAGTTGCCATCAATGATATGTTTAGCGACATACAAAAACCCGTGAAGTATACTTTATTTGCAAATGATTGTAATATTTACTATAGCGGAACCGATTTCCGGACCACCGTAGCTCATTTACAAAACTCCATAAACTCACTAACACGATGGTCTTCGAAATCCGGCTTTAAATTCTCACCGTCTAAAACCCAGTGCATAATATTTAATAAAAAGAAAAATAACCTTTTACATCACATCTATATCAATAATATCCCAACAATATATACATACAACATCCATATACTTGGAATGATATTCGATAATAAATTCTCGTGGACACCTCACTTCAAAAAACTTAAAATAAACTGCAATACCAGGCTGAAAATCATAAAAACTCTCTCCTACCTTACATGAGGAGCTAAAAAAGATAGCCTACTTTTAATTTATAAAGCATTAATACTTTCACGAATAGATTACGGCTCTATAATATATAACTCAGCCAAACCAAACACCATACAAATCCTCAACCCAATTCGACTAGCTATAGGTGCTTTTCGTACAAGCCATATATAGTATATTATGTATTTCAGGAGAACCTCCACTACAACTAAGAAGGAATAAAGAAATTTTCAAATATCTTACAAAAAAACTTAGGTATCCTCACCAAGCAACATACCAACTATTCAAACCATCAACCGAAACAAGACAATAAAAAGATCTAGCAACAATTATGGAAACATATTCACGCATATGTACGGACTCAAATTTCCATTTCAAAATCGAGAAAACATCTTCATTTCTATCAATTCCATTCTGGATGTATTATCCCAAGATTCACACCCAACTATCTCAACTTAATAAAAACTCAAATCCCCATTCCATTATCGCCTCATATTTAAGAAAAATTATAAGTTCAGATTTTTGCAACTTTAATATTTTTTACACAGATGCATCCAAAAATATAAATGGCACAGGTTGTGCATTCTTTTCTGGAGCTTTTAAAAGACTCTATAAACTCCCTACTGAGACTAGCATCTTCACTGCAGAAATTATAGCCATCAAAGAAGCAGTTATTTATTCCGAATCTATTCCCACGAATAAATCACTTATCATAAGCGACTCTCTCAGTGCCCTAACTTCTCTCCTATCAATTAACCCGTCTAATGAAATCTCCCAACAAATACTCAACATAACGTCCAAATCAAATTATATTATAGAGTTTATGTGGGTCCCTTCTCATACTGGCATTACTGGGAATGAAGAAGTTAACCTATTAGCAAGCCAAGCTATATTATCCACTGATTCAATTGAAATTAAATCACTACCATATAAAGAACTATTGAGAATAGGCAATACGATAGCTCTCCAACAGTGGCAATCTCAGTGGGACTGCATAATAAATAATAAATTAATAAATATAAAAAATACCATAAAAAAATGGCGTCCTCCCACTAATACTGCACGTCTATTAGACATTATCACCACTTGAGCTAGAATCTGCCATACACGGCTCATCCATTCTTATCTATTCAACCTACATGAAGAACAGCCAATCTGCCATCAATGCAATGAAATTTTATCAATTGAGCATATCACACTTCACTGCCCTATGTTTAATGAAGAACGTAAAATTCTAAGTCACCCCACTATGGACTGGGAGGTCCTCGATGACTATTCCGGTAGCGACCACAACTACATCACATTCAACCTCATTCCCTACTCGCGAACGCTTAACGATAACGTACCCATGGGACGGGGTGTACATCTAGGATGGGCCACACGTAAGCTCGATCATGCTGCGCTCTCTCGAAAGTTGGATGAGGGACCACCGGTTTTGGAGGAGCCTGCCTCGGTGGATGACGCAGCAGAGGTTCTCAATAACTATCTGGTTAATGCCTGCGATTCGTGTATGCCCAGAAGAGTCTACGGAGCCCACAAACGGAAAGCAGTTCATTGGTGGAACCATGAGATTGCCGATCTTAGAGCCAAATGCATAAGGAATAGGCGCATATATCTCAGAGTGGTTAAGAGACAAGGTCCTGATGGCAGTACAGCTGAAAGAATTGCCTTGCCTTCAGAGATGCACGCAAGGCTTTACGCGTTTCCATCCGTAAGTCACAGAAGCTTAGCTGGGCTACCCTTTGCGCATCGGTAGATAACGATCCCTGGGGTGTGCCATACAGAATTGTTTCGGGGCGGCTGGGTAGACAGCCACCAGGTTTAGCTGCAATAGGACGTGAAAAAGAGATTGCTGATCACCTATTTCCCACTATGCCAATTATCAATTGGCAACGTGTGCCGATGGATAGCCAAGTAGATCCTAACTTCCCAAACACCACTGCCGAAGGTTACAACTTAAATCATGGTAATGAGTGCCCGCCTATCACCACAGAGGAGGCCAGACTAATAGTCTCACGACTGTCAAGGGGCAAAGCGACCGGGCTGGATGGGATTCCTAACGAGATGCTTTCGCTGATTGCCAATAGGTCCCCTGATATATTTGTTAAAATGTACAATAGATGTTTAAGCGAGTCAGTTTTTCCTGTTAGGTGGAAAAGGGCCAGACTCCTACTTCTTCATAAAGGACCGGACAAGCCAGTATCTAATCCATCTAGCTTTCGGCCTCTCTGCATGCTAGACACCACTGGGAAATTATTTGAGAGGATCCTCCTACTCAGGCTTAACGATCACTTAGAGAGGGCTGGTGGACTCAGTACCAACCAGTTTGGCTTCCGAAGGGGTTGCTCCACCGAGGACGCCATTAATAAGGTTCTTGACCTGGCTAAGTGGGCCAATCATGGACCCTCAAGAAATCAGGAACTATGCGTCCTAGTGGCACTCGACGTTCAGAATGCATTCAACTCTGCGCCATGGAAGCACGTGGATGAGGCTCTTCGACGCAGAGGAGTCCCTCGATACCTCCTAAAAATTTTACGGTCATACATGGAGGATCGTACAATTACCATTAGAACATCCGACGGGAACAGCATTGACAGACCGGTCACAGGGGGTGTTCCGCAGGGGTCGGTCCTCGGCCCCACATTGTGGAATGTATTCTATGATGACATTCTCAGGATGGACGTTCCGGAGGGGGTTCAGCTTGTCGGCTTCGCAGATGACTTAGCCCTACTCGCAGTTGGAGAGACTTCAGACACCCTGGAGGAGGTGGTCAACCCCACATTAGACGCTATTGATGGCTGGATGGGCGCTCACGGACTTCAACTAGCACGGCACAAGACAGAGGCCATCATGCTGACTAAGAAGTGGGCGTATCGGGATCCGGTGTTCGTTGTAGGGGGCCACACAGTTCCTTTGTTAAGGAAGTTGCGATACCTGGGACTACATCTGGACTCACACCTTACATTCAGTGGACACTTCACTACTGTTTCGGGGAAGGCGTCCCAGGCAGCGCTGGCTATAGGACGGCTCATGCCCAACCTTGGAGGACCCTCACAGTCTAAGAGAACGCTGCTAATGTCTGTGGTGAACAGCAGGCTGCTGTACGGCTGTCCAACGTGGGCGGAAAGAGCATGCAAGTACGCTATCTGTCGAAACCTTATGATCCGGGCACAGAGGATTGCGGCTCTCAGAGTCACTAGGGCGTACCGCACAGTCTCGGCTGAGGCAGCCTTATTCCTGGCGGGGATTCCTCCGGGTGATCTTCTTGCTCTGGAACGCAAAAGAGTCCGAAGTAAACTTGACGACCAGGACAAAGCTGGTTCAAAGGATGAGATCCGGAGAGCAGAGCGAGACATCTTGCTTGCTGCCTGGTCGAACAGATGGAGTCGGGGCGTTAGAGGAGCCTGGACGCGCACGATTCTTCCGGACCTGATAAGATGGACGAAAAGATGCCCCAAAGACCTCACGTTTCATGTAACGCAGGCTCTTACGGGACATGGGTGTTTCAGGTACTACCTACACAGGATGAAGCGCGCCCCTGATGCGGCTTGCCTGTACTGCCAACACCCTGAGGACACTGCGGAACACACGATATTTGATTGTGCTTACTGGGATCCGCTTCGGCTGCCAGTGAAGATCTTTGTTGGTAACCGAAATATAACCCCGGGAGACGTCCAGGATTTGTTGTGCGGCCCCTCTGATGTCCCGTTCAGCGAGAACGACCGGCTACAGGCTGCCTCCCAACGTGCCACTCAGTCCTTCTATGACATGGTTGACAACATTTTAAGCTGCAAGGAGCATGATGAAAGGATAGCTGAGACCGAACGAAGAGCGAATGCAGTGGCAGCCGCTCCAACTGACTGACTCATTATTATTGTATTGCATGGTATTGCATTGTATTGTACCTATTGTATTAATGTCTATTTTTAAGGTGAAGCAACCATAATTAGTTATGTGTTAAGAATGTGCATGTATTAACGTTTTTATTAAGCATTAATAAACGATGGCAGCAGAGGAGTAGTAGTGTTCACACAGATCCTCCTCTGCTGTCGGTTCAAACGGAAAAAAAAAAAAAAAAAAGTCACCCCACTAATATGGAGGAATCATTAGGGGAAGCCAACGTTGACGCCATTTTTAATTTTTATAGATCTATTAATCTTATAAACCTATTATAACCCAATATCCCAAATGTAAATACTTATGTATATATACTTTTAAAATGTAAAACTGTAAGTATTTTATGATCTTATGTAATCTTATCTATCATATATGTGTAATTCTAAGCTAATGTAACACTGTATAGGCTAATGACCATAGATGTCGAAGCCTTTATTCTTAATAAAAAAAAATAAATAAATAAATAAAATAAAATTGGTTATATACATGATAATATTTTCAAAATGTGATTGTAACAAAATGGTGACACGTCAAAATATCCCCAAACCAAAATATTCCCACAAAAATATCCCGCATAAAAATTTCCCGATTAAATAATAACTCAAAATGTTGACCTTTATTATAAAAGTTACGATTAGAAGTAATAATCGCACTTTATCTAAATTCTTAAATGAACGTCTGTTATTTGTTATTTTGATGATAGTATAGACTATAGAGTGTCATATTGTCATTTTATTTCATTACCTACAAAGCGTGTTGTGAGCATTTAACATTTCTTATTTTGTTTTATTATTTTATTATTCTATAAAAAAATGCTGGAATTTATTAAAAGCCAGAAAGCCAATAATTTATTAGTATAAGTATTTTACTTTAAACGAATTATAATATTGTTGAACTCCGTATACCAGATACGAGCTTATAGCTCAGTTGGTATATGTATCAGATATTATTGTAGTTATTTAATTAAAACTGTTTGGCGGAATAAATAAATAAATAAATAAGTATCTAATTTTTGACGAATATTTTTTTCTATTCTATTAATGTATTAGTATCTATATAACATATATAAAAAAGTTTAAATTTTGAATTAATATTTACGGGGTATCCCGTCATGGAATATTTTGTCGGGTATATTTAGACCGGGATATTTTGTCATGGAACCTAACAAAATATGATCATATTTATTATTGTTTAGTTTAATTTATATTGTCCATATGCTAGCGTGAAAATATCACATATAATATAATTTCATTCTGAACGAAGTGATGAATGTATTGATTTTACTATGATGTGTGTTTTTTTTTTTTTTTTGTGTCTGACGACAACATCTGGAGCAGTAATAATGCTCCAATTTTTGACTTCAGCCCCTCTTTGAATAGGAAAATTCATCTAGTTAGTACTTTGGGGGGGGGGGGGGTCAAAAGTAAAATTTTCAAATAGTTTTCAAAAAAATCGAGAAAAACAAAAAAAAAATGACAGAAAAACGGCAATTTTACGAAAAACCACTTTTCGACAAAATCGATTTTTTGATTATTAATAAACAGATACTATAAAGTAACCATAGTAACATATAAAAACTATACTATTTGTTTCAAAATAGAATATATGACAATATTAAAATTTAATATATCCTAAACTGACAAATCATCTTCGTTCAGAATCGTTTTTCGTATACAATGATACCTATCATTGCATTCAAATAAAACCTACCATAGTCTGAGGTCCACCCCACCCCCTAATATATAGCAGAGCGATACCCACTTACCCGCTTTTTTAACATAATGTAGTATTAGTTAATTCTTTGAATTTGATACAAATATAAACAGATAGATGGCGTTAATGGTGTATAAACACAATTTAAATATTACATTATTATATATTTCATTATAAGAGTATAAAATCAAATAGCAATAATGATCTAACAAGTAATAATATCAATAGAAAAAAAAAATTAAATTATTAAAATTTTGCATCAACAGGTATATAAGTATATTACAATATTTTAATTATTTAATAACTTCAATATTCACTAAACAGATAGATGGCGTTAATGGTGTATAAAATAAAAATGTATATGTGCGAACCCGAGAATACACATTATACAGAATGTATGATTAAGTTTGTGAACATGTGTACTCACATTTAAATTTTTATTTCATACACAATTATTGCCATCTATCTGTTTAGTAATTTTTGAAAATTAATCATGGTAGAAAGGTAATAATTATATTTATAAAATGTTATTATATTTATTATTGTTTAGTTTAATTTATAATATCCATATGGTAGTGTGCAAATACCACCTTTTAATATGACCCGTTTATCATCATTTGCACTCGATATAATTTTTAATATAATTTTTTTCACTGCTTTTGAATATACATGGTGTTTGGAATTGGTTGACTGTAATAGGGTAATATCATAGCATTTACTAATTTGATTAGATTCATCTTTTTGTGTAACTACATTTTGGAAACTGAACATGGATAAAATATCCAAATAATGGTCAACTGTCATATACTTGTCTCTAACGTATTTTTTAACACCTATTGCTTTTTTGTGTTCAATACCACCCACTGTATTTGTATATAATTTTGGCCTTAGGGTTACAAACTAGGTCATAATCTCACTTTTTAGTTCATCCTTAAAAAACCCAGGGATGTTTTTGTGTTTATTACTGAAACAAAAATGATTAATTGGAAAATTAGAAGTATCAAAGTGATCCATTAAATCAAATTTTAAATCGTTATAAAAATTATTTATTTTAATACGATATATTAATGAATCGGTGTCCGTATATAATAATGACATTTTTTTGCCATACTTATTTTTAATTATATCATAATGGAAATTATAAATATATGTTTTTGAGATATCCAATATAGAAAATCCCACGTATATTGGCTTATATTGTTCTATCAATGAAATTAGGTTTTCTCATAAGTTTATGAGCTTTTTGATCATTGGATACTAACTTTATATCTAATCTTTTGCGTGTATTCTTCATACATTTCCCATAAACACTTGTAACGTGGTCGGGGAATGACCAGTTAAATATGAGATATCCAGTGAGAGTCGTAGGACTCTTTAGATATAATTTCCGTAGCCAGGGGTAGATTATAGGAATCTTAATTATAATATGAATAACAAGGATTCTGTTTCAGGTATTACTAATTTTTATTAAATACTAAATACTTATAAATAGTGTTACTCACGGTAATTATCGTATGTACTACTGTCGACCTTAACGTGGTTAAACGGAGTCCTGCCAATACTGTTGATCTGAGGCGTACAATCGACTGACTGCCTATCGTGTTGTCTCTTGGCCATAGGTCTTACAATTATATGTGTGTGTGTGTATTTAATAAAGTATTGGTCAGCAGTAGTGTCATGTAACATATTAATATTTATAATAATTGTTACATTACCCCCTCCCTTAAAACAAATTACAAAAGAAATTTTGAATATACACATTGTTTTTGTCTTGTATTGGTCCTGATTGTTTGAATATGGCGATGATGGGCTGCTGATTGACGTTTTGTGGTTGTTTCGTATTTCTTCATTTATATTGTGTAGACCATCGGTTCTCAAACTGTGGTACGCGTACCACTAGTGGTACGCAAAAGACTGCATGGTGGTACGCGGAGGGCCATTTTTGGATAATAAACCCATTCAATTATTTAATTCATATCTTATTTTAAAAAACTGACAAATAAAAATAATTATACTGTAGTTGTATTATTTTACTGCTTTATTATTTAAAACAAATGTATTTAACAATACAATTTGGAATTTGGATCGTTCTATTTTTAATTATTAGTGATACGCGACTGATTGATAATATACAGTCGATTCCGCTTTATTGGGACACATCGGTCGCGTGCTATTTTGTCCCAATAAAGCGGTTGTCCCAATAATCCGAAATGAAAAAAAATATATAAATTAATTGAAAAACTGATTTTTTAAGTTCTTATTATTGAAAATACATATTACAATAACACAATTTATAGAAATTATTTAATTATACAAAAAGAAAAACATAGTATTATAACTTAAATATTTATAAAATTACATATATTAAATATTTATATATTATTTTTTTATTATTTTATCTTACCTATTTAAAAAAATTATGAATATTACTTTGTTTTTTACTTATTATTGTTTGTTGACGAATGTAATCCGAACAAGTATCCAAAGCACTTATCGGGCTTTCCTCATTTCCTTGTTGAAGAAAAAATAATCTCAATGTTTCCAAAGATTTCTTTGCCTCCTGTAGTCGGATTGGTGGATCTGGTTCCTCGTCCGTGTCTTCATCTGAATTATGTTGATCTTGTATGGATTGAATAATAACATCATCAACGTATTCATTTTGGTCATAGCATTGCACATTTGAATCTAGTTGTTCAAATTCTACGTTGTTTAGTACTCTTACGTTATCATATTCTTCGGAATTAGGTTCCAACTGTTGATCGATGCTTTGACTTTCATCCAAAAAATCACACTTGCGAAAACAATTTTTAATTGTCTTATTACTTACATCACGCCAGCTGTCTGAAATGAACTGAATTGCTTGTAGGATATTAATTTTTTTACTGATATCTATCGCCGTTGATTTTGGTTCAAGTAAATTGTCTTCAATCTTTTCTAAAATGTAATTTACCAGTGTTGCTCTATACTTAACCTTTAAATTTTGGATAACACCCATATCTAAAGGCTGAATTAGTGACGTCGTGTTAGGTGGTAAGAACTCAAGCTTGATATTTTTCAAAGATATATTAGGATGGGCAGTACAGTTGTCTAAGACGAGGCATATAGCCTTTTTTGTTTTGTTCAACTCACTATCCCAACGTTGTAACCAGTCGGTAAAAATGGCCGAAGTCATCCATGCGTTTTTATTTGCATGATACTCAACCGGTAATTTTTGTAAAGAAAGTTTTTGAAAACAACGAGGTTTTTTACTTTTTCCTATCACTAAAAGTTTTTTTTTGTCAGTCCCACTTGCGTTCACACAACACAGTATAGTTATTCTATCCATAGCTTTTTTCGATCCAGCTATCGATTCGTGTTTAAAACACAAAGAACCATCTGGAGTTGCACGATAGTACAATCCTGTTTCATCTGCGTTATAAATATCATTGAGAGAAAATTTTGCAAGAATCTGTGGTAATTTTGTAAGTTTCCATTCATCGGCACACTCTGAGTTTACACTAGCTTTTTCGCCATGTGATCTTTTAAATTTTATATCGTGTCTTACTTTCCATCTAGATAACCAACCATCAGTGGCTTTGAATTCGTCATTACCTAGTTTCCTAGCAAGGTCTTCGGATTTAGCTTTTAATATAGGTCCTGACACTTGAACGCCCCGACTAGTAGCCAGTGTAAACCATCGAGTCAGTGCCTCGTCTACATCAGCATCTTTACCCTCTCGTTTCCTTTTCCGGGTTGTCACTTGACTAAGAGCTTGTTCTCGCAAAAACTGTTCTTGTAGTTGAATTCGCGCTATTGTTGATTTCAATACTTGTAAAATTTCTGACAGACGGCGAGTACTACAGCCTGGTGGCTGTAATTTAATTTTGTCTAGAATTTCTAATTTTTGCGCAAGCGATAAATCTTTACGAATACGAGACATCGTTACTGCACGCGACAAACACGACTATTGCACTAAATAACATTTAACACAATTACATTTGAACATACGATAAGATAAAATGTATATAATTTAATCTAATAATCGATTACGCGAATCAGTCACGATTGTCGGATAATCTATTAATATTTACTATTATACTCGATAAAAATGTCCCAATTATCCGGAATCACGGCCCAGATAAGCGGCGTAATTTTACATTACAAGTATACATTTGTTTTCGTAATTGTAGAATTGTCCCGATTAAGCGGTTGTCCTTATTAACCGGTGTCTCTATTAAACGGAATCGACTGTACTTAAGTGGTACGCAAAACAAAAAGTTTGAAAACCGCTGGTGTAGACTATTTGTGTGGTATAAGTATTTGCTTACAGGTATTTCTACCGTGCCAGGGGCAAATTATACCTTTTATTAATCCCAAATAGTGTTTGTCTTATATACATTCGATTGTTTCATTATTTTTAATTTATAATTATTATTTTCTAATTCACAATATGGATATGTCCAATAATATAATGTATTAAATCTATAATAACTTAATCTAATTACAATCAATAGCAAATTATATCTTTTATTAATCCCAAATAGTGTTTGTCTTATATACATTCGATTGTTTCATTATTTTTAATTTATAATTATTATTTTCTAATTCACAATATGGATATGTACAATAATATAATGTATTATATCTATAATAACTTAATCTAATTAAAATAAATAGCAAATTATATCTTTTATTAATCCCAAATAGTGTTTGTCTTATATACATTCGATTGTTTCATTATTTTTAATTTATAATTATTAATTTTCTAATTCACAATATGGATCTGTCCAATAATATAATATATTATATCTATAATAACTCAATCTAATTACAATCAATAGCAAATTATACCTTTTATTAATCCCAAATAGGGTTTTTCTTATATACATTCGATTGTTTCATTATTTTTAATTTATAATTATTAATTTTCTAATTCACAATATGGATCTGTCCAATAATATAATATATTATATCTATAATAACTCAATCTAATTACAATCAATAGCAAATTATACCTTTTATTAATCCCAAATAGTGTTTTTCTTATATACATTCGATTGTTTCATTATTTTTAATTTATAATTATTAATTTTCTAATTCACAATATGGATCTATCCAATAATATAATATATTATATCTATAATAACTTAATCTAATTACAATCAATAAATTACCCCCCTTTTTTTTTCACATACTTATAAGCATAATATTTCTAATATAACTGGTGTTTGACGTCCATTATGTATTTGAGGATATATCTGAAACTTGACTTTAAGGTTAATATAATAAAAAAATATTTTTACATAATAGTTGATTATTATAACCAGTATCCCAGTAATCGAACCCTCTTTTTTCTATTAATTTTTTATCTATCAATTATCATGTCATATGTCTTATATTTAATTTATTTATTTGGAATTTTTATGAAATTTTTGTTTATTATTATTTTCACCATTTATATTTTTTTGCATGAGGTACTGACTTGAATTATTCGATTAGTGTAGGTAAATTGTATTTAGTTCGCTTCCTCAACCGTTGTATTATTATCATTTTGTATCCCATTCCTATCCACGTGGTACACCATTCTGAGTTTATCTTCCGTTCGGTTTTTATTCTTTTTAATGGTATTTTTTATGTATTTAATTATTTTATATATTATTACCATTATTACTATTATTATTAATGTTGTAATTCCAACAGAGTGAATATTTGTTGTTTTTTCTTTAGCTTTGTATTTTAAAAGATTTTCCATTTCTTGATTTAAAATTGATAGTGATTTAGCGTAAATTTTTAAATCATTAAATTCTCTGGGTATATCAATAGTATCTAAATTGTTATATGGTATATTATTTTGTTTCATTATTATATTATTGAAATCTTCGGTAAAGTTAGGTAAGTGAAAAGGAGGTAAGTAGTCTTTTGAAAAATGACTTTGGTTTTTATATTTTGAAATTATGAGGGTGTTTTTTGTAAATGCTTTGCAATTTGTTTTTAAAGATAATAGTCCTGTTTGATTCAGAATTGTGTTTTCCGCCTCATCACCTCAACTAATTACTATTTCTATTGGTTCAGGAGTGGCATATAGCCATTGGTTATAATTTTTTAGATGATGCCAAATATCGTGGACCATGGTAATAGTTTTAACTTCACAGTTGGGTGGTATAATGTTACCGTCTTTAAACATTTGGAATTCACAATTTGGTTTGGTTGTGCTAGATAATGGGGTACTTACACTACAAATTGTATTCATTTTAATATATTTACACTTGTTGACCTGATCTTGGGAAAAAAATGTGTAATATTGTTTATTATTTTCTACGATTAAATATTCTTCCGGAGATTGTATAAAGATAAAATTATTTTTATTAACGTGTACTGGTAAGCTAATAATTCGATATACCTAGATTAAAATTTAGGTTTTCTATTAATGGTACGTTTATTGAATAGATAATTAAGTGGTTCTGATAACATATATTTAACTCTATAATTTTCATAAAATCAAAGTAATTTTTAATATTAATTTCCATTGGCATATTTAGGTTTGAAGGTAAGTTTGCTTTTACGTCCTTAAATTGTTTTAATAGTTCGTTTGGTTTTAATATCTGAGAATTAATCTGTCCTCTGTGGGCTGTTATTACTGTATTTAATATAACTGAAGTTTCTTTTGAAAATTGATTTATAAGCTCACTGTATACTGAATTATATAACATAATATATTGTTTTATGTTTATTATTTTTAATTCTTCTTTTTGATTAATTATTTCATAATTTATTTTATTTATATAGTCATTCAAATTATCCTTAATTTTAGTAAAATCTAATAAAATTTTTGTTACTGAATCAAGGGTACTTTCAAAAATTTTAATTTGATCTTTTTGAAGTAAAAGTGTTTTTAATCGTTTTTCCTCCAAAAGTCTAATTTTATTTTGATACTCTTCCCCATCTTCCTCAGTCAAAACTCCAAATAAAGTTCGTTGTAGCTTTCCAATCCTTCCGAAAAATGAGCTTCGTTTTGTTCTATAGTCCTTAGAATTTAAATTGTGTTTTTTTATCAATGTTTAAATACTGTTGTAGTGTGTCTCTTTCATCATTAATTTTGTCTAATAGTGCTGAGTTAATTTTTTTTAAATGTATACATATATCATTTATATCAGTTGACTTATTTTCAAATTTTTGGCAAATTAGTTTACATCTGTTAAAGTATATATTTATGTACGCATAACTACTTTCGTAATTTGAAATATTATAAAATGTTAAAAAATTCCATTTAGAAATAGCTATGTGTAATGGAGATATATTTTCGAAATAAATACCTGGGTTGGTATTAAATTGTTTTTCTCAAAAAAATTAGAATTTCCCTTAGTTAACACAAATACCATAAATATCATTGTTATTATTTTCATATTAATTGTTTTATCCTACGTTGGCGATACGTTATATTAAACCTTGTGTATATGTATTTAAAAAAAGTAATAATAATAATGATTAAGTAAATTCCTTAGTGACTAAATAGCCAACTATAATAGTACTAATTATGATTAATTATTTACTCACCAAAGTGTGATTATTCTATGTTGTTTGTATGTTGTGTAGTTTGAATACTTCGTCGTATAAGTGTATGATTGTTTCTCTCCTGTTCCTTATTTATGAATGATTCTTGTCTACCCTTAAATTGCCTTAATATACGATAAGTAGTATGTTTTATTTATGTATAGTAAATATTGAGCCTACGTTTGTTAATTATTATTGTTATTAATATTTAAATTGTTTGTATAATTGTTCATATTAGCCGCGTGTCATGTCATCAGATATTAATTTGATATTCTATCGTTTAAGTCGTGACTTCTTTTTAAAATTATGGTGCAATGTAATTTCCTGTATATTAAATTTCGTTATAATAATATTACTGCAATAAATGCGATTTTCTTATATTTAAATTTTTATACTAATTAATTACTACATGCCTTAAATATATATTTATGTTAATATTAAAATATAAGTGTAATACACCTAATTATTTTGCTTACCTATGTTAATTATTTAATTTATCGGTTTTTAAATTTTTTTAGTTGACTAACATGCTTATAGTCATTTATTAACTGTCCATTTTTTGTTACTTCTACTACATATGTAACTTCTGATATTTGTCGTACAATTTTGAATGGTCCCCCGTATCTATATGCAAATTTAGACCCTTTATTTTCTGTTTTTACTAATACTTTTTCCCCTGTTATGAATTTGATCTGTTTTCTGCGTGAATCATAGTGTTTTTTATTTTTTAGAAATTTTTCCTCCAGTAATTTTGGTAACTCGTCTCTTATGTTATTTAATTTTTCTAATTCGTTTAAAATTTCTGGTGCTGTATCTGTGCTAATAAGGTTATAATCGAAGATTGATTTTGGGTGATAACCGTGTAATAAATAAAATGGAGACTGATTCGTTGTTACTTGTTTCATTGACTGATGTGTTGTAACCAAAAAGTACGTATTTTAAATATTGATTCCAGCAATCTGTTTTTTCTTGTACAAAATGGCTTATCATATCGATTAGAGTACCATTAAACTTTTCGGTTTGTCCTTGGCTCTGGGGGCGGTAAGGTATTGAGTTAGTATTTTGTATGTTTAGTGAATTTAATAGGTCTTTTACTAATTTATTTGTAAAATGTAACCCCCTATCCGAATGTATTTCTGCTATTGCTCCAAACTGTAATATTACGTCTATGAGAAATGCTATAGTTGATTTTGAGTCGGCATGTTTATATGCCTTTGCTATGGCATATTTTGTAGTCGCGCATGTGCCTACTAATATGTATGAATATCCATTACTCGGTGGATTAATTGGCCCTATATAATCTATAGTGAACCTTTCGAAGGGCCTTCCTGTTATTTTTGGTGATGTTAACATGTGACCATATGCAGCCGTTTTATCAGCCTTTCGTTTTTGGCAACTTAAACATGACGTTACAAATGTGCGAATATCTTTATTCATGGTTGGCCAGAAATAACGCCCTATGATTTTTTTGTATGTTTTGTCTACTCCGAGATGGGCCGCGAATGGGTGATCGTGAAAGTTACTTAAAATTTCATCTTTACGACAGTTTGGTAATGCTATTAAGTGTGTTGTGTTTCCTTTGGACATATGTTTGTACATAAGAACATTTTCTTGATTTAAAAAGTAATTTCTTGATTTTCTTATCCATACTTGGTCCGATATGTCTGGGTTGTCTAATGCTTGTATTATTTTGTTAAGTATTGGGTCGTTACGTTGTTCTATTGGTAAATTAATAACGGTAACGTGGCAAATGGTTAGGTCCCTATCTTTTTGTAATTCTTGTTCATAAGTTGGTGGGTCGAATACTGGGTTTCTTGACATCTCATCACACACTTGATTTAAAAGTCCTTTTCGGTATTTTATTATAAAGTCAAAATCAATTATTTTACTTTCTAGTCGTTGAATTCGCACTGATAGAGTTTTAATGTTATCTAGATATCTAAGTGGGGCGTGGTCTGTCCAAATTTCTACTTCGACACCATATATATATATATATGTGCGGAATGTTTCTAATGTAAAAACTATCGCTAGTAGTTCTAATTCTATTGCGCTATATTTTTCTTCTATCGTAGTTAACCGTCGGGAGACAAAAGACACAGGGTGTAGTTGTTTATCTTCTTCAGATTTTTGTAGTAAAGTTCCTGCTATACCGATTTTGCTTGCATCTGTCCATATTGTTATAGGTAAATTCGGGTTTAAGTGTTTTAAAAGGGGTGGGCTGGTTAGTTGATTTTTTAGTTTTTCAAAAGCATTTTGATGTGATACGGACCATTGTATAGGTGATTTTTTTGTGGGATAATGTCCCCGCGTTAAATCAGTTATCGGTGAAATTAATTCTGCATATCGTGGTATGAATTTTCTAAAAAAATTGCACAAAACTAAGAAACTTCGTGTCTGTTTAATTGTTTTTGGGGTTGGAAAATTTTTGATTGCCGCCAGACCTTCGGGATTTGGTTTAACTCCGTCTTGATTTACTATCTGTCCGAGTATTTTAAGTTCAAAATATCCGAATTTACACTTTGAAGCTTTTAATTTAAATCCTGATTGTCTTATTCGTTTTAATAATTTTTCTAATATTATTAATAGGTCATCGAATGTTTTTGCGTAGTTTATAATATCATCAACATAGTTAATAGTTCCTACGTATAATAATCCAGCAAGAGCTTTTGCTACTGATTTTGAGAATTGTCGTGGTGAATTTTTATAACCAAATGGAAATCGTGTCCATTCGTACAACCCGAATGGTGTTATAAATGCTAATTTGTATCTGTCTGTTGTTCCTAATAAAATATTTAAAAATCCCTGCTGCATATCCATTATATTAAAAAACTTTGCCTCTTCTAAACAATCGAAAACCGTTTGCATATGAGTTATTGGAAAATTTTGATGTGGTACTTGTTTATTTAATCGTCTATAATCGATTACTAATCTCTTTGAACCGTCTGCTTTGTTTACTAAAAACGCCGGGCTTGCATATGAGGAAATAGATGGAGTTATAAGACCGAATCTTAATAATTCATTAATTTGTCTCTGTAGTTCCTGTTGTTCTGTCAAGGCTAATCTATATGGTGGTAAGTTAACAGGTTCTGTTGTTATTGTTGGTATAGGTACATCTCCCACGTCTATCGTCCCTAAGTCCATCGAGTGTTTAGCAAAGCAATCTTTATATGTATTTAAAATTTGTTTTAATTGTGTCTGTTGTGATTGGGTTAGTTCCAGGTTTATATCGAATTCTAATTCGTCTGCGTTTTGTTTGTCGATATGCGATACATTATTGTAATTTAACATTTCATTATCATTTTTTTGATTAATTAATTTTAAACTGTTTATATGATGGAATTTTGTTTTTTTTATGCCTATCTAGTATTTTTTTGTCGGTTTCATTCATTAGTCTGTTACGATATTCCCTAATATATGTTCCGCATACATCGCAAAACATTACGTCTCCCCCCCTCACACCAATAAGGATGATTCGAATACTCGTGAGATTTTAATGCTGATTCAGATGTTGACAGATGTTCACAATCTTGACAAAATTGAGTATACCACATAATCGGTGTTCTGTTTACGTCATTAATTTTTATTTTTTACGGTATTGTTTATGTTACATTTATCTAATGGGTATTTTTTTTCACTAAGACTGGGTAAATTTAATCGATTGTGACATTCGTCTAAGTATCGGTTTATATGTTTTGTAATAGTGTTTACATCTGGTATAACTGTGTATATGCATGCATTATGTAAGGTAAGTGGTGTTGATTCTCGATTTATTAATGCTGGGGTCCAGTGATTATTTTCATGAATTACTCCTATCGTCGGTCGGTTATTTTTCCAGTATATTATAGCGGTATTTAATAAGTTATTATCTGTGTTTTTGTGTTTTGAAATTATAGTTAAGTTTTTATTAAATTGGTCTGCTAAATATGCTAAGTCATCCTCTGTCATGTAATATCCCGATTTTGTATTTGGTATATTAATATTTCTTAGTATTTCTATTGTAGATACCTCTAGTCCTTCTTCTCTCAAACAAACACGTAGTGCATGTGCACCACAATCTCCGTCGGTGGGTACTTCTTCGATCTTTTTTTGAGTATGACGCATCTAATAAAATATTTTCCCTCAGTGTGTGGTTAATATTGTCTTCAAAAAAAAATTTTTTTTACATAAAATGTGTTATATTGGCCACACTGTAATAATATTATTTCATACCGATGAACAATTGAAATAGTACGGTATAGGCAAGGTTAATAGAATAATATAAATTAATATATTAATATATTCTATTAACCTTGCGGTATACGGACGTGTTCAATATAACGGCAATAGGCGATGTAATATTTTGGAGACGTTAAATAGCGAATAAGTAAGTAAATAATTATTTATTCTTAATTACTCATTTATAATTTTTAATGGCTAATATTATTAGGTTTTTATTAATGCAAATTAGGTAGAGTTAATTATTATTGTAAATTTAATAGAAACGTTTAGTTAAAATATTACTGTTTGAGGTAAGATGGGAAAAATGCAATGAGGCAAGACGAAGACATGTCCCATCTTATCTCAATTAATTTTTTTAAATATTATACTAGTTTAATACGTTTAATTTAATTATTCCATTTTGTTTAATAATGATATTTTTAAACAAATATAAGTCATTATACAATTACCTAAGTAACCAACTTTATAATATTATAGATATTATATTAACATAAACAATAGATATAATATTTAATTTCTTATCATTTTAAAGAAAGTTTTTTTAATTAATTTATAAATCATGTTTTTATGAATTAACAAATCATTTAATTTTTAGATATGCCACGTTCAAGAGTAAGAGTTTCAAAACGCCAAAATTGGGATTCAGAAAATATGAGGATTGCTGTGAAAGAAGTAATGGAAAAACATATGACTTTACGAAATGCCTGTATTCAATTTGATGTACCTAAAAGCACTCTAGAAAGAAAGGTTAGATACAATCATACTATATTATTTACCTATCTATATTTTATTTAATATAATAAATTATTATTTAATAATAATATAATATAATATAAAATATATATAATATAATATAATAAGTATATATATTATATACCTATTAAATACATTTAATGTTTTTTAGATTAAACAAAAAAACTTAGATCCTAGTTATGACGCTGGGAACAAGGTAGAACTAGGTCCAATATCTAAAGTGTTTTCAAGTACAGAAGAAACCGAACTAGTATCCTATCTTCAACTTATGGAAGGGCGCTTATTTGGATTAAGTTCAATAGATTTAAGAAAGATTGCATATCAACTTGCTGTTAAAAATAATAAGAAAAACAATTTTTCACAAAAAAAAGAAATGGCTGGTTATGATTGGTACAGATACTTTATGGCAAGACATCCTGAACTATCACTCAGGAAACCAGAAGCCACTTCAATTGCAAGAGCTATGGGTTTTAATAGAGTTGTTGTAAGTCAGTTTTATGAGCTTCTTGGAGGGTTATTAGAAACATATAAATTTAGTGCTGACCGTATTTATAACTGTGATGAAACCGGTATCTCTTCTGTGCCTAAATGTAAATAAAAAAATATTGCTTCTAAAGGAAGGAAGCAAGTAGGCGCAGTGACTTCAGCAGAGCGTGGTTGAGACTATTACTGTTGAAATATGCATGAGTGCGGCAGGTTCTTTTATGCCACCACTTTTTGTTTTCCCTAGACAACGGCATAACTTGGAATTTATGCGAAATGCTCCTCCTGGATCATTTACTGAGTTTCATAAATCTGGATGGATGCAGAAAGAAATTTTTGAACGCTGGTTAGAAAAGTTCATAATTTTTACAAATGCTTCAAAAGATAGACCAGTTTTACTCATACTAGATGGTCATTCAACACATACCAAGAGTATTGAATTAATTAATAATATTCGTAAAAGTGTATCCCTTACACCGATTTTTGATGTTTATCATCCACCTTTGGAGTTAATCTACCCGTTAACCACTAGTCCAGTTACTCTAGTTGAATCATTAACTCCTATCATGTTTAACATTAATTCATGTAATTTTGATGAAATGTGTACATTTTTATCAGAAATTGATTTTATTCATAATTTTAAAAATTTGAATTTGGCTGCTGCTACTTCTAAATTCTATGAAATTATAAGACATACTTTTGATGTTTATGTTACAAAATTTAAATTTAATCCTAATCATAATCAAAACATTTTGTGGAAAGATCCTGTTCTTCGAAATCTTATTCAATTAAAAAAACAAGCCCATAAACAATTTAAACTAAGTAATTCACAACACGATTATTTCTCTTTTTCTGAACTTTGTAAAAAATGTAAAGCCTTGTCTGTCCAAGTCCATGCAAACCATATTTTGAAAATTGAAAATAATATAAATAATGATTCGAAGTATTTTTGGAAATATATCCAATCCTTGAGATCAAATAAAACTAACATCCCTGCTACTGTATACTTGGATAATATTGTTTCCGACAATATTAATTATACAACTAAATTAATTGCTGAATATTTCTCCTCCGTATACGTAGATTATTCTAAAAATACTAAATTATATGATGATACTCTGTTAATTAATCATGACATTAATTTGAATACTTGGTTTTGGTTTATTTCGGAGCTTGAAATTTCAGATATGCTCAGTGCATTAAATGTGCGATCTGGTACAGGACCAGATGGTATCCCTTCATCATTTTTGAAAGCATGTAAATCAGCATTAATTAAACCCTTATTTTACTTATTTAATTTATCACTCAGTACTGGTGTTTTTCCCGATATTTGGAAAAAATCATTTATCACACCAATTTGAAAATCTGGCGACAAAAGTAATGTACGTAATTATCGTCCAATATCTAAATTATCCGTTATTCCTAAGTTATTTGAGGCGATTATTACAAAAAAATTGACTGCCCTACTCGTAAATTACATAAGTCCTACCCAACATGGCTTCCTACCTAAGCATTCCGTTCTAACGAATCTTTTAACCTATCAAACACATTTATTACAGTCATATGATCAAAATTGTCAAGTAGACTCAATCTATACAGACTTTAAAAAATCTTTCGATAAAGTGAATCACAATATTTTATTGTTCAAGTTAAAGGCTTTTGGTTTTAATTGTTTATTTTTAAATTGGATCACCTCCTACCTAAGTAACCGCTCTCAATCAGTTAAACTTTTATTCCATGTCTCTAATGATTTTCACGTACCATCAGGTGTTCCTCAAGGTTCGCATTTAGGTCCACAACTTTTTCTAGTTTTTATTAATGATTTGCCTCGTGTTTTTAAAAATTCTATAAAATTATTGCTTTTTGCAGATGATGCTAAATTATTTTGCTCGATTCAATCTATATCAGACTCTGAGATATTACAAGATCAGCTAAATAAATTTTATACTTGGAGCGTGAATAACTGACTTGAATTAAATATTGATAAGTGTAACATTATTTCATTTACCCGTTCAAAAAAGCCAATTATATTCAATTACAAAATTGATAATATCAAATTAGTCAGAGTAGCTGTGATTAAAGACCTAGGAATATATTTTGAATCAGATTTTTCTTTTAAGTTCCATCATAAAACAATTTTAAATAAATCCTATAGAATGCTAGGCTTTATTAATAGGAATACTCAAAATTTTAAACAGCCCTCAAGCTTAAAAACTTTATATTGCTCGCTCGTACGATCTTCACTAGAGTTCAGATCCATAATTTGATCTCAAAACCTGTCTACATACTTGAATGATCTTGAGATTGTTCAATATAAATTTTTAAAAAGAATAGCTTATGTCTCTAATATGCCTATCTCTAGTAATATATTTAAACCCGTTCAGTTCTCAATAGGTCTGGATTCGGTCGATCTCAGAAGACAACTCTCTGATATATTATTTATATATGATCTATTAAATGGTTTTAATGATTGTCCACATCTACTGGCTTTACTAGGTATTAAGGTTCCCACTTTCTTCTCCAGGACCAATGATTTATTTGTCATCCCTTACTATCGCAAAAGTTATGGTGCCGATTCGTTTTTCCCTCGCGCTCTGTCACTAGCTAATAAAATATCCCCAATCCCCATCAATAGATTTTTTTGATTCTAGTCGTAATAAATTTAAGTGCAATGTATTATTTATATTAAGATGTATTAATGCTGTTTAATTGTTATCATTATTTTCCATTTAAGTAATCAGTTATATTTCTGTATTTGTACATTTGTATAATTCTTTATTATTATTATTATTTTTTTTTTTTATTATTATTATGATTTTTTTTTACTTTGTTTATTGTAATCAAAATTTGTAAGTTTCTGTTCATGTAATTTGTCAACTATATTATACCTTATATTCAAAAGGCTCAAGCCCGTTAATTCAGTTAAATAAATAAATAAATAAAAATCACAAACACAATTTGATACGGCGGGCGGCACCGTTTTCGGCCAAAATAAACCTTTCCCTTTTCGGCCATTCTGAAATGACCGTTTTCGGCCAGTACACTATTTTGGTCACCATTGAAATATTCTTTTCGTGTTTTTTTATGTTAAACTACCATTTTACATAATAGATTAAGTAAAAATATGAAAATTAAAAGTTACATTATATTATCAATTAGCATAATATATATAAAATTATAGGGATATTTTATTTTTATTTAAAATAAAAATCTTATGGGGAATCCAACATCTATATAGGCTAACGGTCGATAAAAGGAATAGCTACTAACTAGGATGAGTATACAATATCTTTCTTCATCGTTATCTTCGTTCTATAATATTACATTTATATTAGCGATTTTCTTTTATCGGTTGATCAACTTGATTAAGTGCTTAGTGTTTGTGCGTACCGCAATTTGCAACGTGTTCGTATTAGTCTCGTGTTTACTTAAATTAATTATTTTGTACATTATGGCAACATTTATTGAAAGTAATAGAGGTAAACGTATGTTAGTGTTTGAAAATTATAAATTTTCGTTTGCAAATACGAAACTAGATAGAACAACGCGGTGGAAATGTGTGATTCGATCATGCAGTGTTAAATTATACACTAATGAAAATGATGAGATTTTAAAAAATGAGAATGATAGTAATATTAATCATAATCATAATCCATATGAAACGAAAATTATTGATCGTCAAATTATTAATACAAGTTGTAAACGGAAGGCAACAGAAGACATATTTGTTCGTCCAAAAAAAATTATTTTTAAAGAAATTCAACAGAATAATTGTTCTGCAGAATTTAATGAAACAGATATAAAGTGTTTACGGAAAAATGTATACGAACATCGTCGGAAAACGCTCCCCGTAAATCCCACCTCTATTCAAGAAGTACATGAAGCTTTGGAAAATGTAGATGTAAAAACTGTGAGCGGTGATTCATTTTTAATATTAAACGATTCGGAAAAACATATAATTATATTTTCATGTCAAACAAATTTGACATTTATAAACGAAGTGGATACTATTTATATGGATGGAACTTTTAAATATTGTCCACGATTTTTCTTACAAATGTTCACTATCCATGGATTGAAAAATGTCCATTATATTCCTCTTATTTTTTTGTTTACTGCCAGACAAGTCATTTGAAACATACTTATTTACGCTTCGTTGTATTGTTAATAAATGTAATTTATTATTTTCTCCAAAATTTGTGACAGTTGATTTTGAAATATCAATACATAAAACAGTTGTAGAAATATGGCCAGACTCGACAATTATTGGCTGTAGATTTCATCTAACCCAATCTTGGTTTCGTCAAGTCCAAAGCTTAGGATTGGTCAGTGAATATAAAAATGATTTTTCAGAAATCGGAAATTTTATAAAATATACGTTTGGGCTGTTGTTTTTGAATCCAGGAGATGTAGAAGATTGTTTTGTCGAAGATTTAATGGCAATATGTCCTGATGATGATAAATTAAAATCATACTGTAATTATTTAACAGACACTTATATTAGTGAAGAAAGCATATTTCCTCCTACTATTTGGGCATCAGGTTCTTCTGACTTGACTAGAACGATAAATGCATGCGAGTCTTTTCATTCATATTTTAACCAATGTTTTTACAAAGACTCCCCTCCCATTATGTATTGGTTAAATATAATACACGAAATTCAAACAGAAACATATGTAAAAATACGAAGTGTGAATATTCCAAAATTCCCTAAAGATCGAAAAGTTCGGAATCGTCAAGATAAAAACCAAATCAATATTACGAAATATGAGAGAGGAGAAATAACACGGATAGAATTTATTAAACGTATGTGTTATAATTATAAAAAAAATTAAAAATCCATATAATTTTTTATTTATTGTGTAAATTAATAATATAATATAACTTTTATTTTTATACTTTTTAACTTAATTCAATATATTATAAATTAATAATTGACAATTGTTGACGCGTACTCGACATATAGATATAATAACTATTGATATAATTATTATTACTTTTATCCATAGAGTGCTATTTGACATGCTTTTATCTTTATTATATTGGTATCTTATTCTTGTCGATATCTGGTCGATCGATATCATTGTTCAATTATATTTCAGTGTGTTTCTATCCATGTAAAATGTAAATTAATAACTGTATGAGTTATTATATAGTTTATATAGTAATTTTATATTTATTGTGTAAATTAATAATAATATTATAACTTTTATTTTTATAATTTTTTTACTTAATTCAATATACCTATAAATTTTAAATTAATAATTGGCAGTGTTGACGCGTAATTATTGATGTCATTATTATTATTATTATTATTATTATTATTACTTTTATCTACATTATATTGTATTATATCTTATTCTCGCCGATATTTGGTCGATCGATATTCATTGTTCAATTATTTAAATAAAAATAAAATATCCCTATAATTTTATATATATTGTGCTAATTGATAATATAATGTAACTTTTAAATTTCATATTTTTTACTTAATCTATTATGTAAAATGGTAGTTTAACAGAAAAAAACACGAAAAGAATATTTCATTGATGACCAAAATAGTGTACTGGCCGAAAACGGTCATTTCAGAATGGCCGAAAAGGGAAAGGTTCATTTTGGCCGAAAAGTGTCCCGCCCTGATACGGCCAACGGTGGGTGGGGAATATTTTGAGGGGTTTTATATAGGTAAAATACTAAAATGAAGGCATCTACCTACATAATATAATCCACAAGTATATCTATATACTCATAGTTTTCAATGTATACCTAAGTGCGAATAAAAACTTCTCAAAATATTTTATCTCAATGATTTACCCATCTAAATGGTGTTATTGCATTTCAGCATTTGGGCCAATAAACAGATTAAAATTTAACATTATTATAATATACCCAATATAGGTTGTATAATATAGTTGTGGTTAGATTCATAATATATCTTGTCAATGGTCCGATCTTAATTACCTATGAAATTATGTATGATTTCGTTATCTTTTGAACTATGTTAGTTGATAAGCACTAGCTTATTTGATTAAAAATGTAATTTGTCTACAATAAATAGAAATTGTATCACTATTTTAGATTCTGAACGGAGTGATGGATGTATTGATTTTACGGCTGCATGTTACTTGCGTCCCAAAAAAAGGTATATTTTACAGGTAGTAAATTTGACCGGTAACTTGCGTCCCGTTTTGGGGACGCAAGTCGGCTATATAATTATTATCGATATTTACTACTAAAATCACTAAAGTCGATAGTATCGTGTCACTAAAATCGATAGTTCATATTACTATACTATATAAGAAATCTCACTATTTGTGGGATGTTGGGAAGTTCGGTTTGTAAATACAATTTATCTATACATTTATCATAATAATTTGGTACATTACGATATATTTTATTAATAACCTATGTGGGAAGAAATTTCTCCATTAAATTTTATAATAAATGTTTCGTTAAAATTTATACCTAACCATATTTGAATTCAATATTTGCATTTTTTTTTTATTATTTAATTATGTACCATACTTGAATTTTTTTATTATTTTAAATTTATACCTACCATATTTGAATTGAATACATGATTTTTTTTATTATGCCTTAATGTAAAAAATATGAATTTTATTATTATGACAAAATGTATCAAATATGAATTATTTTTAAATTAATTTTTTTATTATTAACAATATTCTAAATTAAAATCAATATCAGTGTGTTTGTTTATTAACTTAATGATATCGATTATATCGATATTTTCGGGACGCAATTAGGTTATAAAAAAAGGTATTATGGGACGCAAATAGGCTATGACCCTTTTTGAATCTTTTTTTGCGGGACGCAACTAACCTACTAATAATATTTTCGGACGCAAGTAGTATGCTCCCGATTTTACAATGATGTGTGCTTTTTTTTTTTGTGTCTGTGCACAGCATAACTAGTCGAAATAATGCTTTAATTTCAAACTTTGAGGGTGGTTTCCGATGGCAAAGTGGATATCCTTGGTGCATTATAGAGGTCAAAAGTAAACATTTTCCAACAGTTTTCAAAAAAATAGAATTTTTTATTTTGCTACAACTCAAAAACTAATCGATGTAAATACTTGAAATTTTCACCAAATGTTTATATTAGCGTTTTTTATAGGTTTTTTATAGCGTTTTTTACACAGTTAAATTTTCAAAGTATTTTTTTTTTAAATAACGATAAAAAAATTTTGGACGGCCAGAAAATCTTGAAAATTTAATACAAGGTTTCTTAGAAGTTGTTCTTAAAGTGATAAAAAAAAATCCAAGATCGTTAGTCACAATTTTTTTTTATAAGTGTTTAAAGTTCGAATTTATACGAAATATGTCAAAATTGCGAGAATTTGCAAGTAATTTTGTGGTTGAAAAACCGTAAAAATTTTTCTTTAATAACTAAGTTTTGAAAATTTGGTACAAGGTTCTCCATAAATTTTTCTTCAATTATCTGTAAAAAAAACTCTACCGGACTAAGACAAAAAATTTTTAGGAGTGTTTGAAATTTAAATTTTTACAAAACCGCGTTAAATAACGGTTTAGCCTCAAACTATTTTTGATATTTGTTGTTATTCAAATAGTATTAGTCGTAAATACTTGAAAATTTTACCAGTTATTTAGATTGCAATTTTCTTTACGTGATTTGATTTTCAAAACATTTTGACTTTTTTGAGCTATTTATAGGCATTTGGAATAATCAATTTTTTTTAATTTTTTTTTTCATAAATGTTGATAAAATAAATTTAGCTGGGACAAATTACTTGAAAATTTAATAGAAGGGTCCACATAACTTGTTCTAACTTTCATTCAAAAATTATAAAATACATAGGCACAATTTTTTTTATTAGCATTTGAAGTTCAAATATTGACAAAAATTCGTCAAAATCATGAATATTTTTCACTATTTGGTAGTTTAAATTTATAAATATTTTACTATAAAAAGCTAAGAATTGAAAATTTAATGCTATGCTGTCTATAAGTTTAGCTTAGAATAATTATAAAAATTTTTGATGATTATTCAATTTAAAAAATTTTACAAGTGTTTAAAGTTTAATTTTAATTTGAAATCAAAAATACACGTGTAAAATAACGTTTTACTAATAAATAATTTTCGATTTTAGTTATTTAAAAAAAAATACTAAACGTAAGATCTTGAAACTTTTACATAAATGTTTGAATTTGTTTAAGAATATATGACAATATTTAAATATAATATATCCTAAACTGACAAATCATCTCCGTTCAGAATCGTTTTTCGTATACAATGATACCTATCATTGCATTCAAATTTAACCTACCCTAGTCAGGGCCGCCGGCGCGCACGGGCCGATAGGAAAATAGGATTATTAATAATTTGTACTGCAATAATATGATGGAATAATTTTTGATTTTATAAGTCGAAGACTTCATAGCTGTTGTATACAAAATAAATAATTATACAAGAGTACATGACAGAATTGGTACAGAGTTGGTAACGTAAAATGTATATCGAAACAATAATAGTGAACAATATCCCCGATAAGAGAAACGTTAAAACTATTTTAACCAATTACCGAAATTTTACGTAAACGTTTATTAATAGTCGTGAAATTTATCGGCACACCCAGATGGGCTTCGCGGAACACCGGTTTGGAAACCCTGCGATATTGAGTTATCAGAGATAAGCGAGCAACGGCTGTATAATAGTTACTGTGCTATTAATAAATAATAACCAAAAGTAAATACAGTTGTTCAGTAATCAGTTGTTAAGGGGACGTATTGGTCTCGGTCAGTAATCATCATTCGCAATCTGTGCAATCGATTCAATTTTACAATTATTTGTTTTTATTTTTTTTGTGTTACATTTAAAAAAATTACTTTTAAATATTGTAATTTTAAAATGAAGAAAATTAAAGGTGGTGCTGAAAAGTGCCGTATAAGACGAGCTGCTGAGCTACTTATTGTTGGAAATGACAAAAATCAAAGAAAGCTTAACTTTTTTAAAATTAAGGTAAGTCGTTTGGTGATTTTTTAGACTATTAAATTCTAACCTGAGTACTTGACTAATTATTTAATTTTTTTTTTTATATATATTTATAAACTCCTATTTAACGAAGTTTAAAATATTTTGCATTTACCTTAATATAGGTTTAATAAAATTATAAACTATAAAGCAATAAACAACTTATAAATTTAAGATGTGGTATACAACACTTGTTCAAGATATTTAAATATATTTTAGGTATATCTAATAAACTTGTATTATTAAATATTAAGTTTCAGAAATCACTGCCTCCTATCTAATATCTACTTATTTAATTTTTAATATTGCATTATTTTAAGGAACATACTAGTAGTGAAAACAACGATACAACAGTTGAAATGGATTTAAACCAAAATCAGAGTCATAATGAAGATGGGCATTTTAATAATGAGCAAGTGGTAAATTTTTATCAATGTTTTTATATTACTTAAAGAAATCACTACCTCCTACCTACTTATTTAATTTTTAATATTGCCTTATTTTAAGGAACATACTAGTAGTGAAAACAACGATACAACAGTTGAAATAGATTTAAACCAAAATCAGAGTCATAATGAAGATGGGCATTTTAATAATGAGCAAGTGGTAAGTTTTTATCAATGTTTTTATATTTATTTTTATTTATTTTTATTTTTTGTATAATAGTTAAATTAAATTAAATTGGTTACATACATATTTATGTAATGTATTATTAAACAATTTTAACTGTTTATTATATTAACCTATATTTTAATAAGGTTTAAACAGAAATTTAAACTAATTAATAAAAACTTTCTTTTAGAAAAATATTGATGATACCTAATAATACTAGAAATACTATCTCACATAATGAAAGTAGCATGAGCACAGAGCACTAATGTTGATAAACTTCTTGCACATTTTTCTGTTTTCATTTAATATTCAAAATTTAATAATATTATGTTACTAAATTTTAAGGAAATTTTCACTGATGGACAAAAATACATGCAATCTTCTTCTTTCACACTTTTGAAAAATTCAAATGTACTACATAAGTTGGCTTTTATGAAACAGCATCCAATTCAGCCTTCATTTTCAAACTCTCATTTACACATTCAAAAACTATATAAACGAAAAATGCCTGATGGAAAAGAAGTTTCTCGGAATTGGTTGTTTAATTCATTATTTTCTACATGAATCGACATGTAGAAAATAATGAATTAAAATCAGTATATTGTCCTATTTGTATAGCATTTAGTAGTCATCAGTCCCCTTTTATAAATGGATACAAAGATTTCAAACACATTCACATAGCTGTTTAAAAACATGAAGAGAGTCGTTCACATAACTTTGCCGTTCAAAATTATATTCAAGCCTCATCTGAACAATGCATTTAATTTAAGGTCAACAGAAATTTATTAAATTTAAAAAGGATTCAAGTACAAGAAAACATTCATGTAGTTGAACAGATATTTGATATTATAAAATTTCTTGGAAAACAGAGTCTACCTTTTAGGGGTTCTGGATCTTCAGAAGGTCTTTATCAGTTAGGGAGAATTGGAAATCACCATTTAAACAATGAAAACTTTTTAGAATTGGTCCAATTTACTGCCAAAAGAGATTCAATTTTACAAAAACACCTAACGCTAGCAATAAAAAATAGTGAAAAACGAAAGCTAAGTTTAAAAAACAAATCTAAAGGTAGAGGTTCGTTGGTGACATTATTGTCAAAAACCACTATTAATAAAATTATTATTGCTATTCTTCAGTCTATAAGGAATAAAATTAAAAACGAATTGTGTAATCAAAAATTCAGCCTCCAAGTTGACAGCACTCAAGACGTTAGTGTATCTGATCAAGCTGCTATTTATATACGCTATATATACAATGGAGAAATTACCGAAAGACTTTTTGCAGTTTTAAAAATTATTGATTCTTCTGGTAAAGGATATTACGAAATGTTGAAAAATTTGTTTTTAAAACATAATATTAATTTTAAAAATGTAATTGGAGAATCGTTTGATGAAGCTTCAAACATGAGGGGAGCATTTAGTGGTCTTCAATCAAGGATAAAACATGAAAATCCAAAAAGTATCTATATTTGGTGTTATAGCCATATCCTAAATTTATGTATTAGTGATGCATGCAAACATATTGATGCTAAAAATCTATTTGGATTTTTAAATAGGTTATCAACCTTTTTTGGGGACTCGTACAAACGTATGAATGTGTGGATCGAGCAAAATAATACTATCAATGAAAGAGTCAGCTTGAAAAAACTTCAAAAAGTGGGTGAAAATAATACTAAATGGTGTCTAGGGAAAAATCTTTATTTTGGGTTTTTGAAGGAAAACAATGTTTATTTTTGACTGTCATTAGTGCATTGAATTTTGTAATGCAGTCTCCAGACTTTGATTCAAAAACTTGTTCTGAGGCATCGTCTTTGATTGAAAAACTGTGTAGTTTTAAATTAATACTGACTGCTCATATTTTTATGAACATTTTTCAAATAATTGGACCAACTTCAAGATATTTGCAGACTAAAAACATGGATCTGTTGACTGCATGGGATATGGTAGAAGTGACTAAATCAGAAATTACTAAATTAAAATTTGAAACTATTTATAAGGAATCCCGAGAATTCATTAAACAAATGAATGAAAAACTGTGTACTTTCAATTTTCCTGATGAAATTAATATCAGCAATACATTTGCAACTTCAAGAATTAGCAAAAAAAAAATCATTTTTCGACGAACAATGTTCAGACGAAGTTTTGTCTGTTCCTATTGATAAGTTTAGAGTTGGAACATATGTAGAAATAAAAGACCAAATAATAAGTAGTTTAAATCAAAAATTTTCTGCCAACAGTCAGTTAATAGCTGATATTCAGTATTTTATTCCAAAAAATTTTGATTTGGTTGCTAGTATGCCAAACATAGCTTTAACATATTTATCTGAAGTGTCAAACATTCCAAAACATAAACTTCATTCAGAGTTAAAGAGTTTTGTTGCAGTTTTTCCAAAAATATCTACATCAATTAAAGAACGCACTCAGACAATGTATCAAGAGCAATATGTTTCAGAAGATGATGATAATAATGAAGAATCAATTAATGAATTTTCTGATATATTAGAAGATAATACTCTTGAATTAATTGGTATGTTTAATAATAACTCAAAAATATTTTCCTAAATTGTATTAATGAATTATTTATGCATGTAATACTTGAAATTGTTGTAGGTAATGATTTCTACCAGGAGAAGAAGTGTTCTTTAAGTATCGATCATGATCCGAAAAATTGCTTAAACTGTGTGTACAAAGTATTATATTCATTAAATTTACATGTTTCATCTTATAGTTATCTCTGTGAAGCTTATGAATTTTTTTTAACTTTATCTGTAACACAAGTGAATTGTGAACGGACATTCAGTAAACTTAAAATAACAAAAAATCGTCTTCGTTCTAATTTAAGCTCAGAAAATTTAGAAGCATTACTGATTATGTCAATTGAAAAACAGATGTTAGAAGATGTAGAAGTATCCGATATTATTAATTACCTTACAAGTACATCAACTTTAATGCTAAATATGTTTACATAAATTTTAATTACATTATGTTCTAATAAACTTTTTTGTTCTGTAACATGATTTACTTATATTACTATTATTTCAGAATTTTAGAACTTATTAACATAAAAACTAAGTAAATAGGTATTATAAAGACAACTGAAAATTTTCATTAACTATGTAAAAAAAAGTCGGGCCGCTCATATTCTTCTCCGCCTGGGCTGAAGTATTCCCAGTCCGCCCCTGACCCTAGTCCGAGGTCCACCTCACCCCCTAATGTACAGCAGAGCGATACTCACTTACCCGCTTTTTTTTTATTTTTTTTTGTGTCGTGTACACGATTAGTAGTCGAAATATTGCTTTAATTTTTAACTTCAGTATCTTGCTCGATTGGAAAGTGAATTTCGTTGGTACTTTTGGGAAGTCAAAATTTAAAATTCCCAATACTTTTCGAAGGGGCAGTGAAAAACAAATGAAAAATTTAGGAAAAAACAGAAATTTTTACGCAAAACCGATTTTGGACAAAATTGATTTTAATTTTTGGTGTAACTCTAAAAGAAATAACAGTAGATCCATGAAATGTTGACTGAATGTTTATATAAGCATTTTCTACACACCATAATATTTTCAGTATATTTTTACTTATTTTGAGTTGTTTACGGACATTTTTAGTTTCCAATATTTTTAGGTTTTTTTTTCTATAAATATCAATAAAATGTTATTTATTGGGTTAAAAATCTTGAGGATTTATTAGAAGACTCCAAATATATTGTTTCAAAGACAGATGAAAAATATTAAAAATCTGTAGTCACAATTTTTTTTCTGAGCATTTAAATTTTAAATTTTGACAAAATACGTAGGTAACAATTACGAACATTTGCTGGATATTCACTCGATTTCTCATGTAGCGAGTTTCTTATTTGGTTGTAATCCAAAAACGAATAATTGTAGATGTATCAAAATTTCACTGCATGTTTATATTCTCATTTTCTATACACCAAATAATTTTGAAAATATTTTGATTTGTTTTGATCTGTTTACATAGACACTTTCAGTTTTAAAGTTTTTTAGTTTTTTTTTATAATTGTCAATACAATTTTATTTGGTGGGGCAAAAAGTCTGAAAATGTAATACAAGGTTCCAGATATATTTATAAAACAGCAGTTGAAAAATATTGACAGTACATAGGCACGATTTTTTTTTTTAGCATTTATAGTTCAAATTTTGACAAAATTTATCAAAATCTCGAAAATTATCAATCATTGTATTAAAAAAATTATAAAATGTTCAGTTTTTATAACTAATGGTTGAAAATTTAAAACAAAGATTCTCATAAATAATTCTTGCTGTAACCAAAATAACTAAAAAATATATAAACATACTTATTTTTTACAGACGTTTTACTTTCCAATTTAGACAAAATTTCATATTTAAGTCAAGACGTAAAGTCAAGAGTAAATCATAACGATTTTAGATATTTTGTTATAATTTAAAAATATTATTTGTTGGTATATGAAACTTTTAGAGTATATACACGCAATGGCATTTTAAAATGTATTTTTTTTTTTTTGGGAATAATGAATTTAACCAACTATAGTCTAATGCCTAATAATAAGTTAATTACTTTATTCACAATAATATTATCAAATACACTTAGTAAGATATTATAGACTGACTGACCGTCTTCGCTCGGAATCGTTCTTCTTATACAATGATATTATATCATTGGATTCAAATTTAACACAATCCATTACAGTGACTCACTTGTAACCTACTGTACAGCAGAGCGACACCCTACTAGGATAGGTAATCCTAGTTAGGTTAAGTACTATAGTACTATAGTACCTAACCTACTAGTGAATGTATTGCTAGACACTCAAAAACTACGGTGGCAGTATGATAAGTATCCCCCCCCCCCGAAATTACGTAATTGTTTTTCAAGTAATTTTGCGTTTTCGGCGTCAGTAATAAACTTCGTTTGCTAGGTATCCGACTATCCTGATACCGTGACCCACCAATAAAGCACATTGTCCGCTATCCGACGAAGTCAGATTGCCTACCCGGGAGACTACATCCGACATCGAGGGGGGTGGCTGACTTGCTAGATAACCAAAATTTTCGGCAGCTATATGATTTAATTTCTTTTTGAATTTCCGGTGAAACGATTTTCAATTGACCACCACAAAGGCGCCGGACGCGGCTTCCACAATGCCCGAAAACAGCTAGTTTTTTTTTATAAAATAACAATTTTAACATACGTAATATAGGCACCAATTATTATGTTAAATAAATATAATATTTTATACCTAATAATATAAAATGTATAATATAATAATGTTTAATATTCATTTTTTATAAATTATTTATATTTAGTCAATCCCTGGTATAATGTTACAGAAGATTTGCATTCCTAGTGTGCCGATTAAAATAGTGATGGTTTCCAAAACTTGATTTTTGTGTTAGAAGAACTATTTTTTATCTGAGTTTTTGTTGGGATGAGGTATGGAACTAATAATATTCGTATAATATTAGAAGTCATAAAATCTGAAAAATGAGTACACTTTAAAAAATGTTAACAATATATAAAAAGAGCAGTGGTTAAAGTAAGAGGGATCAAAGAGCAGAGCGCTCTTTTTATAATTAAGACGAAATATAGAGAGGAAGCTTTAGGAATTGTCACTAAAATTTGTTAAATCGAATTTTATAAAATAATAATTAATTAATAAGATCAAAGAATTTTAAAAAAAAATGTTTAAGAAAGAAAATAATATTAAACGATAAATTTATATCTGTACAGTGTACATATTTAATACTAGTACATATTATTATACATAGTTATTAGTTACTAATTTAATTTATTTTTATTTCGCAAACAGTAGATAATTGGAAGTCTAGACATTAAGCCTATTAAAGGTTTCCATAAAGTTTGCGTGGGTTTAGTTTGAAGTTGAGGTTTTTGCTAAATAGTCCCCATTGACGTTTTCCCCTTTTTAATATCCTATGTAACGATTATTGAAAACGTCGTGGTTTTTAGTATCATTAACTTGTATTTTGTTTTATATTTACATTATATTTTTTTTATACAATACCATTAAAGGTTTACAATGTTTACACAAAGGATGCAAATAAAATAATAATAATAATATATAATAAGAATAATAATATTTATCAGACCTGAATTTGTCGTTGCTGTTTGTTTTGATTTTGGGTGACCCGTACTGCAACTACACACACAATATAATATTAAACACGGCGGTGTGTTATACACGGCAATAAACGGAAAACAACTCGGAACGATAATAATTATTTCAATATGTTCTGCTGCCCATATCAATAATACTTGTATTGCAATTAGCGAATACACCAAATTGCCAAGTATATCAAAATGCACAACAGACTTATAAAATGTACTTATATTATAATAATATTCGTATTGCAATACGTTACACAATATTGCCGGACACTATTGTAAATAATAGAATAAAGATATACCGTGAACACTGTCGTGGATGGCCGTATTGCAACTTAGTACACAAGTTGCCGGACACCACAATTGAGCCAAAGTATACTGAATAATAAAGAATAGGCTTATTCCGTATTGCAACGTAGGGAATAATACGTTGCCGGAAATAAATATATAAGAAAAACGTAGGATTGATCGGACGTGTGTAATATCTAGAGCGAGCTTAGGTGTGGCAAGCCGATATAACGTATTGCAATATATATTAGATATTGCCGTTAATCGGTGCAGTGACCTTACCGTATCTCTAGCTTATTAGCGTAGGAAGGTAAAACTGGTGTCGATACAGATGATATCGACCGGTATTTATGGGAAAGATAGGGGTTCTGTGTCATGAGTGATTGCGTTTATATGATGTAAGAAAAAAGAATGATTTGTTATTAGTTTGCTATTAAATGTGATTATTATGATGTTAATTGTTTTTTAAAGTATGTATGAGATAGATTATTGAATTAATTATGTAAATATGACGGTAAAATATAGAAAACTGTTTTAGGTGCAAAGCGTACGGAAATAAGGTAGCGCGATAGCGCTATCTATTTTCAGTGTGAGCTATTAAATTGCGTATTATAATGTAAATAACGTCTATAGAGTGCGGCAGTGCTGTAACGTGTCCCGTTACATAGTCCCCTTATTATTATTATTATTTTTTTATACATATGAGGTTCCGAAATAATAAAAAATAAAAAAAATAAAATACATTAGTATGAAAATTTTGATTGGTTTACTTTTGTATATGTTGTATATATATATATATATATATATTTTTTTTTTTTTTTGAGATGATGGTCACTGTGAAGTTGACGGTTGGCAGGTTGGACCTTGAGAGGATTGGCATCGTGAAGTTGATGGTTGACAGGTTGGATCTTGAGATGGTTGTCCTTGCGAAGTTGATGGTTGACAGGTTGGATCGTGAGATGGTTGGCCTTGCGAAGTTGATGGTTGGCAGGTTGGATCTTGAGATGGTTGGCCTTGCGAAGTTGATGGTTGACAGGTTGGATCTTGAGATGGTTGGCCTTGCGGCTTTTTTGTTGGATTCTGTCGTTGATATGCTCTGATTCGTTGACATTTATCCTTATATAATAATTTTTTTAATTGTTTGTTGCTCATAGTTGGAGTCTTTTTATCCCTAAGCATTTTATACTCATTAGTTAATTTGTCAGTACTGTGAGTCATCACTGGTTTGAATATGTCTTCGATGCGATTTAATGTAATCGATGTAGGTAATTCAATTTTTGATTCTAAGGAATATCTAGTGACTTTCGCCGCTTTTTCCCTCTCATACTTCGCAGTCGCCTTACGTTGCTCCGTAGACAACTCCTGAGTCTGAGTTGTTTGTATTCTGTTTATAGATACATCCGCTGTTAGTTGCATATACTCACTGTCTAGTTCAAGGTATTCCGGGCCAAACAATTCCACATACATCCTTTCCAAATGTTGCTCCAATGGTGATGGTATAGTTGAGTTGGTGTCTGCCATTTTTACTGTATATTATCTATTTACATTTTAAACCTATTATTTACAAATGAATATATTGACAATTTAAGGAAGAGAGGATTGCCCGAAACGGTGTTTTCCTGGATCGGGGGGTACATATAGTTTGATATTCTTCACATTGTGTATGGATTGTCGTCCTTGTCCGTCCGTTACTACTACAGTATTGTTATCGTTTACTGTAGTTATAGTATATGGGCCTTTATAGAGTAAGAATAGTTTGTATATTTGTTTCTCTGCTACCGAGGAAAGTTTGTGATCCTTGAGAAGAACTTGTTGACCACAGCTGTATTGTAAAAACTTTTTGTTCTTATCTTTATATTCGTTGCGTAATTGTGATGTTCTTTTTAAACGGTTGTACGCCATTTTGACAATGAAGTCCTTATTTTCATCCTGGAGTTTGAGTGGAAACGGTATTAATTTATCTATGATTAAGGGTGTATTTTTTCCTGTTCTTATTTGTTCAGGAGTGTACCCTGTAGATTCATGTGTACTGTTATTGATCCAATATTCAATATTATTCAAATATTGCGGCCATGTTGTATGTTTTTTGTGACAATAGGTCCGAAGTATTCTACCAATCTCGCGGTTTACACGTTCTACCGGATTCCCTTCGGGATGGTATGTGGTGGTATATACTGTGTTGACACCTATTTCTGCAAGTCGATTCTTCCACTTGCTATTTTGAAATTGCGTTCCATTATCCGTAAGAACCTGTTGTATTGGTCCAAATTGAGGTATATAATCATTCATGACCTTATTTAATATGCTATCCGTTGTAGCTCTTTTTAATGCATAGAGCTTAATATGTTTTGAAAATATGTCTAATATGGCTAGTATGTATTGTACACCAAGCTGTCCCCTGGGCAATGGTCCCATTAAGTCTATGGACACCTCTTGCCGTGGTCCTAGTGGTATCAGATTGTGTAGTGGTCCCCTGGCTAACTGATTACTTATTTTACTTCTCTGACATATGTCGCACATTTTAATTATTTGTTTGACTAGTTTGTACATAGAAGCTGTTTGGTAGTTAGTGTGTAGAATCTTATAAATTTTGTATGTTCCCATATGGCCGTAGACTTCGTGAGTTTCTCGGATCAGTAATGCGGCCATACTACAAGGTACCATTAATCTGTATTGATCTGCTTGATCTACTGAAAATAATAGTTCTTTATGTATTATAAAGTGTTTAGTTCCACCATCGATGACTTTTTAAATTATTTTGCTGAGTTTTTTATCTTCGTCTTGCAATTTTTTTATATTTTTTAATCGATTTCTCAACTCGGTGCTATATTTTGCAATTTGAATTTTGTTAATACTAATGTTGATAATATTACTGCGTTCATTTTCTTCTGGTGTTTGAGGATATCTGGTTAGCGTATCTGTGACAATGTTTTCTTTACCCGGTATGTGTTTAATTTTGAGATCATACTCTTGTAGAATAATTGACCATCTTATTAATCGGGCATTGAGTAGTCGACAGGTGTTTAGAAATGTAAGAGCTTGGTGATCAGTCAGTATATTAGTCTTATAACCTAATACATATATATCCACGGAACTTCTTACATGCAAATACTATAGCGAGTAGTTCTAATTCTGTAGTAAAATACCGACGCTCTGTTGCATTTAGTGTCCGGCTGACAAATCCTAGTGTTCGGTGTCTTCCTTCTTCATCTATTTGATATAGTTCTGCACCGACATGAGTAGCGGATGCATCGGTAGCTAGGTAAAACTCATTTTTAAAATCCGGGTACTCCACTAGTATATCTTCTAGAAATGCTTTTTTAATTTGTTCAAATGCTTGTTGTTGTATGATTCCCCATGTCCATGGTTCATCTTTTTTTGTTAATTGACTTAGTATATTTGTTAATTGTGATAGATCCCTAATATATCGCCTATAAAAATTAACAAAACCTAAAAATGTTTGTACTTGCTTTTTATTCCGTGGTGGTTGAAATTTTTGTATGGATATGATTTTTTCTGGGTCCATATTGATGCCTTTTTCGGAAATGATGTGTCCCAGGAACTTAGTTTGCATGGTTAAGAATTGTGATTTTTTAATATTAATTTTCACATTGTATTCTAAAAATTTTTTAAATATCGTTTCAAGGTGTTGCATATGTTTTTTGAAAGTTTTGGACATAATATGTATATCGTCGACGTATATTGCGGTGAATTGTAAAATTTCCGGACCTAAAACTTTATCCAACATTTTCTGAAACTCCGCAATAGAATTTACTAAGCCAAAAGGTAGCACTTGAAATTGATAATTCCGTCCCCTATATAGAAATGCTGTTATTTCTCTGCTTTCTTTTGCTAGTGGGCATTGCCAATAGCTCGCGGTAAGGTCAATGGAACTCAAATATTTTGCTCCTTGAAATTTCATAAGTATTTCATCGATGTTCATTGGGCATTCTCGATCAGGTACGATTCTTTGGTTGATTTTTCGTGCGTCTAAGCACAACCGTATTGATCCATCTTTCTTTTCTATACTGACGATAGGCGATGACCAAGGTGATATTGATTTTTCTATGATATTTAAATCCAGCATCCGCTGTATTTCATGGTCCATTTTTTCTAATTTTGACATAGGTATCGGGTATGGTTTTTGATATACTGGTTCTCCTTCCCTTATTTTAATTTGACACGTATGCATGAGTATTTTTCCCGGATCTGGCGAAAATATTTTGTCATATTTCTGTAGTAACATTCTAAACTCACTTTCTTCGTTGGAATTTAGAATAATTTTTTCTTTTTGATCGCTTTCTTCTTCGCATATCATTTGTATGTTTTGTTTTTTTGCTATCACTTCTTCGGATGTGATAGTTTTAGTTATGAATGTTGTGGTGTATTCCTGATTATTTATATTCCATAACACTGTTTTGGTTTGAAAGTTAATTTGTGCATGATACTGACTTAGTGCATCTGCACCGATTATTCCTTTTTCATTAAGATTTTTGACTTGGACGAAGCTTGCAAAAATGCTTATTGTGCCGATTTTGCATTCACAAAATATTTGTTTTGTTGCTTTGCATATTTTTCGACCTATTGCGTTACTGATTTGTATACCATTTATTGGTAACATAGGTATTTTACAATTTTTTGCTAATATGACGTCTATTATTTATTTTGTTAATACACTAATTGTTGCGCCCGTATCGATTAGTAGCTCGATTTTTTCTCCTTCCACTTCACATAAAACGTATGGACTTGATGACTGCTTGTTGACTGGTATATTATTTACATTATGTGTAGCATTTTGTTCTTCTGCAGTTCCCACTTGATTTACTCGTTCATTCTGGTGATCTCTCCTTAGTTCACTGTCATTGTGGTTCTCTCTCGGGTTTCTATTTTGTGCGCGGTTATTATTATTATATTGTGTTTTTCTGTGTTCTTCTTCTCCCAGTACTTTCATAGCTGCTATGATCGTTCTTTCAGGTAAAGACACTAGTATTGCACGTAAATACCCCGGATAGTGGTTGGCGATATTCTTTACTATTTCTTGTTCTGATAATTGCGGTACTTCTAAATGTCTAAGTTTTGTAGCCCATGTTGAGAAATGCTCTCTATAGTTGATATGTTGTGGTATCTGACTTATACTTAGGCATTGACTCCATACTTGGATTTGTATTTCTCTTGACCAATATTCATCCATGAATGCTTTTTTAAAATCATCATAGTTGCTCAGCTGAAATCGTATCGTTGAAAACCAATTATCTGCTGTTGCTTTAAGGCAGTCCCCTATAACGATTATTTTTTCGTCTACATATGTTTGTTTTATTGAAAAATATTCTTCCACTCTATTGAGAAAATCTTTTGGATGTATATCTCTGTTACTGCCATAAAACACTGGTCTTGAAATCTCCGTATTGTGTGGTATGTTAATGAGTGTCGCATTTTCTTTGTCGATTTTTTTACCATTTTGTATTATACTTGTATATTTTTCTTCAATTTCTCCGATTTTTTGTTCATATTTTTGTTCTATTTTATTCATATTTTGTTTATATTTTTCTTCGATTTTCTTTTGATTTTCTTCCATTTTTTCTTCAATCTCATCAATTTTTTGTTTAACGTAATTTCCAATTTCCTTAAATTTATTTTTATAATTATTAAGTTCTTCTTTAAGGGCGAATATTTCCTCCTCAAATCTCTCTACTTGTTTTGCTTTCGGTCCCATTTTATAGATGTAGACTCTTCAGGTTGTGTTGAACGCGATTTACTTTAAAGATGAAGATCTTCGAATAATCGAGCTCCGTACGTTGGGCGCCAATGTAACGATTATTGAAAACGTCGTGGTTTTTAGTATCATTAACTTGTATTTTGTTTTATATTTACATTATATTTTTTTTTTTATACAATACCATTAAAGGTTTACAATGTTTACACAAAGGATGCAAATAAAATAATAATAATAATATATAATAAGAATAATAATATTTATCAGACCTGAATTTGTCGTTGCTGTTTGTTTTGATTTTGGGTGACCCGTACTGCAACTACACGCACAATATAATATTAAACACGGCAATACACGGAAAACAACTTGGAACGATAATAATTATTTCAATATGTTCTGCTGCCCATATCAATAATACTTGTATTGCAATTAGCGAATACACCAAATTGCCAAGTATATCAAAATGCACAACAGACTTATAAAATGTACTTATATTATAATAATATTCGTATTGCAATACGTATTAATACAATATTGCCGAATATTACGATAATAAGAAAATATGATAAGATATTACAATAATATCTGTATTGCAACACGTTACACGATATTGCCGGACACTATTGTAAATAATAGAATAAAGATATACCGTGAACACTATCGTGGATGGCCGTATTGCAACTTAGTACACAAGTTGCCGGACACCACAATTGAGCCAAAGTATACTGAATAATAAAGAATAGGCTTATTCCGTATTGCAACGTAGGGAATAATACGTTGCCGGAAATAAATATATAAGAAAAACGTAGGATTGATCGGACGTGTGTAATATCTAGAGCGAGCTTAGGTGTGGCAAGCCGATATAACGTATTGCAATATATATTAGATATTGCCGTTAATCGGTGCAGTGACCTTACCGTATCTCTAGCTTATTAGCGTAGGAAGGTAAAACTGGTGTCGATACAGATGATATCGACCGGTATTTATGGGAAAGATAGGGGTTCTGTGTCATGAGTGATTGCGTTTATATGATGTAAGAAAAAAGAATGATTTGTTATTAGTTTGCTATTAAATGTGATTATTATGATGTTAATTGTTTTTTAAAGTATGTATGAGATAGATTATTGAATTAATTATGTAAATATGACGGTAAAATATAGAAAACTGTTTTAGGTGCAAAGCGTACGGAAATAAGGTAGCGCGATAGCGCTATCTATTTTCAGTGTGAGCTATTAAATTGCGTATTATAATGTAAATAACGTCTATAGAGTGCGGCAGTGCTGTAACGTGTCCCGTTACACCTAATAAGTTGTTATTAAGCAAATATTGGTTAACGAAATTTATAAAAATCAATTTCATAAAACATTATAATCAATCTAAAATTTTAAACAAATTTGATATTAAATATTAAGCTCACCTCCAATCAAATTTGAAGTATCCAAACGTTTGGAAAACTTTTCCTAGGAATTCTTAAAGTCTTCATGAATTGTATTAGTTTTTTGGTATCCAATATTAAAATCTTCCAGAATCTAATGATAACGATATAATTCATTATTATATTTATTTATTATATACCAAAATATAAGTAAAATAATTAATTAATTAATTTATGTACATACTAGCTCATAACTATTAGGGCCTTGAAATATTGGCCATGCTTTAAATATGTCAGATAAGAAAATTAATTCCAATATATCATTTTTTCTTATGTTAAATGTAAATTCCCACTTATCTTTAATATCGCATAAATTAAAATTTAGTCCATCACAAAGAAGCCATTTTTTAACCTCAAGAACTTCATCTAAAATAAAAATAAAATTATTAGTTTCTAAATATTTAGGTATTGATGGTAATTTAAAATTTACCTGAAAAATGTATTGACTGGGATATTGAATTTACAGCTTTAAATGGTTTTACTCTATCATATGAAATAGCACCAACACATCTAAGTCTACGTGCAACGTTCTTCCATCTCTCAATTAGTTTGCCTTTCGCATGAGTTTGATAATTGCCTTCAGTTTTTGATGGGATAAAATAAACAGACTGTAAATAATAAATTGTAGTAATATTAATATAAAATGTATTAAACAATAAAGTTATTAAATATTACATTAATTTCAATTAAATTCTCTAATTTGAAATGTTAAGTTTAAAATTATAGGTAGTAGTACCTATATATTAGTACCAAAAAATAATAATCAATATATGCTATATAATACACATTTTAATGTATACTTTTGTATCCTACCTTTTGTTCTTTTGGAAAAACTTCTACTACACGCTTTGCAATTTTTCTGAAGAACAAATCAGTACCACTATAAAACAAAATTAGAATAAGAAAAAATAATTTTTAATAATTTAATGGATCATTTGATAGTTTACAAATATTTGTATGTAGGTATCTATATCTAATTAATGAGTTAATAATATATTAATGATACTATTTAAGGTAACTTTTTATACAAATCTCAACATAGGAACCTACTTGTGCTGGTCTTGTAAAAGATGGTTAATTAAGAGTTGTGTCAATAGATTTTGTGCTTCATCAGATAAATGTTCACTATTTTTTATACTATCTGCAAGAATGTACCTGCTATCGTTTGTTGTGTGCAAAAGATTTAACATGATCTATAAAGAAAATTATTCTGTTCATTTTATCATAAATAGTTATAAAAATGTCTAAAGCGATAACTTTACTTCAATTGTCTATGACATTGGTTTATATGACCCATATTTAGCGTTGTTAGAATAGGGCGATTTATCTAATGATTTTTCAAAATTTGAACTCGTTGTTTCTGAACTTTGTAGTAACCTCTGTACTCGTGCTGTCACCACTAGGTTACTGCAATTACTTCTTTTACGACGGTGGCACGTGTCGTTCTGCTTCAGCGTGGAAGGTAGAGGTTGAATTATTTGGTATAAATAAAGTTAACACTTTGTAAAATAATAACTGTTTATTGAAAGTTAACTTAAAATTAATATAAAGGTTTTTCGACAGATTTACTGTATGTAAATCTACCGGAGGGAAAGTATTTAAAATAGTCTAAAACAGGGAAGTACTCGTATAAGCGGCGATGCAGCTGTTACAAAGTCCGCGACTCATACAAGTACATAAAACTGGGAATGACTATAGCTCGACGGCTGTACAGTCTCTGGGTGATCAGGGCTCCTATTTATATGGGACATGCTATGATAAGGAGTCAGGAGAGGACGAATGACGTCAATAGGAAGGTGATTGTGGTGCTAGCTCTGGTGCTAGCCAATGAAATGCCTATAATAATGGCCTGTTCTGGTGGCGTGATGTTGTTGTAGGTTTGGACTTTGGAACCTCATTTTTATGTGAAAAATACCGGTTTACTACATACCTCCCCTTTTAGTATGATACTCTGTGGATACATTGAATGACCCGTGTTTTGATACAGAGTAGTGCATTGTTTATTTTCGGTTTCTTGTGTTGTATTAACTATGACTATGGATAGCCTATCTTCGATCATATCCGTGTGTTCTGGTTCTTCGATCGGTTCCAGTGCCATGGTTGGTTCTGGTTCCGGTTCTGTATGTGTTTTGTGTTTGAACCATGGTAATTTTTCAACACAAGTTATTATAAATAATAATATACTCACTATTGTTATTGCACTCACTACATAAAGTAAATAATTGTGTCTATTTTTATTGTCTTGGGCTGCTTCTATTTCAGCCGTTTTTTCGATTATTTCTTTAATGTCCGTCGTAGATTTTACTACTAAGTTCAAATCATACATTCGATTTGTATGCACATGTTTTATTTTTAAAATTGTTGACGGTAAGTCGATTTGTATTTCTTCTGTTTCTTTAATTTTTGAATGTGGAATAAATTCTAAGTATTCTTCTCAGTGACGCAACTAGAGTTCAAATCTTGGGGGTGCTACAATTATAAATTGCTTACAATGCCATGAGAAGCTTTGATCCTCACACCCCCCAACTTGACATAATCCCAGTATTTAGATTATACTAGTATTATATTCGCAATATCATTTTTGGAAAAAAAATATGACACAAAATTCATTTTTTGATTATAGTATTTGATTATTTTGATTATACTACATTATATTCTAAAGTGTTAAACATCATTTTCTATCAACATTTTTATGATTAGAACCTATGGAAGTTCAAGCATTTGCATTTTTTTATTGAGTGCATCAAAAAGTTGCTGGATGAGATAACAAATTACAATCTAACGAGTTCAAAAATTAAATTTAAGTGTAGGTACATACTACATATTTTCACATATTTTGAGCTTTTTAAAAATATATGCATACTTACAAATAAAATTGCATCTTATAACATTTTAATGTTATTTTTTTTATTAATATTTTACGATAATATCGAACTTTGAGTATATTTTAAAATTCATTTCTTGAAAAATATGTCCTTTTAAAAATATTGCCAATATAAAATAAAAACCTGATAAAAATTAAAGATCTTTGCTTGGTCGGGCTGATAATTGTCGTTCATTTGTAATTGAAAATCTATCAAAATATTCAAAATCACTAGTTGTAAATTTTAATTCTTGAAGTACCTTAATATAATATATTATATCATATTGAAATTGTACATATTTTTTAAATCCATCTTTTAAATATTATTTTTATTAAAAACGAAAAATCTTAACGTAAAAAAAAACAAAATACATATTTAGCGCATATTTTAATAATTTTAAGCATATATTTTGATAGTTTTTAGTGCATGAACTTCCTGACCCTAATTATTATTTTATAAAATTCGATTTAACAAATTTTAGTGACAATTACTAAAGCTTCCTCTCTAGATTTCGTCTTAATTATAAAAAGAGCGCTCTGCTCTTTGACCCCTCTTACTTTAACCACTGCTCTTTTTTTATTTATAAATTATGATAGGTTAAATTACTAATAAGTAAAGCGCTGCTGTAACATGTTGCTTCGCCACCAATTTTTCAATTTCCTCATTGAGGAAAAACTTCGTTTCATCGTTTGCATGTCGCAGAACTGACAAGAGGTATGGTTAATGCAACCTTTGGAAATACTTATTTATTTAGAATTTTTTTTTATGTCATCTAACCTGTTTTTTAAATTGTTCTTTAATACATTTCTGTTTTTAAGAATTATGTGTTTGAATTTATTATTTCATAAAATCATAAAATAAACTACATTGTTAAAACTAGATATTTGAAATTACAAAGACGTGGAACTTGGGGGTGCGTAAAGTAAACCTGGGGGTGCTTCAGCACCCCCTAGCACCCCCGTAGTTGCGCCACTGAATTTCTTCTTCGGAGAATTAATAAATCGCGTGTCGCATACGCTTTACATGTTTCATTTAGTGATAATATCCCTACTCCTTCTAATAAGCGGTTTTCACTTTTCTTATCGTGATCGCAAGTGATAAATATTGTTTCATCTGGTGTTGCATAAATCCAATCGTTCTTGAACTTCAGTTTGTGGAACAATTTTGTGTGTAGTGGCACATGCATGATCTCACAGCTATCTGGAACCTCTTTTGGATCTTGTAGTAGTAGCACCTCGCTACGGGGCGTACACTTCTTGGATGTAAAGGATAAACTTCAGGACATAATAGGAAATCACTAGCATGTTTACATAATGTTTGATCAATTTCGTCATGAGTAGAATACAATTCTTTTGACCTACTTATAGCTAAATACTTATGACTAGGTTTTACATATAAACATTTATTATCCGTACAAATCGGTATTGGTATAAGATGAAAAAGAGTAAGTTCATGTTGATACACTAAAGGTACACGTAAATTAAATACAATTTTGTCATTTGAATAAAATATTGTTATATCTGAGAGTGGCATTATTTTCTGCACATTATTTTTATTTAAATCAATCGGCAAATCAGTACCACTCGGTAACCCGATTTTTATATCTAATAATTGTTTCAATAATGCTTTGGGTGTTAGTAAACTGGGATGTATTAAGCCTAGCCTATCCGTCTGTATGATGTCGAACAACATATTGGTCTCGGATAAGTATAATTCAATTATAACATCAGCTTGAATAAAATGACTTGTAAAGTATATTTTTATGTTAGATTCGATCGTCATAGTTTCTAACTCTTTAGTGGCAACAATAAGCTTATTTATAATCTCTTTGTTTTTCTTATTTTTCAGTTTAATATTATTATTGGATTTGATAACGCAATAATAATCACATAGGCCAAATAAGGTTTGCGCTACCTTTGTAATCGTTCTGAGTGGAAAACCCCTCTTTATGCGTGAATATTGATTCAAATATTATATCTTTTTTAGTTTCCCCCTCTTGTTTTAATAATTTAATTAATTCACTAATCGAGTCACAATTTGTTAAGGTTATATTAACTATTAAGTTCTCTTATGCGTGTACATATTTTATCTGTCGCGTGAATGTATTCATTGAAAGTTTCTGTTCTCTTTTGAGAAATCATAAAAAGCTACCAAGTTCCATTGCGTTGTCATAATTTTCAATGGACCTTGATTTTCGAAGTACAATTCAGATTTGGTGACTATTTTTTCATCAGCATATCGAATAATGCCGTGAACGGAATATACACTCTTTAGTACGTATATTATCCTGAAAATATTATTACGTGTTGAAGTAAATAAAACAATTAGTTATTATTATTTTTATCTTATTATTTTATTTAACTATTAAACAACAACATCTAAGTTTATAATGTTATAAAGAAAACATATTTCTTATCTAATTATTTTATAAAAACTCATAATTCATTACGACAAACTTGATATCTTTACTAAAAAAAATAATTATTATTATGATTACACGACTAATTAACTAATAACAACAAAAATAATTATAAAGGAAGACTACAGCTAATATATATAGTTTTATGACATTATCGTGTTCATAAATCGGTCTCGAAAAATTTCTTAACGTTGTTTATGTGGATTCTGTAGTCCCTCCTCCCCCTTTTGATTGTTATAGTTTCGTTGTCGTGTATCAAAAGTATTTCGTATGGTCCCGTCCAATTTAGATCTAGTGTATTTTTCTTATTCTGTTCCTTCATAAGAACTTTGTCCCCCACGTATAACTCTAGTGGATTACTCGTTTGGTCGTAATATTGTTTTTTATAAATTTTTACTTTTATCTCCGAATTTTTAAACAAGCAACGAAACATTGTACATATGCGTTTGTAGTGGGCCAACAGCTTGTCGAAAAGATACAGGTCGTGATGAAATAAAGTAATCGAAATATTACTAAGTGTTTTATTAAAACTGATTGAAAATATTCTAAGTTCAATTAATTAATTTAATTGGAAAATAAACTAAGTCCAAATGAACGATTTCTGGTGTAAAGTGACGTGAAGGTGCTTGCTCTAGCTCTGGAAAATCACGTCTGCGGGAGTCCTCTCCTGGGCCCCCTTATATAGTCAGTGTTCCCTGATCTCCTACTCATGTCCCTTCTGGCCTATTCGTATTCAGGTCATTCGCTTCTCACACTATTACGCATTTCAGAGGATGCGCGTGCGATGATGACGTCCGGCGACATCCGGTGACGATATCCCCACGCGTCTGTGGTCAGCCTCGCTCGAGATTCTCAGAACTCAAAAAAAGATCCATCGTCTAAGAAATTAAATGAAACACATTTTTGTATAAAAATTATTTTTCTATTATGATTAATAAAAGAAAGGCATTTGCCTTCAAATCCGAACCCTACTTATAATTATAAATGGAAAATCGGGTAGACACAATGTACAACGGGCTCTAGGCCTATAACCTTGCATCAGATTAAGAACACAGGACTCACTTTCTCGATGCACAAACCATTGTAATATAAGTCTGATGTAGATTATTTGTCATGTCTCTTTATTTGTGCAATCAAAATAACTTACCTATTCTATTACTTTGTTTAGTATACATAGATTGATTTGTAATTATTTTTATTTTTAATTAAAAGAAAACCTTTAATGAAAGGGGCATTGTAAAAATGTATAATTAAAAAAAAAGAAAAAATGTGTGAATAGACCTTTAACTACTTTAGTCTTAGCTCTAACCCTGAATCCAAGTAGGTACATACTATGCCATATACATAATAATTAATATTTAATATTCGATATTTGATAATGGAAAATTAACTTAACGATTAACAAATAAACACATGTTTTCAGAAACAGTTAACCGCCATTTATTATCATTTATTTACTAAAATGATACTTGATAATACCTATACCAAAAATCGGTAACCAGTGATATATTATGTAACCATGATGGTAAATTGTAATATGTTATTTTTATACTTTATAACTGATTCAGTCACGCTTGTTTCGCTCACTGACACTACGGTCTTCTGGTGGGAGTGTTGATAGGACATTTTTTTTTCTAACAGTATTGTTTATCTATCTTGTTACCTAAAAGTTATTATCGATTATGACCGTTATGCGTCTATCTAAAGACTTTAAATTGTCAAAATCGTTAAAATCACTATATTGCGCTTTAATTCGTCCTATTTTAGAATACGGGTCGGTTGTCTGGGATCTGTACACTGTTTCTGATATTAACCAACTCGAACGTGTTCAACTTAGATTTTTGATATTTTGTTGTTTTATGTTAGGCATTTCCAATTTAGCTCACGATTATACCAATATCGCTAACGTACTTGGCCTGCCTACTCTTGCTGAACGAAGAAGAACTTTAAATTTAAAATTTATTCGTGGTCTAATTACTAACCATATTGATTCCCCTTGCTTGCTTTCCCAAATTAACTTCAAAGTCCCTTCGCATGTATTTCGTTCTCATGTGACCTTCCATATTCCTACCGCCAACACAAATTATCTGCAAAATGAGCCTTTAAGGCGAATTATGTCACTTGCCAATGAGGACCCCTCTTTTGATTATAATTTGTTCTAATGTTTCTTAAACACTGTTAATAAATTCTTAAGTTTAATATAAGCGTTTTAATTGTTTACTTAATAACTGTCTTATTATAATTGTAATTCTGTTATTTACATATATTATTTTACTTTTCAATTTTCTACTATTATTCTAATAAATTGTACTGTACTTTAATGTTATAGGAGAAACCCGTATATTTTGTAATAATAATAATAATATAAGTGATAACAAGCTTGGTGTACATTATCATAAATTAACTATTATTTTTTTGTGCGTTTTTTCTACTTCTCACCGTTCCGCGTTTCTATCCATTCCAATTTTTAACTATTGATAGTGCGTTGTTAGTGTTTTCGACCTGTTTCTTCCAATATCTACTTTTTTCTGGTTGCTTATTGCAGTGGACGTTGATCGTGAGTACTCATTTTTCTGTTTCCGTCATCACTGCAGTGATTTCACACTATTAGTATACTCATTACCAGGACTTGGATCAACTGTTTATTTCATTTCTTGAAGACTTTAACGTTGGTTACTAAACTACTCTAGCTCCTGCATATTTGGCCTTATATGCGACACAGTGTGCTTCACTGTTCATCTGATAGTATCCTATCGTGCCATGTCTAATACCATTAAACCTACCACTCGATCTGCCTCTAAATTCCCGGCCGTCGCTTCACCTAAAGTTACACCTTCATCTGCTTGCAGTTCTTCAACCAATGATGACATCATGACCGAATTATTATCTATCCGTAATGAATTTTCTGTGTCTTTTAAAAATCAGTCCCTGAAGCAAGATAACCAATTTAAAGAGCTAAAGACTGACATTGTAAAACTGTCCTCTCTTCTTGCTGAACTCGAGGCTGAAAATAACATTCTTAAATCAGAGGTTGAATTTCTTAAAGATAAAGTTTTGAAGCTTGAATCCCTGGATTCTCCTGCCTCTTCTTCTTCTGTTGTTGCCCAAGTTTTCCAGGAAGCTTTTGAACGGGAAAGATGCTCAACCAACCTTTTGGTATACAGTATTCCTTAATCTTGAATCTGCCTTTCAGCGTATCACCGACGACAAATCTGCTTTTGAAAAAATTGTAGTGCCTCTTATAGGAAACCTTCCTGCTCGCTACAAATGGATTCATTTGGCTAAAACTCAGCCTAACAACACTCGCCCTCTGAAATAAATTCTTGAGTCTAAAGAATGTGCCTCCAATATATTATACAATTACTATAATATTAAGAAAAGTGGTATTTATCTCCCGCCTAACTTTTACATTGCTAAAGATAAGACTCCCCTACAACAGACCCTATTGCGTAACTTCCACTCTGAACTTGATCGTAGAATTCAAGCTGGCGAAGTCGGACTGCATATAGCTCATATAAATGGTCTTCCGAAAGTTGTGTCTCACCAACCTAGGGATGGAAATTTCAATCAAAGGTCAACTATCAACAACCCCTGAATCATTCGCCTGTTGCTAACTCAATTTTTGGTTTTTATCAAAACTGCCGTGGTCTCCGGACAAAAATTGTAAATTTTAAATGTAATGTAGCCTGTATAAATTATGATTTTTTTGTTTTAACTGAAACTTGGTTGACCGATTCTTTTACTAATTGTGAACTTGGTCTTTCCAATTATATTATCTACAGATAATGATGATGATAGATCTAGACTATGATAAATGTTCTAATACTAGTAATTGTTTAAAGGGTGGCGGAGTACTCATTGGTATAAGAAAAGATTTATTCTCTAAATTAGTTGTTGTTCGTTAAATAAATTTTGAACACTTATTTGTGATCCTCACTGTTGGGTCTTCCAAGTTTATAACTAATGGTGCCTATTTTCCTCCTTTTTGTCCATCTAATTTCTTTGAAAATTTTATGTCAGTCTTAGAAACGGTTTATCAACACCATCCTGAACACATATTCTTAATCTGTGGTGATAAAAATTTGCCTGAAATTTCTAGGTCTAATGATTCACATGGCCTTACTTATACTTCTTCATCCGCTCTTCGTGTACCATGTGTTCCAGAAATACTTGCTTTCAATGGATTCTACCAAAAAATTTATATTTTAAACTTAAGGGTTCCATACTCGATCTATTTTGTTGTAACTTAGACTCTTTTGTTGTTACCCAATCTCTTGAACCGTTTGTACCACCAGACCCATATCATCCTCCTCTAAAAATTTCATTTCCGTATATCTCCACCCTTACTGTATATAATTCATCACATACATTACTTTCTGAATTTCAAAAACACCGATTATGTTTCAATAATTTCTTTTTTGTCTTCCTTCGATTGGTACTCTACTCTATCCAACTTTGACTTAAATACTGCGGTTTATACCTTTTCTGATGCTCTTCATAATTCAATCCTAAGATTCGTCCCTATATCACGCTTCTATAAATCCAGTTTTCCCACATGGGTATCTAAAGACCTAAAATCGTTTTTTTATCGTAAGAATAAAGCTCATGCAAAGTTTAAATCTTCCTTCGACCCTACTGATTACACTGCATTTTCCCTGCATCATGCTAAATGTAAATATACTTCCAAAAAATGTCATAAAGAATTTTTCAAAGTGTCTGAAATATCTCTATCCTCAAATCCCAAAATTGTTTGGGATTTTGTACGCAAGAATCGCTCCCACAAAGCTGTTCCGAACACAGTTTCTTTAGATGGTGTTAATAGTTCTTGTGTTAATCTGTTTGCTAAACAAAAGTTCGGTTTATTCTTCAGAGCCCGTTACTTCAAATCTTCAGACATTAGATATACAGTTCTTTGACTTACCTAACAACTGTTACTTCTCTGCAAACGATGTCCTCTTCAAGCTTAATACTTTAGAAAATGTGTCTTCTACTGGACCCGATGGAATACTTGGCGATTTCCTCTACAGAACGAGGTTCATTATTCTCTATTCTCTTTGGTCCCTGTTTCGAAGATCCCTCAATGATAGTATTTTTCCTGACATGTTGAAAATTAGTTCTATTACTCCCATTTTAAAATCAGGTCGCCGTACGTTAGTCTCTAATTACAGACCAATTTTTATTTTAGGGCATATTTCTAAACTCTTTGAGTCATTGGTCTTACACGCTATTCAGCCTTCAGTAAATTTGATCTTAGCAAATGAACAACATGGTTTCCTTCCAGTCAGATCCACGATTATTTGTAATCTTGTTTTCTGCAATTACATATTCGGATCTTTTAAAAATGGAACACAGGTTGATGTCATATATACCGATTTTGCTAAGGCGTTTGACTCCGTTAACCACGAGGTTCTAGTCTCTGTTCTTCGTGCTATTGGATTTGGGGATCCTATTTTATCTTGGTTAAATTCATTATTAATAAATAGATCTCCATGGGTTAATTTGTTCAACACTAAATCTGTCACATTTTTATCTCCATCAGGCGTTCCCCAGGGAGGACATCTATAAGAGGTGCTTCTATTCTCTTTGTTTGTTAACAGTACTAGCTCCTTTCTCAAACATAGCAAACTTCTTTTTTTTGCCGGCGATATGACGATTTTCCTCGAAATTAACTCTGTCGATGATTGTCTCAAACTCCAGGATGATTTAAATAGCTTCTCTACATGGGCTGAATCTTTCGGTCTCACATTAAATATTGAAAAGTGCCGGCCAATGACATTCACAAGAAGTCGTTCTCCCCTTACTCATCTTTACTCGTTGAATGGCTCTAATTTAATTCCAGCTGACTCTAGCATCTGTGATCTCGGTTTTACTTTTACTCCCTCTCTTTGTCCTAGAGCTCACATAGACAGAGTTACATGCAAAGCCCTTAAGGTTTTGGGATTCGTCAAAAGAATATCCAGCGAATTTAAGCTCTCCGCATCCCTCAAAACAATATATTGTGCACTTGTACGTCCAATCGTAGAATACGGCTCAGTTGTATGGGATGCCCAATCAACTGATGCTTGTCTTCAACTAGAACGAATTCAGCGAAAATTTTTATGTTACATGAAACATTCTCTTAACATAAACTGCACTCCTCACGATTACACTCCTCTTCTTAGTTTGGTTAACTTATCCTCCCTTGCTGACCGTCGTCCCTCCAATAATCGCTTTATCCTTAACAAACTCCTAACAGGCTTGGTCGATTCCCCATCCCTTTTTTCTCATTAAATTTAAAATTCCTGCTATGTCCACCCGCAATAATCATCCTTTCTTAATACCCTTCTGCACTACAAGCTATCTAAAAAATGAACCTATTACGAGAATATTGAAATTATAGCCAATGAGGATCCGTTGTTCCTTTCATAGTTTTACACTTTGTATTCATTGTTTAGTTTAATTTTATATTTTATACTTTGTTATTTTATTCATATTTTGTTATTGTATGATTGTATTGTACACCTAATTATATTAACTTGGGCTCACGCCCGTTTATTCAATAAATAAACATTTTATATTTTAGCAACTTTGGTTTTGAAAGTATTCAAATGAGATAACGTATCATAAAAGGAATGATTGTCTATAGGCATAAATTGCTTCAATTTTTGTAAATCATTCCATCTTGATTTGGTTAAAGGCAAAAGGTTTTTGTATAATTTTTGAAACTGATATGTTTCTCCTTCAATACTTAAATTTTGGTTTATTTTCTTTCTAATGATTTTTATAGGTATTTCACAATATGGTTCATTAAACAAAAGTTTATAATACATTTTAAATGATGAGGGATCATACAATAATGCTCGAATATCTTTCACTTCTGGTTCACCTTTACCTATACCTGGTATAATTGAAGTATATTCCGTTAGTGGCTTAAAGTTATCAAAATAATATTATCATTACCAGAAAAAAAAGAGTGTCAGATTATGTAGTTGGTTCAATAAAAAATTTGTTTGACGACTTATCACGTTCAAATTCGCCAACATCAATGTTAACTGTTGTAGACTGAAAATTATGTAGGACATTAATAATACTTTTCCTAATTTTAAGGAAATTATAAACGGATACAACCTTCAAGAACCTTTAAAAAATGAAAAAAAATAACTGATGAGGATCTGGAACAGCAAATACCTATTAATCTTGATGACTATAACTATTACTCTGTACCACAGCCATTAGAAGAGAAAACAAAACTAATTCTACACAGAGAACGTATTTTCAATGAATTGATTGAAGCATGTAGACACATTGAAATGTATCCTCAATTTAAATTTAAGTTACCTAACAGAAGTGTAGAAAATGCAATTGGTGTTGGTGGAGTTTGTAAAAATGTGTTGTTGAATGTTGGTCCAATTTTTATGAAATGGCTACCACAGGATATTATTGGAAAATACCTATCATCACACATGATTTTGAAGACGAACAATGGCGAGTAATTGGTAAAATAATTTTTATTGGTTGGGGAGATATTTGGAATATGTTATCTGTGGTTTAGTTATAAATAATGATAACTTATTTGAAAGTTTTTTTAATACACTTCCTTTTAAAACAAAATATGTTTTGTAAACTGCTCTTAAAGATTTTAAACAAATAGATAATTTGAATTATTATTTATATTTCAAAATTTGATTGCAGAATAATAGTGAATGAAAAAAATATTAAATATGTTATTTCTGAAATTACATACAAAGAAATCATACAACGAGTTAAATATATAATTGATATTTGGTCGCAAGAATTAAAAAATAAAGTAAGTCCAACAATATAAAACATTTCCCTAGAAGAAATGTTAATAAGTAGGTGCCAATGTCGATTACCTTATTGAAAAATCTACAGTGTCCAGATAAAGATGAAAGTGAAATTAAACGTAGTGTTTGGATTTAAAATTTATTCGAGAGCTGATCAAATTTTGCGTACTAAGTTGCTTAATTTTATTACTGGGTCAGATATTATTACCGATCAAGTTAATAATAATCTCACTTCTGCGAAAGATGATTATTCTCGATTTCCTATTGTAGTAATCCGACTTTATTATTTAATTACCTTATTTTTATTACCCTGAGCTGATATTAGTTGTTTAGAATATTGAATATTAATATATTATACTTAATAATGGATAATTAGATAATTGGATTTATGAACATAGTTTTAATAATCTTGTATAAGAATTCTTAGAATTCATGTTAAAATTATGTATGCAAATAATTGGTTATATTAAACACGAAATAGAAACTTATAGTCGAATTTGCTGTTTACCATGACACGTACGTATATTTTAGGGACTACGCCCATAATAGTTTAATATAAAAAGGGTTGTGGTAGTATTAAGATTTAGACATAGTTAAGCCTCACTTACGCATAGACCGGTGGCGTTGTTCTATATTTAACAACACATCGGGCTAGCTTTTATTATACATTGTCTCAGTAAATAAATAACTTTTAATTCAGACTTATAAACGAGTTGTTTATTTACTTCAAATTTCCTACGCTCACTGAAGAAGACATACAACAAAGTGGACTTCGTCGTTAAATCGTGTTGAGCCATCTTCACCAAGTCCGGCTCATTACACTATGGCAAATACATACCTATACAATTACATTAGATTTACCCATGTCATATGATAGGTTTATTGATTTAAGAAGTAAATTCAATTCAATTTTAGCATCATATCTTCGGGTTATAAACATAGCATAGATATGTTAACTTTTATTATTATTATCCATCTAATAATTCTCAATATAGATTACTATTGAGTTAGTTTTGTTTTGTTATTCATATCTATTAACATTTTATTATTATGTAATGCATCAAGGTATTAGATTAATTGTTATTAAGTTGTCTCATTATCTGAAAAAGGTTTCATTTAATTTTATTCTTTAGTGATTAATAACCACTGATTATAGTTAAGTGTCAGTATTTGACTGAATATTTTTTATTGATTCTTGTTTTTAAAAGTTGACATTTTAAATAGGTAGGTTTACTAATAGGTAGGTATTATAAAATAAAAATAAATAATAATGATGTGTGTTGTCCGATGGTATGTTCTATTTGTGAGTTGTGTGTTTACACATTTCAATGTTCTTGTCCTGATTACCAAACGAAGTCTATGATATGTAAGCACATACATTATCTTGCTCTGAAGACAATGTTAACAGAAAATTCTGATAATATTGCTATTTTGTCAGCAGAAAATACAGAAAATATAAATTTTGATGCAACTTCAAACAAAGATGATGAAATACAAGTTCATATTAAGACACTGGAAAATAAAAAAAAAACAATAAACATGCAAGAACAATTTAAAGAAAATGCTATTAGTCTAGCCAATAAAATAACCAATATAAAAATAGTGAATATTTAAACAAGCATTAAAACAATTAAACTCTTTACAGTGGCGGTTATAACTGACTTTTAAGGGGGGGGGGCGGAAATTATAATAATCATAGGACACTAATGAGTCGTTGGAGAGCCCATCATTTCCCCCCAATATTTTGAAATAACGCAAATACTTCAAATAGAACAAATATTTTTTATTATACATAGTATATTATGAAATTATCCAAAATAGGTTCACCTTGTACTTACAATTAAATAAAAAAAAGTTTAGTCACAGATGCACAGTTATTCAATCATTTTAATAATAAAAATCTACAATAAAAGCATATGTCTTTTTTTTTGTTTAGCAAAACGTGTAATAATATTTTCTATATCTATAGGAATATCTTTATGAATGTGAAGTAATGCTAGCCCGTTCAACCTTTCTTCACCAATTGTTGACCTTAACCATGTTTTCATCCTAATATAATTAGATTAAAAATAAAGTTAAAAATGTATAACAATTCTAATAAAATAATGATTTGGCTACTTAAAAAATAGTTAATAAAAGTATTATGTGAATTATTTTTTTTGAATATTAATTTATGTTAAGTAAAGTTATATGATATTTTATGAATAATAGATAGGTACTAAAATTTAAATGTAAACTTATAGTAGGTAAGTCATGTACCTACCTTCTGAGTGTTGAGAAACTGCGTTCTGCTGTCGCGACACTGATTGGTAGTGAACAAATAATAATCAGCATTTTATTTATATTTGGAAATATAGATTCTGGACACATACTTAGAGCATCCAACCCATTAACTGGAATATTTTTTCCTAAAAAAATACATTTAAATTAAATTAAATTATCAGTTAATTATATTAAAATATATATTTTACCTTCCGTTTGAAGTCTAAGCCATTTAGTAAACCACATATTTATTTCATTCTCTATGGCTTGTTCTGAAACATTTTGAAAGTATGTGTAATCTTTAGTCATTATTTCTATAATTTTTGCAAAATAGCCATTGTAGTCTTCAGTTTTCATTTTGACAACATATTTTGGTATAAGTTGTATTAATAAAGTAATATTTGAATTTTCCTTGCTTAAGAATCGGAAATCAAAATCTTCTAATACATTATCCAATAAAGGAATATAAATATTAATTCTATAATAATCAACAGGGTTGTTTGATGATGTAGCATTAACTCTATGTTTTTGATGTGCTATAATCCTGGGCAATTTAATATCAACATCAAGTTTGTTTAGAATTAATTCACACTCCTTAAACATAGATTGAAATTTTTCTTCACATTTTTCACGATTTTGTCCAAGTATTAAGTATACATCTTTGATACATTCAGATGCAGCAACAATATCTTGATCTTTGCCTTGTAAAATTTTACTTATCGGAAAAGTAACAGCTAGTAAATTTGATAATGAAAAAAGAGAAAATATAAATTCACAATTACAAATAGCAGATATCATCATTTTAGCTTTCGAAGAAGAAATATTATCCTGCCATCCAGATATTTCAGTTAAAGTGTCAATAATTTCAATTATTGATTCCTTAAAATGCAATACACTGTCGTGCCTTTCTATCCATCGTGTTTCGCATAAATTATGTAATTTTCTATGGTTAGTCAAATGTTGTTGAAGAACGTAATTACGTTTGGCAGATATATGAAAAAAAGAAGTAACTTCTTTTATTACTCCAACACAGTTGCGAATTGATTGTACAGTAGACGATTTTGAAATGCTTAAATTTAAGGCGTGATTTGAGCAAGGACTATGTATTGCATTTTTAGCAATTTTTCTAATTTGTTGGACAGCGCCGCGGACTTCCGATATCATAACGGAACATCCATCGGTCCCAATGCCTACACAGTAATTTAAATCTAATTCTAATTCTTGCAATAGTTTTACGACTGTATTTCCCAAAAGTTCTCCAGTTAATTTAGGTTCCAATTTACTATTTAATATTTCTTGAGGTTCATCGTTGTCTTCCAAATGAACATCTAATTGTTGGTGTTTTCGTTTATTATAAACATAGCTATGACAATCGATAAATGTTAAAAATCTTTCATACGATTTTCCATGTAAAATATACCGAATAATTAAACACATTTGAGAAATGTTAGATAAGTCTGTGGTCTCATCAAATAGAATACTAAAATATTTTGCTTCTTTTACTTCTAAAAGTATTAAATGTAATATTTCTAGTTTGCAACACTCGATTATTTCATTTTGCGTTAGTTTACTTATGTAAGTAGCTCTTTCACCGGTAGTTTTCAAATGATTTTTAAGTAAATGGTCACCAGCATCAATTCGAAACTTAAGAAGTTCTTTAAAGTTTCCTTGATTAATGACAGAATCAACTTTTCCCCCATCTTCTTGATAAATAAAACCATCATCACGATGACCACGTAACGGTATATTTTGCTGGCCTAAGAAAACAATCGTTTTTATTATTGGTCGTAATCGTTCACGGTTATCTAATATTTGTTTTTTACGTTGATCATTTACTAAATTGATAACTTCTTTTTCAGGATGATTGTAGGTATTCAAAAAGTCATTTGCTCGTTGTATATTATCTTTATGATAACCATTATTATTGTGTAATTCTAATATACCATCTTTTCCTAATAGCTTTGCAAATTTAATTACTGGTTCAGTAACCAAGCTTTTTAATTGCTCTGTTTTATGCATACCCCCTTTATTTGAAGTTGAAAACAAAACACAAACCTTACAAAATAAACCAGACTTGATTTTTGAAAATTCAATGTATGGAAACTTTTCAAAGTGATTTTTTCTTAAAAATCGTTTTTCCGATTTACCTTTTTTAGTATGAATTGAAAATGGATATTGAAAATCATTACTAGGAACATTACTTCGTTGAAGGATGACTGATTTCGAATAATCATTTATAGCGTTAGTTTGAGTTATGAAATTTCCAATATCTAATTCAATATCATGAAGTTTTTCAATTTCTATTGGATTAATTAACTCACTTGTATCAAAACAATTCGTATTTGTTGGATTTGAGATTGCTATGGTTTCTGACTCTTTTGTACCATCTTCATTAGATTGTAATTTACATTTTTTCTGAACACCAACACTTCCAAAATAACTAGTAATACGATTATTATTATTTGACGACATACTTAAAGAATAAAGAGTTATTATACGTAATAATAATAATACTATAACAGAAAACAGCACGATATAAATTATAAACACAGAGAACGTGAAATAAAGAACATAGACTGTGCAAGCGCAGAGTGCAGACACACTTATAATGGGTTGTATACAACATAGTCAATATACCATAGTCCATACTATGAGTATACAGCGTTTATTATATTTTTAGATTTATATTAAAATTATCGTAATATCAGAATGGGAAATCCATTACATTATTGAGATTATTCCTAGCAGCGAGCAGCCATATATATATACAATATACATATATAAACAACGACGCGCCACGCGCGCGACGTTCCGAATAACATATTACGTAGTACGTACATATACTATAATAACAAAAATTAATAAAATGTACTACAATTATTTAAAAATATAGGTACCGTATTATATTGCGCAAGACAACTTTACAAATTGCTGATACTATTTCTATAAATTAGAAACACAAAAAAATAGTACCATGATTAATGCTTCTTTCAATAATTTATTATAAAAAAACACGGACCAAGGGGGGGGCGATCCACCTATCGCCCCCCCTTATAACCGCCACTGACTCTTTAGAAGCATTCATTGATGCTACATCAAATAATGACGAGACACTTGAAGATTTTAGTAAGACAGTAAATGAACCACCAAAAAAAAAAACTTAAAACTCAAGACACGTTCTTCTCAAAAAAAAAAAAACAGGAAAAACCCAATGAATTAACAAAACCAACGAGAGTTGAAACTAAACATCTCAATAATAATATACTACTACAAAAAAAAAATTATATTTTAAGAGGACGCTATACCAAAAACGAAACGTATGCAACGGCCAAGAGAATGCGCTATTAAAGTGTTTTCGCGATCCACAAGCACGCGACGTTTAGGCCACGCCCAGTATTCGTAGTCGGTGGTTGGCCGACGATTGTACTCGTACGGGGGCGGTCCGGCGGTTTTCATTATTTTCTGAACATTCGTTATTCGTATGTTACGGGTCGCATAAATATAAAATGCATATAATATAATACGCAAGTGCCGCTGTAATAGATATCCGGGCGTAACTACGCGATTTATATTTATTGCGTCTTTAGATATACGATATACGTATTACTCAGTATTTTATAAAAAAATATAAATTAACTGTATTATTATAATATTATATAATATCTCATAATAATGTACAACTATAACCTAAATATCAAAATATTAGTTTTAGATTCTGAACGGAGTGAAGAATGTACCTATTGATTTTACAATGATGTGTGTTTTTTTTTTTATGTCTGACAACAACATTTGAAGCAGTAATAATGCTCCGATTTTTGACTTCAGCCCCTCTTTGAATAGGAAGTTTTCAAAAAAATCGAGAAAAACAAAAAAAAAAAAGGTGACAAAAAAACGGCAATTTTACGAAAAACCACTTTTCGACAAAATCAATTTTTTGATTTTGCTGTAACTCAAAAACGAATCATTGTAAATACTTGAAATTTTCACCAAATGTTTATATTATGGTTATCTCTACAGTTAAATTTTCAAAATATTTTGACCATTTTTAAGCTACTTAGGTATAGACAATTGAAATTTTCGACTTTTCTAAGTTTTTTTTCTTCAAATGCCGATAAAAATTTTTTGGGTGGCCAGAAAATCTTGAAAATTTAATACAAGGTTTCTTATAAGTTCTTCTTAAAGTGATGAAAAAAAATCCGAAATCGTTAGTCACAATTTTTTTTTATAAGTGCTTAAAGTTCGAATTTATACGAAATATGTCAAAATTTAAATTAAATTTCATACTCTCATTATGCGTATGTTGCCAAATACTTTTTTTACTAATAAACAGATACTATAAAGTAACTATAGTAACATATAGTAACTATACTATTTGTTTCAAAATAGAATATATGACAATATTTAAATATAATATATCCTAAACTGTGTAATGATATTCGTAATATTACGAATATCATCATTTTAATTATGTTAATCATAATACACCTATTATTAATATCTAAACGCTATATTTAATACAATATCCAAAAAGTATTCACAATATCAAAATATAACTGACCATAACACATCTTTGTACCCCATATATAATAATCAAAATTATATTTATTAATAGTAGTAACATTTACATTTACTTTTAATCAAATGTCATTACTATATCTAATATACTAATATTATGACTTTTATAAAAATATATCTGTACCCATGAACTTCAATATTATATAAAATTACTATTAAATCTATTTATACCTATACATATATATATATACCATAAGACATATGACAAAATATGCGTTAATAAAAACACGCACTTTTTACCTATGTACCTTGATAATAAACGACAATAACATAACAAATCTGTCAACAAGTACCAAGGGTCAATACTATAAGTAGAGCCCTCTTTACATGATACAGAGGAAGTCTGCTAACACCATTCCAGCCTGTCATTGCCTACCACCAACACCGACTTATTGAGTTCATTGCTACATTCTTCATTCACGGACTTTTGCTACTTGATTGATAGAAATTGTTACTGTTATATTTTCTTACAAATTAAAAACATTAAGTGTTATAAATTAATTTTATTCAATACCTCTTGATTTCAAAAGATCTTTGTAACCTACCATCAACCAATCAACTTCAATACAGTCAAGGTAAAAAATTATATTAATACATTTGATAAACAATAAAACATCAGGTTATTATATAAATATATTTGTGACGCGCAGACCCAGGCATCCTAGTCGATTTAAATAAATCTATACACTCACGATCCCAATCAATCGTAATAATATATGCTTTAATTGATAATAAAAGATAGGATAAAAGAAGTCGCTATTCCAAATCCCTTTAATTATTATTCATTTTAAATAGCTAACTACACCAACTTAGTTAATATATTATTATAAGGTAAAGTCTCATCAATAGCAACGCGCAAGCTTATTTTTGATTCATTACAACTGACAAATCATCTTCGTTCAGAATCGTTTTTCGTATACAATGATACCTATCATTGCATTCAAATTTAACCTACCATAGTCCGAGGTCCACCCCACCCACTAATATACAGCAAAGCGATACCCACTTTTTTAATAGATAAATGTATTGCATATATTTTACGTTATAGTTTTGTATATGTACCTACTGGCTACTACCTACCACATAAACTTCTTATATAATAGTTTTTGTGTATTTTTTGACATGATGCAGTTGTTAAAGTACTAATAAAGTTGTTAAATGGGTATTGGGTTGGTTATGGGTGGGTTAGTCATTTATGAGTGGAATATGATGATTAACACGTTTATATCTTTTTTTAGAATAAATTTAATTTTAGACAAAAATAATATTATATTATGCCTAGTCCGGTATATAATATTACTATGTAATAATTATTATCATCTTTGACAGAACCATGAACAGCTAAAATTTTAATAACAACAATTAATACTATTTTTTATTCTATCCAATTCTCTGGGAGCAAACATTCGTTATAAAATGTAAAATAAAAAAAATAATTCAGTACAACAAATAATTATGGATTAAAAATTAAAATATATTTAATAATGCAACAAACATTTTTAATTTGTTGACCATTTTATTTTCCCAAAATGAACCGTCATATTTAATTATTTCAATGTGTATCCAGTTTGAAGTGTATATGTTACGGGCAAAAGCCGAAATCGGGCAAAACGCGAATTGCCCACAATCCTTGGGCAAAATGTCATATTTCGGCTTTTGACCGGGCAAACCTAGTTATGGCCAACCTCATTTGGGCAAAACCGTATACTGACTTTTATCGTAAGGATAAAACCGTACCTAGTGTATTAAATACGTTTGCTAATATTTAATACAAATAGTAATTTTTATCGTACGATTTTATTACGATTATAGATGTCCACGCGTATCTTGTTAATTCATCGCTGTTATTGTATTTTATCAACTCATTATATTAAAGGTACACAAACAGGGCCGGAGGCAAGTGGGGTATTGGGGGTCGTGACACCCCGCCATCGAATAATCGTAATGAAAGTCGGCGCTTTCGGTATACGGAATTTTTTAGATAAAATAACTATAACCTATTTGTTGTATTTACAAATAAAAATTAAATATCTTACAAAAACATTCCAATTTCCAATTATAAAATATAAATAGTTCCGATATCAGTTGGCAAATGGCAAATTGATTATTGATATAAATAAAAATTATACAAACACCTACTATAGCCGTGGAATAGCCCATATCTATTTTTAAAACTATTAGTATAAACTGATAATCATTTTCCCGTATCCCGTGCATCCATCCACTACAGTACTACACTACTGTCTACCGTCTACTGCAGTACAGACACCACCAATCATTTCACAAAACACGTTCTGTCGTCTGTGTGACGTGTGTGAGTAGGTTTATATTATTATAATTTTCACTTTTAATTTCAATTTATAATGGAAAATAAAAGAAAAAGAATTAAACTTGAGTGCCTTAAGTGTGGTGGTGTATTTAATAAAGATTATCGTGCTAAACATGAACGTCAGCAACATAATGGAAAACGAGTTTCAGTAAAGCATTTCGGTGCACCAGAAAATACATTCGAAGCTTCAAAATACTTACATAAAGCATATTCATCAACTGTAAGTTAGTTTAAAATAAAATGTATTCAATTAAGTACCTGCATAAGAAATGGTATTTTTATTTAAAATATTTTTTCAAATGATAGAAAACCAGCACAGATTGTTATTTTATATTAATGTATATATTTCAATTTATACATATATTATTAATTCTTAGTACATTAAGTAGATTTATGTTTAATTTATTAATAGGTAACCAAAAATACCACAACTTGCACAACTTACTTACAACCTTCTTCAGAAGAAGAAAACTGTTTTAGTGAAACTAAAGAATATCTTTTGGATGCATTAGAAGTAAGTTATTTCTATTTTTTAGTTAATAATACATATAGGCATATAGCTAGACAACTTGTGTTAGATAAAAAAAAGTTCATTAAGGCTTAATTTTATAACTTTAATATTATGGTAAAATTCTTACAATACCCAAACAAAATAATTGGTATAAATCATAATTTTTTCAATACATTTTATAAAAAATGTTGTTATAAATTAGGGAAATAAAATATTTTAAAACACTTAAGTAACTAGGTTTCTAAGTAGACAGTTTAATTATAATTTTTAATTTTGTTTAATTTACAGGATGATTGTGGAGGTGGATATCTACATAAAAAGTTGCTTGAGATTGAAGGGTCATTAAAACTTCGCAATTTATCAAAGACCAAGTGGACTGCACGTGCCGAGTCCTTTAAAGCAGTTTACACTTCATATGAAATAATTATAAGTGTTCTAAATGATCTGACAACAGATAAAACCATAGACCAAAAAACTAAAACTCAAGCTCTAGGATTAGAAAAAAAGTGTTTGTCATTTGACTTCATTGTTAGTATGTATACAATGAAAACCATAATGTATCAAATGAAAACACTGACAGAACAATTGGAGGCTTCAGATCTCAATATCGTTGATGGTATTGTGTTAATAGAGTGTGCAGTAAGATCATTAGAAGAAATCCGAAATGATACAGACCAATTGAATAAACTCATATCAAGTGCCAAAGTATTTTCATTGAAAATGGAAGTGGACCCAGTTGTTGATTTTCAGAGACATCATAGGAAACGGTTGAATCCTAAGAAAATTGATTTCAATTCCAATACTCAAGCTGATTTTACATTAGAATCATTTTATCGAAAAGAATTTGGTCAAGTGTTAGATACATTAATAAATTTAATGGCAGAAAATTTGAAGTCCTGTCTTTCTTCGGTTCAACCTATCTACCATATTTTATCAGTTCCATTAAAATCGACCATTACATTAGAAGATGTAAAGAAAGCTTTTTCTTTATTTTCTCCAGGTTCAGATTTGTCTAAGGTAACTGATTTTGATGGAATTCTGTGTGAAATAAATATATTAAGACTTAATACAGACAATGATTATAATAATACATTAAAATCAATTATGGAATCAAGTAATAAATTGAAAACTGTTATACCATCAGCTAATGCTTTATGTCGCTTAGCATATACATCACGAGTCTCTACAGCGACCAATGAAAGAGTATTCAGTATTCTTAAGTTTGTAAAAAATCATTTGCGAACAACAATGACTGACGAGCGATTAGACAATCTTATGGTACTGAACTCATCCAAGGATATTTTGGATGAGATAGACATGACAACAATGATAGAAAGTTGGGCAACCCTTAAAGAACGACGAATTAATGTATAATCCACAATTATTGTAAAAACATTGTTATTATTTTAAATTTTTATAATATTGTATAGAATATAAAAACTTGGTGCCTGGTGTTATTATTAATTTAATTATTTACTTTTTACCTTTACTAACATTTTAATAAAAATCATATTCCTATAGGTACCTAAACCTAATTGATAAATATAATGATAAATAATGATATACATGTATCATAATATATGTTGGATTTAATTTTAGACTAACCATGTATAATAATATGTACTTATGTAATATTTGATTTACATTAAAAATTATTTTAAAATTACATTCGTTGTTATTATTCCGGTTTTAAATTTTTTTCGAGTCTGCAAAGATATTTGGAGCCAGCAATTTTAGTATGACACCCCTCCCCTTCCGTCAGATTTTTCTTGTGTCGGCCCCGGATACAGTTGCAGAAGTGATTGTTGAATGTTGATGTTTTAAAGAAATTATGAGTCGGCATAAATTAAATTTCAGTCGGCAAATTCTTGATCTCACCCCCCCCCCCCCCCCCCCCGTCAAAATTGTGTAACGCCGGCCCTGTACACAAAATACACCTTATCTAAATAGTACTAATTGTGCTGTAGTTCGTATTTTTGTGAGCTTATATTAGTACGTCTATAGCAATGGCTAACGAAATGTGTGTATCTGATTTTAAAACTAAAATTGAATTAAAACTTAAAGAAATTACAAAAAGTGAATGCAGTTCTCTAATAAGTACCTAATAAAAAATACAATGAAATCATAAAAGAGGTAGAACAAGAGAAGGTCAATTCAAAGAAAACAACAAACGAATACAGGAGACTAAATAGATTTGACGTTCTCACAATCGGTGAGTCTAAAAAGTTAATAGTTCCACCAAGTAAAACCAATGGTGACATTATTTATTTTGTAAAATGCAATGAAATGTTCGATATATTGCACATGACTCGTATAAATTGTGGTCATGGGGGTCGAAACCGAATGGAGCATTCAATAAAACAAAAATACAAAAATATTACCAGGGATATAATTTTATTATATTTACAGTTATGTGAAATATGTAATAAAAACACGCTCATCCCAAAAAAGGTTTAGTAATAAAACCAATTTTATCCAAAACTTTTAATTCTCGTGCACAGGTCGATCTGATAGATATGCAAAGTAATAAAGATGGTGATTTTAAATTTATTTTGGTTTACCAAGACCATTTTACTAAGTTTGTTTCTTTACGACCTTTAAAAACAAAAACTGCAAGCGAAGTTGTTTATAATATTATAGATATTTTTTGTATATTTGGAGCTCCATGCATACTACATACAATGGTAGAGAGTTTGTGAATCATATTATAAATGATTTAGTTCTAATGTGGGATGGTCTAAAAATTGTACACAGGAAGCCACGTCATTCGCAAAGCCAGGGGAGTGTTAAGCGAGCTAACCAGGACATCGAAAAAAATCATTTATGCGTGGATGGAAGAAAATCTGTCTAGAAAGTGGAGTAAAGGATTGAGATTTTGTCAATTTGCCAAAAATAGTGCTTATCATCTTGGCATCAAACAACCTCCATATGAAGCTATGTTTGGAAAAAAGTTAGTCTTGGATTAAAAATGTCATTTTTACCCAATGATATAATTAATAATGTAAATGACGAAAATGACTTACTACAATTTGTAGAAAATGAAAATGAAAATGAAAACGAAATGGATGTATTAAATTAAAATGAAAATGAGATGGAGGTATTAATTGAAAATGAAAATGAGATGGAGGTATTAATTGAAAATGAAAATAAAAAAATTTTAGTCAACCTATCTGAACAAAAACAAAATTTTAAAAAAGCACGGGAAAAGGCTACTGATGGATTACTTGCGCAAGCAAAAAAAATGAAATTACTGAGTGAAAATAAATTTCCACCTCTAACAGTCGAAACGACAGTGAAAATTCCAGTGCCTTGTATTGATAGAGGAAAAGTCGATGCAAATAATGTGTTAGGTGTTATATTAAGTGTTACTGATGATGGATTCTATAAAAATAGGAACCAAAAATGGAATTTTGTCATCACTTTATGCCAGAAACCAAATATTTCAATGCAAGGAACAATTTATTAGTAGCAATGATGTACCGAATATCGAAATACCACTGAGGACTGCTAGTACTCAAAATTCATTAACTGGAGGACAAGGGTTTATTTTTTGTTCTTGCAAAACTAAGTGCACTACGAGACGATGCAAATGTAAACAACAAAATATTTTGTGTAGTTCTAAATGCCATAGTTCTAATATATGTAGCAACAAATAAACAAAAATATTATTTTTTTATTATTATATTCAATTATATTTGCACAATATTTTTTATTAATTATTTATTTTAACATTATAGAGTACCTACCTACCTAATATTATTATATGGTTATTTTTATACGAGTACTTAATATCATTTTATTTTTATTATATTATTTTAGTGTATTCAATTATATTTGTACAATACTTTATGACTATTATTTATTTGTATTTGATATTAGTGAAATTATTTAAGACGTTACGATTTGGTCCTAATGAAGTTTAAAATATATAGGTATTAATATTTTTAATTATTTATTTTAATATTATAAGAGTACCTATCTAATATTATTATATGTTTATTTTTATACGAGTACTTAATATTATTATATTTTTATTATTATTTAAGTACCTATATTCAATTATATCTGTACAATATTTTATGATTATTATTGTTTTGTATTTAATATTAGTGGTTATTTAAAACGCTATAGTTTGACTCAAGTGAGGTTTAAATGTATTAATTAAGTTTATTCAATTATATTTGTACAATAATGCTCATTTTAAAATTATTAAATTTGTGTATTAAATATTAGCGAACGTATTTAATACACTAGGTACGGTTTTATCCTTACGATAAAAGTCAGTATACGGTTTTGCCCAAATGAGGTTGGTCATAACTAGGTTTGCCCGGTCAAAATCCGAAATATAACATTTTGCCCAAGGATTGTGGGCAATTCGCGTTTTGCCCGGGCATATTTTCTGAGGTTTGCCCGATTTTGGCTTTTGCTCGTAACGTATATAACAAAGTAGCACATTTCTCTTCGAGATATGTACAATTGCCCCATTATTTGAAAATAATATTCATGGTCCAATTTTAATTTAACAGATCCATCGATTATTTTACAATATTGTAGCTGTACATTTAAAACAAAATACAATTATTTAAATACAAATTGATTTTTTATGTTTATAAATATAATATTAATGTTTATAGCTAAGTATCTATTTAATTATTAAATAGTTATACAATATAATAATATACTTACAAGTTTATTTGTCACGGCATCAATTACATTTAAAGTATTTTTGGCGGAAAAGGGACATTTAATTTCCACAATGGCGTTATCTTCTATCAGACCATCTAAATATTGATTACAAACATAAATGTATTTCCTTATATAAATATCTAGGTAATATCGTTATACACTTATACATATAAACTTATATGACAGCTTTTTCGATATGAATTAATTATAATAATTCTAAATTGCAAAATATTAGTTACCTGGACTCGCTGCTAAATATAGCGATTACGCGATTACGCATGTGCTACGTGCTCTGATATCCCATACCAATAATATAATACATAAAGAGGGCGCTACAGCATAGGCCTGATTATTAAGATAACAATCACCTATATATTATATGTAATAACAGGACGAAGGAATGAACATATTACCAAACAATATGAGGAAGGTAGCCTTCGTACCAAAACGGTGTTTAACCTTGGCCTGAAAACAATAATAATAAAACAACTTTTGACTCTAACCCTCAGCACAGGGAGACGAATAAACTTAGTGATGCGTTAAACCTAACCCAACCATAAGCACACGATTATATATTATAAATATAATTCTAATCATATCGCGAGTTCTGAGAACTCGGATACAGCGATTGCGGTTGACCACAGCACAAATATGTTTTTTGAGCTTGCTAACAAATAATTCAATTCCAAACATAGAACCTGGTTGTAATACCATAGGTTTTCGTAATTTAATCAATCAAATTGAACTCGTTATTATACCAACGGGTACATATGAATTGAATGATTTAGAATATGTTATAAATAAATTAAAGCCTGACTATGTAACTTTTTTCGAATTGAAATCAGAGAGTAACACTTTAAAGTGTAAAGTTTCGTGTAGTCATGATATAGACTTTTCAGTTGTGAACAGCATAGCGACATTGTTGGGTTTTAGAAATGTTGTCTATACTATTGGTGCTACTCATACATCTGAAAATACAATCAACATAATGAAAATAAACTGTATAAAAATAGAGTGTAACTTAATAACCTACTCATTATGTGACGGATCGCCTAGCCATATGAGCCATAATATACATGAATTTTATCCAACTGTGCTTAGGACTCGGAAATGGATGGTAATGATAATAAAAATTTTATGACCGATAATGTATTTACCGGATGCATCCCTCTAAAACATTTATTCGGATTTTGCGAAGATTATGTAGTGGGCCAACAGCTTGTCGCAAAGATATAGGTAATGATGAAATAAATTACTCGAAATAATTCTAAGTGTTTTATTAAAACTGATTGAAAATATTCTAAGTCCAAATAATTAATTTAATTGGAAAATAAACTAAGTCCAAATGAACGATTTCTGGTGTAAAGTGACGTGAAGGTGCTTGCTCTAGCTCTGGAAAATCACGTCTGCGGGAGTCCTCTCCTGGGCCCCCTTATATAGTCAGTGTCCCCTGATCTCTTACTCATGTCCCTTCTGGCCTATTCGTATTCAGGTCATTCGCTTCTCACACTATTACGCATTTCAGAGGATGCGCGTGCGATGATGACGTCCGAAGACCATCCGCTCTTTCAGGACGCGCGTGTGTGGTGACGTCCGGTGACGATATCCCACGCGCCTGTGGTCAGCCTCGCTCGAGATTCTCAGAACTCGAGATTAATATTTTATAATTATAAATATGATTGACAGTTATATTATAGGCCTACAATGTATCGTTGAGTTCTTTCATCTCCGATTTCCGAAGGTCAATTTAATAGGTGGCTATTCTTCATTGTGACTAGGCCTAATATATTACCTCTCAGGTATGTAGGTATTTGCTCCCCATTATATATTTCTAAGTATTCCTACGTTGTACTATTCTTATTACCAGTCATGGTTTTATAATATATGGTTGATTAGTATCCTATTACTTGGATTTATACTGTATCGCCCCCTTTATGTATTATATTATGGGTATAGGACATCAGAGCACGTAGCACCTCCCCACGAAAAAAAAGGTTTATGTCCTCAAGACAGAAATCATTCAAAAGTCTTAGCACAAAAATAGTTATATAAGTTTACAAAATACAATACAAGTTTTGTAACTTGTTTCCAATAATTTCAATTACAATACATTTTAAAATTATTTGTGTGTTTTACAATATCATATTACAATTATTTGAACATTTTCATGAAATTTCAGTTATACAATACAAATTTACTGATTACAATAGTGTACTTAATATATAATTGTTAGTAGTTACAAATTTTTCTTTTTTTTTTTTTATACAATAAAATAAATGGTTAGTGAATAATATTTTTAATGTGATTATATAAAATAATTGAATAATATAGTCATATAATATAATTGGTTAGTATGTAAATTTCTATTTGTTAGTGGTTTATAATATAATTTTATAATTTATATAATATAAAAGTTAAAGTCTAGTGGATAATAATGCATTTATTGCCATAGAATAAAAATAGTAAAGTATATGATAATAAAATATATTTGTAATGTATAGTTTCTATTTATAATAATTTTATAATATTTCTAGTGTATCTGATTCGTTTCCGCTAAGTATAAGTGTATATATATACATTGAATAATAATTTTTATATTTTATGCTTTAATTTATATTTTTATAATTATTTCCTAACGTAATATTTATTATTTACATATTATTTTTATATTGTCTTTCTCTTTCGTTTATAATACATATCGTAGCATCTTCAGGTAGGGTTCTGTAATACTCATGTAATCATAGGCGTGCGCACAGGGGGGGCCGGGTGGGCCATGGCCCACCCTGCGAGCGTCAGACAAGTTTTTGATTTCTAAATCATAAAACATTAAAAAGTTAAAAGTAACATGATTGATACTCCAATGATAATAAATAAATATCTTTAAAAATTAAATTGATAAACTATTGATGATTAGAACTGATAACTGATAAGATATAATAAGGGGCTGGTTAGTCAGTGGTCATAGAGCGATAACCGTTAACGATTTAAAATGAAGATAAAATTAATCACGGATCACGGACAACGGTAGTAGATAAACAATTTCAATAATCTAGTACTTAGTTTTAATTAAGAATTTTTGTGCTGTAAAAAAAAAAAAACAATGGATAAATCTTCAACAAAAAACAGATTGATGAAGTATTTGTTCACGAAAACTATTGATATCAAGGTAAGCGTAAGTTATATTGTAAATAATAAATATTATCTCCAATATTTGTCTATTTCATAGGCTCACATACATAATAGGTAACTAGGTAAGTATAAACAATTTATTATTTATTATTTAATTTTAGAGCAAAGACAATGAGACTACAAATGAAACAAATGAAAAAAAAAGAAAGATAATTGATCAGAATAGTTTCATTAACAATGATTATGTATGTAGAATTTTTAAATACTTAATACAATTTAGAATTTCATAAATATTTTTTTTAAACAAACAAAACTGTATAATTTTATGATTACTTAATATTAAATCTGATGTTTTATACAATTAATTATAATTTATTACACCTATAATTGGATTTCAAAATAAATATTTTTTAATTTTAGAGCAAAGACAATGAGAGTAATGAGACTACGGATGAAACAAATGAAAAAAAAAGAAAGATAATTGATCAAAATAGTTTCATTAACAATGATTATGTATGTAGAAATTTTGTATATATGACTTATAAAATACAGTGCTTATAATACAGTAAAACTTCCATATAACAAAGTCGAATAATCAACAAAAAAAATTCGTAGTATGGAGAAATTCGTTAAATAGAATTACATATTCATTAACAATGAAGGTCGTCGTTTTAAAAAATATATTTCGTTAAACAGAAAATTTCGTAAAATGGAAGCTCGTTATATGGAAGTTTCACTGTATTATAATTCATACCTACTAAACATTATACAAATTAAATTTAAAAATGTAATGTATTATATATTTATATGTAAGTATTATGTATTATTTTCATGTGTATTTTATATCATAAAAGTTATATCTTATTTGAAATATACTTATGTACCTATTAATAATTTTAATTTTAATTTAATTTAGAATCTAGATAATAGTCCATTGACAGACACTTATGAAAGTTACAATAATGAATCAAACACTTATTCAAGTAATAAATTATGATACTTTTGTTTGTATTGTTTTTTAAATTATTTAGTTTTATAATTTTGTATTTGTTTATACAACAGAATTATTTCCTAACCATTTTAAATTTGCATATAATGTGTTTTAATATTTGTGTTATTGTATTAATTATTACGTGTTTTACAAATTAAGTTTGTGAATTTATATTTTTTTAATAAAATCAAACATTCTCAAGGTGTATCACCTACCAATCATCAGGATAAGTATAATTTAGTTTAAATATATATTTTAATTGCATGGTTCAATGGTTGCTTGGTTTTTGTTGTGAATTGCTTAGTGATTATTTCAAATAAATTATTAGTATGCATTAACATGGTATTTAGTTGTGGTGATTTAGTAGTATTTTGTATATTATTTAGTGAATAAAAATAAAATTATAATTTATAACTTGTGGACTGTTGGTTGGGCATTCTAGGTAAAGAACATATAGACATACATCCTGATGATCCAACAAATCAAGTTCCGAAAAATAAAGTTGAATTCAAACAAAGAGTTTTAAAAGGACCATATCAACCAGTAAATATACATTTTCCAAGAAGTACTTTTGGTAATAGGTCCCGAAGCTTTCAAAAATCATGGTATCAGCTATATCCTTGGTTGGAATATAGCCCTAAAACAGATGCTGCTTATTGTTTCCCTTGTCGGATGTTCAATGGTTCTGCTGGGTTAAATGTTGGACAATCTGAAGGAGTTTTTTCAAAATCTGGTTTCAAAAATTGGAAACAATCTACAGCAAGGTTTAATAATCACCAAGGATCAAAATGTCACCTGAATAGCACTACATCTTTAAAGACAGCTACAAATACAAATTTAAAACCAATTGATACCATTTTAGATGAGCAAAGAAAAGATATACTCAGCCAAAAAGAGGTAAAAAGATTACAAAATAGAGAAATTATGAAAAAATTAATAGACATTGTACTCTGTTTGGGAATTGGTGGTAAACCATTTCGTGGACACACTGAATAATCCAATGATGTGCATAAAGGGCTATTTTTGGATGTTGTCAGACTATTGCGCAAGTATGACCCACTCTTTGAAAAACATTTTGTATCAGGACCTCAAAATTCTCTTTATACAAGCAATCGAATTCAAAATGATCTTATTGAATCCATTAATCAAGTTATTAAAAGACAATTTAAAAATACAATAGCAAATAAAAATGTATCGTTAATAGCTGATGAAACGAGTGACTTGGGCCACCATGAGCAGTTATCGATTGTTATACGTTATTATGATTCACTAAAAAGATGTTCATACGAACAGTTCATTTGTATAAAACGAATGACTCAAGTAAATGCTCAAAGTATATTTGATGTATTGAACGATACTATTTGTGAGTATAACATAAAGTGGGAAAATTTGGTTTCAGTTTGCTTCGATGGAGCTTCAACCATGTCCGGCAGTACTGCAGGTGTACAGGCCAAATTTAAGGAAAAGAATCCAAAACTATATTTTGTACATTGCTATGGGCATTGCCTAAATTTAGTTCTGGTTGACTCCATTGGGAAGGATAATAGAGTTACATTTGACTTTTTTGGATATATACAGTTGATATACACCTTTGTTGAGGGTAGTTGTATGCGCCATGCAGTTTTTGAAAAAATAGTTAACACTACAAATGTAAAGCTTAAAACTTTGAAGTCCATTTCAACTACCAGATGGGCATGTCGTTCTGAAGCGGTTAGTGCCATAAAGGCTAACTACTCTTCTCTTTTGATTGCGATTGATGAAATTACTGACTCAACTAATCAAGCAGATGTACGAGCCAAGGGTTTAGGTATCTTATCTCATATGAAAAGTTTTGATTTTATATTTGCCTTAGAACTACTAGATCCGATTCTTTGTTTAATATTAAAAACCAGTACATGCTTACAATCATCTACTATAAATTTATTGACAGCAATGCAACTTGTTGAAGCGTTAAAAAATTCACTTAATTCAATGAGAAACAATGTTTCAAATTTTGATACTATTTACAAAAATTCTGTTAGATTTTGCGATGATCAAAACATTGATATACCTGTCACTAGACAAAGAAGAATTTCCACAAAGATAGATAGCTCAAGTCACACACAACATTACTTTACTAAAGAACATGAAATGAGAAAAGTCTATTACAGTACATTAGACAATATGATTTCTGCTTTAAATATCAGGTTTAATCAAGAAACAATTGATATAATAAAAAGTGTAGGTATGTTATTAAACCTTCAAATTAGTAGTGATTATATGAAAATATTAACAGACACATTTGATCTAGACAGTAAAGTTCTAAAAACTGAAATTGATCTACTAAAACATACTGATGATATACCAAATGATGGAAAAATAAATATTGATAAATGGATTAAATGGCTGACTGAACCTTATAGTGGAAGAGAAACTATATATTTTAATTTTTTTAAAGCTTTGCAAATATTTATGGCTATTCCAGTTACGAGTTGTACTTGCGAAAGAACTTTTTCAAAACTTAGCTTAGTTAAAACAAAGCTACGCAGTACAATGAATCAAGAACGTTTGGATGGACTCTTGACAATGTTCATCGAGCAAGAATTGGCATATAATATCAATGTCGATGAGGTAATTGAGACATTTAAAACTTTAACTCCAATTGAAAGAAGAATGGAGTTATGAACTTCAATATTTATATTATACAAATGACAATAAAATATTATCATTAAAGATTGTAAAATTGTATTTATTTAAATTTTAAAACTGTACATTTAATATTATATTTCTTTTTTAATTTTGAAAAAAAATGCATTTGTTTTTATTTTATGAATGATTACATATTTTATACACTCAATAGTGGGTGATAACAAGAAGGTAAATTAAAGTATGAAATATTTTAATTGTTTCTTCCTTCAAAATTCAAGTATCTTAAATCTTAATCAGTATTGGCTTGGCCCACCCTGCCACAAATGTCTGCGCACGCCTATGCTCATGTTCTTCTCCACAAATAATTCTATGAGCGAAATCTAATGTGCTCCTATATTCGAATCTTTGGAAAGACTCGCAGTAACTAATAGTCCACACAAGTATTTCTCCTATCATTTGATCGTTTTTATTTAGTCTAAGGGTCAAATGACGACCTTGAAATTGTTCAACTAATTCTAGTTCGAAATCTGGAATAGTTGTACTGTCTACTCCTATTACCAATGGCATTTTCAATTTCTGTTCTACTGGCGTAGTAACATAGATTACATCTCTTCTTCCTTTCCTATAATATTTATAATTAATTATTTCACAATTGTATATATTAGACTACTTATACTAAATTTATTCAGAAATGGTCTTAATTATTACCTATATATGATTATTATGAATTTTCATATTTTTATTATTATTGATTTTTTTTTTCATCTATATCTAAAGTCTTTATATTCTTTTCTTATTAATATTTATTTATTAATTTATTTTAATTATATTTTACTTCTTTGAATTACTATGAAAGTTTAAATTCGTTCTTATAACTCTAATTCTTTTAAGTTAGTCCTTCTTAGATCTATTTGGTTCATAACGTATTTATATCGATATCGCTCTATGCATTTGTATTTGCAAAATACGTATACTATTGATAATAATATAGTGATCATTAAAGATATCCCCAAGGTTATACAAATAAAGTAGTCGTTTTTAAAGTTATTTTGTTTTTGTACCAAATTTTCTATACATTTTGTAACATTATTCTTATTTGTAATGTTATTGTTGCTCATTTCACTTTTTGCAAAAGTATTTTCCAATTTTATTGTGCTATTGTGGCGTTTATGATTGATTCTACTGTTGTATTAGTATGTGGTTTTGTTGTACTGGTGTGTATGATAAGTTCTGTTGTATTAATGTATATGTTAATATTTGTTATATTGTTTATTTCTTTAATTTGTTTAATAGGCGTTGTAATTGTTCTAACATCTGTATTGTTTTTTTCTGTATCTGCATTTTTAATAAATATTTGTGCAACTTGCTTCATATAAGGGATTTGTCTTTTTATTCCTTATTTTAATTGTCTCTTGTATACTTCACACTCATTAGTACGTATATTATCCTGAAAATATTATTACGTGTTGAAGTAAATAAAACAATTAATTAGTATTATTATTTTTATCTTATTATTTTTATTAACTATAAAATAACAACACCTAAGCTTATAATGTTATATATAAAAATTTATTTCTTATCTAATTATTTCATAAAAACTCACAAATTTTAATATTTCTATTCCTACATGCTCGAACAATTTTGTCGAATAAGCATTTCGTTAATTCTACGTCGGTACAAGGATCGTGAGCATACTCAAAACGATGTTTTTTCGAACAGATTAGATTATGGGTCTCTTCTAATTTTAATAGCCGCCCATTTTTATCCATGTGACCTATTTCCTCGGAAATGATTATATGTTTGGTCCTCATATTTCTTAATTGTAAATAGAAAATTGTATTGTTAAAAACATCGTAACTGGTTAATTCGAGTATTTTATAATGGCCTAATCCTAGCCGCTCAACAATTTCTTTATCGGTATTTCCGTTCCAAAAGACTAACACCGGCTCCGATTGTTGTCTCGGGAGATATCGCTCTATGCACCTAACCGTTAAATTTCCGTTTTTCGCGTGGATGCTACTTTGCATCTGCTTCAGAATGGGAAAAAGGTATTCCTCTTTATTTTTAAATATTCGACATATTTCTTTAATTGCCCTTAATACATCTTTCTCGGACATGGTTCGAATAATTCGGTCCTTAGTTAGCAAGAGCGGATTGCCCTCCAGCTTTAAAGTTCTAAATCGGTCTAGGCTGTTTGACATTGCACCTGATACGAGCACAATGCTGGTTCGGTCGAGCATTGAAAACTCGAAGTCCATTACGACAAACTTGATGTCTTTACTAAAAAAAATAATTATTATATTGATTACACGACTAATTAACTAATAACAAAAAAAAATAATTATAAAGGAAGACTACAGCTAATATATATAGTTTTATGACACTATCGTGTTCATAAATCGGTCTCGAAAAATTTCTTAACGTTGTTTATATGAATTCTGTAGTCCCTCCTCCCCCTTTTGATTGTTATAGTTTCATTGTCGTGTATCAAAAGTATTTCGTATGGTCCTGTCCAATTTAGATCCAGTGTATTTTTCTTATTTTGTTCTTTCATAAGAACTTTGTCTCCCACGTGTAACTCTAATGGGTTACTTGTTTGGTCGTAATATTGTTTGTTTTGGTTTTTCTTTTCGATTAAATTTTCCCTAGCTGTTTTATGCGTTTCCTGCATTATTCTTTTTAAATCCAACGCGTAATCGTCATAATTATATTGTGGTTCGGGTGATTGTAAAAAACTTGACGGTATAATAGGTTTTTTCCCGAAAACCAATTCGTAAGGTGTAAATTTTGTTGATGTGTGTACTGTTGTATTGTAACAGAACATCGCATAGTTAATGAGAGTGTCCCAATTAGTGTCCTTATCAACAAAACTACGTAAATAAGCCTTTAAAGTTTTGTGTGACCTTTCTAGATACCCGTTTGATTGTGGATGTCACGGAGTTGTATTCGTTTTTTCTATTTTCAATAACTTACAAACGTCCTTGAATAAATTAGATAAAAAGTTGGTTCCACAATCAGTCAAAATAGTAATTGGTATACCGTAAATACATATAAAACACTCTACAAATGCTCGCGCTACTGTGGATGCATCTGTTGTGGCTAGTGCTACGGCAACGGCATATCTAGACAACTCGTCTTGTATGGTTAATATATAGGTGTTACCTTCATCTGTTTTTGGTAAGGGTCCCACTATGTCTAAACATATTTTCTGGAAAGTTGACGTTACGGTCGATGTTATCAGCATAGGTTGTTTTATATTTTTACCCGATTTGCCCTTCTGGCAAACGGTACAGTTTTTAATGTAATCTCCTACATCCTGTTTCATATTTTTCCATTGATATTTTAATTTTAAGCGTTTTATTGTACGGGAGACCCCCTGGTGCCCCCCTACTAACGTGTCATGGTATTCCTTTATTATTTGTAATTTTTCCTCTTTTGAAAAATATTGTTCTTTATAAATTGTTACTTTTATATTTGTATTTTTAAATATGTAGCGAAACATTGTACGTGTACGTTCGTAACAGGTCAATGTCGTTAACCCTTCTAACCTGATTATAGAAAATTGAGTAATTTGTTTATCAATACAAAATAATTTAATTTCATTTATCGCGTTATAATAGCTCTCGGCGCCTAATTCATCGTAATGATTATTTTTTAATTTATAGAATATAATTAATTTATTTAATTGGTTATTTATTATGAATTTGTTATCATCGTTGAATGTTAACTGAGTTGTTAAATTAAACTTATTCATTATTTCCCTTATCGCCTGATGCGTTATTATGTTATCATTCGAAATAGGTAAAATTATATTTTCATCTTGTTCGGTATTCTTTATACTGCCTTCAATTTCTATAATTTTTGAATTAAATATAGGCCTATTTTCAGCCTGTTTAAATTCTTCGAACCCGCTATTTTGTTCATCGCTCGTAACAACACGTATACGTGATAAACAATCTGCGTTCGAATGTTGTGGACCCGCCCTGTATACTATTTCGTAATCGTATTCCTCGAGCTGTAATCGCCATCTCATTAACTGAGACGAAACGTCTTTTATATTAAATAAATATGTTAATGGACGGTGATCCGTTATAATTTTAAATTTCTTTCCATATAGATATGGTCTAAAATACTTTACTGCCCATACGATTGCTAGTAGTTCTTTTTGTATTACACTATAGTTTTCTTCGGCTTTGTTCAGCGTTCTACTTGCGTAGGCAACTGGTTGATCTTTAGGTACTTCGCCTTGCGATAAGATAGCGCCTATCGCATACTGGCTAGCGTCCGTCATTAGATTAAATTTGCCGTCCTCCCAATTAGGGTAAATTAGTAAAGGTGGGTTCATTAGTTTATTTTTTAATTCCTGAAATGCGTCTTCGCACATATCTGACCACACAAACGGTGTGTTTTTCTTTAATAGATTTGTAAGAGGTTTAGCTATTTTAGCAAAGTTATCAACGAATCGGCGATAATAATTTAATAGGCCTAAGAAGGATTTAATGTCCTTCTCGGTCAGTGGTCTCGGATATTCTTTAATGCATGTTAATTTATTTGGATCTGGCGTTACCCCGTGTTCGTTGATCACATGCCCTAAATATAATACCTCTTTGCGCAGAAATGCACATTTATTCGGTTGTAATTTAAGTTTATGTAGTCTTAAACGCGAGAACACCTGCTCTAACTTGTTTTGATGATCTTTTAAACTTGACCCGTGTACCACAATGTCATCTAGATACGCCGTGCATAACTCCTCTAATCTCATTAATATCGATTTCATAGCCCGCGTGAACGTTGCTGGCGCGGAACTAAGTCCAAATGGTAATCGTAAAAATTCATAATGACCTGATTTAGTGGAAAAAGCAGTTTTGTGTGTGTGTCCCTTATCTATCATAATTTGGTGGTACCCACTTGCTAAGTCCAACGTTGAAAAGTATTTTGATGAACCTAATGATTCTAATATTTCTAAAATATTGGGCAACCCGTACGCTTCATTTTCCGTAACTACATTAAGTTTACGAAAATCCACACAAATACGTATTTTTTGTTTCCCTTCGGAATCTTTTTTCTTTTTCACTACTACCAGTGGAAAATTAAACGGAGATACAGAATCGCGTATAATATTTGCCTCTTTCATTTCCTGAACTTGTTTTTCTATTTCTTCCTGATACGCGTGCGGTAACCTATACGGTCTTATATTAATCGGTTTAACGCACCGAGGTGTATTAATTTTATGTGTTACAATGTCGGTAGCACTTAATTGATCACCTTCAAAAAAAAACAAATCGGAAAAACGATTACATAATTCTAATATACTATCGCGTTCCTCCTTATTTAAATGTTCCGTTTTTACGGTCTCCCTAATCTTTTGAATTTTATTCGGCGTATTATTGTATTCGTTAGCAATAAAAATGTTATCATCGTACGGCTCTCATTTCAAATTACTCGTGGTTAATTGGTCTATTACGTACGGTTGTTCGGATATATTAATAATATTACTAATTACTGTATCACCTTTGACCGGGCTGATACTATTAGCTACAATCACGTCTTCTGTGATTTCAAATTTTTTTACTGTTATTACATTATGATTTATTTTTTCGTCGGCTTTTATTTTTAACACGCAATTACTTCTCGGCGGAAGTATTAATGGACTTTTTTTTGTTTTTTCTGGTATAATTAATACCTCTTTATCCCAATCTAACATAACTTTATTTAATTTTAGAAAGTTTATGCCTATAATACCTGCTTCGGGTATTGGGAAATCATTATTCACAATGTCAAATTTTACAACGAAAGGTTGTTTATTAATAAAAATCGGAATCACTACCGAACCTATTGTCTCTACTGGACTTGCGTGAATGCCCTTAATATTTTTTTTATCTCTTTCATTTACAATGATATGTCCTTTTAAACTTGAGATTTTTATAATGTTCATCTCCGAACCACTATCAATTAAAAATTTAATTTCGTTTTTTACAAATTTATCAGAAAAACACGTGATGTGTTCCTGTTCAATAGGAGTTATTATACGGACGTTGCCACTGCCTGCCTGTATTTCCTCTACAGATCTGTCCTTATTAATTTCTGCTTTTTTATTTTTTAATTTAAAACACTCACTAATGTCATGATTAGTTTTTTTACAATATTTGCAGAATTTACTCGAATACTCCTTTTTTATCTCTCTACTCGTACTTTGACCGCTGTTAGGATTACGAAAAGTAGGTGTTTTATGTTCACTAGTCCTACACTCATTAGCGTAATGTCCAAATTTATCGCAACGGTGGCATTTAATATTACTCTTATCTTTAGTACTTTTTAAATTCGATTTATTTTTATCCGGTGTATTAATTCCGTGTATTTTACTAAAATAATCGCTTGTTTTTTCCTCCTCCATTGCATTTCCATTGCATTTCGCGCCTTTAAGATTATTCCGATCGACTGCGATATACCCGCTACAAAAACACTCAACGCGTGAGCTTGTACAGTTTGCGCTATAATGCCAGTCTCTACTTTCGGTTTATCTACGGTTAATGCGTGCGTTAATTCATGTGCGGTTTTTTCAATTCTAATAGAAAATTCTTTAACGGTTTCCTTAGTACTCTGTCTCATTTGACTAAGTTGTACTTGTAAATATGATACTGAATGTGCTGAACCGAAAACAGTTCTAAATAATCTTTTCAATTCGTCCCAAGTTGAAATTTCCTTATAGCGTATTGCCTCAAATGCATTTCCTTTTAATTGTGATATTATAGCTTCTAAAATACTAGGTTTCAGACTATCAGGAATATTTTTAAATATGAATTCGCATTTAGCTTCGAAAGAAGCTAAGTCCGATTCGGTTCCCCCTTGAAAAGATGGAACTAATTTAAGTGCTCCCTCAAAACCTAATTTGTCTGCGTTAGTCATTCTGATTTTAAGTGTTTCTGGGTTATATGCTACTATTTGCCAATTTTCGCCTAACCTCTCAGACATACAAATTAATTATTCAAATGACTTACAGAGCTTGCATCTTGAGTGAAATCTTGGTCCTTGAATTGATACTTCCTTCCTGGAATTTGATTGAACCTGCGTGCGTGAATGCTCCACAGAACTGTCTTCCTTCCTTGTTGTGCTTCGTGAACGTGGCTCCGTCGGTGGATCTCAGCTTACTTCCTTTGATCAAGCCAAACAGGTTTTTCTGCTGATGAAGTGTGACCCCACACCTGACACCAAATTTTATGTAGTAACCGCGTACTCGTGCTGTCACCACTCGGTTACTGCAAATACTTCTTTTACGACGGTGGCACGTGTCGTTCTGCTTCAACGTAGAAGGTGGAGGTTGAATGTAATGAGTATGAATAAAGTTAACACTTTGTAAAATAATAACTGTTTATTGAAAGTTAACTTATAATTACATATAAAGGTTTTTCGACAGATCTACTGTATGTAAATCTACCGGAGAGAAAGTATTTAAAATAGTCTATAACTGGGAAGTACTCGTATAAGCGGCGATGCGGCTGTTACAAAGTCCGCGACTCATACAAGTACATAAAACTGGGAATGACTATAGCTCGACGGCTGTACAGTCTCTGGAGCTCTGGGTGATCAGGGCTCCTATTTATATGGAACATGCTATGATAAGGAGAGGACGAATGACGTCAATGGGAAGGTGATTGTGGTGCTAGCCAATGAAATGCCTATAATAGTGGCCTGTTCCGGTGGCGTGATGTTGTTGTAGGTTTGGACTTTGGAACCTCGTTTTAATGTGAAAAACACCGGTTTACTACACCACTTGCCATCGTATTTTTATATTATAATATTATGTGCAATGTGCATGACAGCCTAATAGTGAGATTTGTTTTCGTAATTAAATCAAACCTATATAATAATATTTAATAAAATGGAGATGTCAGAGATGGAAAAAAACAGATTGCCTTGGAATGGCTACAACGGACATTTTAAAATAATTAAAATTATAGATGACCATTTAACTTTTTTAAAATATGAAGTAAAATGCTTGCATTGTATACGATCAAAATCATTAACAGCGGACACGAGATCACCTTCAAATTTGAAAAAACATTTAACAGTAAGTACTTTAAATCCTAATTATTTTTAACATAAATCATAATTATAAATATATCATAATATAGAATTAGAATGGTATACAAGGTGATTTTTTTATCGAAGAACACTCATTATTTCTGAAAGTATTCATATTTTTAAAAATATTTTTTTACATGGTTTCAAGTTGTTAAAAAAACAACATTTTTATTAAAAAATTATATTTTTAAATATTTTTTATCCTTATATTTTTTTTAAGTTTTTTACTTTTTTGAATGACAGCATATAGTTTTAATTTCATATTCCAAAGCAGTATAATTTTCTGAATATTTTGATACATAAAAATTGAATTTAGGGCCTGTAGTTTATGAGTTATAAGTATTTAAAGTTTAGATGCCCGGAATGGAGTGGTACGGGGTTACCCCGCAAAATGTTTGTCTACTACTCCACTTGTCAAAACTTTAAATAAGTATAACTCATAAACTACTGGCCCTAAATTCGATTTTTATGTATCAAAATATTCAGAAAATTATACTGCTTTGGAATATGAAATTAAAACTATATGCTGTCATTCAAAAAAGTAAAAAACTTAAAAAAATATAAGGATAAAAAATATTTAAAAATATAATTTTTTAATAAAAATCTTGTTTTTTTAACAACTTGAAACTATGTAAAAAAATATTTTCAAAAACATGAATACTTTCAGATATAATGAGTGTTCTTCGATAAAAAAATCACCCTGTATATATTTACTATTTAGCTACTAATGTACTTATGTACCTATGTAAAATATAATTTTAAATTTAACCTACAAGCTATAATGAATTTAAAATATGATATAATTTATATTGTAATATAATAATTTTTAACACTCCAATACACGACCTAACCGTTTTTAATTGAAAAACAGTTACTTTTTGTTAATTTTAGTTGGAAAAATATTTTTAACGGTATATGCCTACAGTAAAATGACAGAAATTAATTTTGATAAGTACCTATTTTCTTATATTTATTGAATTATTTTTCTAGACACAACATAATCATATCTCGTTAAAGCCTGATGACCATGATGGGAGTATATTCTCTAATGATTTAGCCGATGTATGTTCTTCTACAACTCAAAATGAAACAAATGAAACAATTCAAACAAATAATTTAAAACGTTCAAATGTGCAATTAACATTAAAAGAAAGTTTAACTATGCGCAAAAAAAAGTTAAATGTTGAATCCAAAAACAATACAACACAAGGTAAGTGCATTTTATAATTATTAATTAAATTAAAGGTTGGTTAAAATGTCCATTGACTAATATTTTTATAACAATTTAATTTATTTTTAGCCGAGTTAGATAGAATGATTCAAAAATTGATCATTAACCGGTGTTTACCATTTTCATTAGTGGAATATCCTGAATTCAAATCTATTTTACAAATAGGATTTCCTAAATTAAATACATTGAGCCGCCCAACATTAATGAAAAGGATTGATTCTAATACAAATTCCATGTTAGAAAATTTGAAAAAGGAATTAAGTTTGGTCAAACATATTTCTACTACAGCTGATTGTTGGTCAATTTTTAAAAAGTTAGTATTTTAAAAAATAATAGATATTATAGTCTACTGTTATCTAAGTAGGTACTAGGTATCTATAATATTATGTATTCAATTATTATAAATGTTACAGAAAGAATGTACCTTAAGAATACCTAATTGTTTCAGATCCTATTTAGGTATAACCGGTCATTGGTTAAACAAAAATGATTTAACAAGAATTTCTTGTTTACTTGCAATGAAGCGTTTAAAAGGAAAACATTCATTTGATATTTTAGCAAAATCCATGGAGTCAGTTTACACAGAATTTGAAATCAATCATAAGATAACATATTCAACCACTGACAATGGTTCAAATTTTGTTAAAAGTTTCAAGTTAGTTATTTTTTTTGTTCGGTAGTATTTATTTGATTTTATTCTCTAACTATTAATTAAGTATTTAAATTTACTAATATGTATTTAGTTATAATACAGCAAAGTTTGCCTCATAACTTACTAGTAAAAATATGACCTCATGTTACTATAGTTAATACTTAATGGTAATTAAACCATTTTCAATTATAATTTTGTATTTTTAGAGTATACAATAAAAATAATGATCAAAATATTTCCAATTTGGATTCTTATGTAAATAATATTATTGATGATGAGTCTAACGATGAATTTGAACTACAAGTAAGAACAACAAATGATGAAGATAACTTACAAGAGGATGATGATGATGACAATCCTAATGAAAGTATATCTGTGATTCCTGTTTTTGAAACCTTGGAAGAAAATGATTTAAATTTTGATACTGATGTTCAGTATAGTTTGCCAAAACATCATCGTTGTGCAGCTCATACTTTAAATTTAATTGCCACTAAGGTGATGTGCAATTTTTATTAACTATCATTTTAATACCTGAATGTACCGATTGCTAATGTTATATATATTTTTTATTTTTGCAGGATGCTGAAAGTGCTCTTTATAATAATTTGTTTATAAAACAAAGTAGATCTACATTTGGAAAATTGCAAATACTTTTTAATAAACAAAGTAGATCCACCCAAATTGCTGATATTATAAATGACTATATTGGAGTATATTTAAAGATCCCTAACGCTACAAGGTGGAATTCTCATTTTGATGCACTGAAATTCTTACTTAAACACCGAAAATCAAGTCCTACTAAATTTAATGCCATGTGTGATGATCTTAAAATTGTTAGAATTAATAATAATGATGTCGACTTTATTGAAGAATATTGTACAGTAATGGAACCACTTGCAATATCACTTGACATTCTTCAAGTAATATTTTTAATGTTTTCTAAACATTTATTTGTTAAAACTTTATATTTTAAGACCTAATTATTTTTTAGTTTTTGTATCTTATAGCTAATTTATAAATTTCTACATTTTTGAATTAAATTTGTTTTAATAATTATTATCTTAACATTTCGTTGCCATTTTTTTAATTGAAGTATATTTATGTAGGGTGAAAACAATATGTACTTTGGATTTTTGCTACCTAGAGTAAACTTGAAACAATCCGAAGAAAAGAAATTGTATATTGTCAACCCTTGGTGACTGCGTTATATGATGGTGTAAATAAAAGATTTGGGGCACTACAAGAAAACAATTTTCTTATCATTGCAGCCGTAAGCCATCCTTCTTTCAAGACTGCATGGATAAAAAATGAAGTTAGGAAAAATTTTGCCATCTCTCTATTAAAAGATGCTATGTATGAAATTAATTCTGATCAAGTTGACAATGTTGTTGGAGAATTAAACAATGAAAAACCAAGCAGTAGTGATAGCGACCAAGATGATAATAATGATTCATTTTTTTCATGGGCATCAAAAAAAAAAAGTCAAAATGTAATAATTGAAAATGAAATTGCCGATTTTCTGAATAAGAGTCCAACTAAAAAAATTATTGTATTAAATAATACTCCCATTCTAAAAAAAGTTTTCATTAAATATAATACTCCCCTCCCCTCAAGTGCGCCTATTGAAAGAGTTTTTAGTATAGGTGCCTGTGTTTTAACAAAAAAAAGAGGAAAAATGAGCGATTCAAATTTTGAAAAAACAATGTTACTAAAAAGTAATGTTAAATTTTATAAAGATTGACAGATTTTGATTTTTTTAATTCTATGTGTTATAGATTTTAAGTTAAAAAATTATTAATAAAGATGCAATGATTATTTCATAATTATGGTTGGTATTTTTTTTTCTGAATAGTAATTTATTTTAAAATGGTAGGTATCTACTGATTTCAATGTAAAATATATAAATATAATTTATCCTTATGATATAGTATAACATATTACATATAGTATCTCTATATATAAAATGACTTAATAGTTAATAATTAAATAATATAAACATGTTTTTAGCTCTAAATCAACAGACATATTCATATTATATCATAGTATTTGTGAAATTGTTAAAATATATGATAATAGAGTGACATAAAACAAGTATACTGATATAGTGATATATATAGTATTTTATACGGTACAATTAAAAAAAAAAAATACTTTTTTTTGTATTCAAATACTTAGTGAGTACTCATAAAATACATTTTTATTTAAGTAGGTATTTTAAAAGTATTTTTAATACTTTTTTATTCAAATACTAGTATTAGTATTTTTATACTTTTTCAAAAGTATTTTTTACAAGACTGGTTTTGGTATCAGCTTTGTTATTATGTTTTTATGTAATACTGTAATAGTAATTATTAACTATCACTGAATATGTTAAACAATAATAATTAATAAGTTTTAATTTATGGTCTCATTTATTTCATTAAATTATATTATTTATTTGAGTCCAGATTTTTAATTTTTGAAAAAATGTTATTATATTTCTATATAATATATTATATTGTAAAAAAGATTGGTACCTACCTAATGAAACACAATACGTGTATGACGTATGTATGGAATACTTAGATAATATTATAAGAACATTATTATTAATAAGAACATCCAAGCTTCATCAGGGTTTTATGCAAAGTTATTATCATAACTTTAAAGTTTCAAGAAAAAAAAAATATAATACTTTCAACATGGTGTACCTAATAAATGTATTGTGAATTATTTCACTTATAACACTCACAATATTCATATTATCCGCGATAGGTTAGGGGTTTAGTAACACAAAGTATATTCAATTTTTATCAAATAAAAAATTTATATTTCATTAATTGCGCCCACATAGTCTGAAATGCGACGCAGTCGGATTGCCTACCTAAGCGATTTAGTTGTGTATAAATCGATTTTCCTTAAAGATAGGACGTTAACACTTCATTAGACTTACACTTTTTCCCCTACAATACAACATCAGACTTTCGATGTCAGGAGGTATTGCCCAGCACAGGTATCATTGTATCAATTTGCATCGAATGTCGAATGAGGACTAATAGCTAGACACTCGATTAGCATTATTCGTACTTATTTATTTTTATACATTCAAAAAAGAACCGGGCAAGCCTCGGGACAAACTTTTACACCGAATGATAATGATAACTGATAATGACATTCAAACACAGATTCTGAATTTTTGGTTTAAACTCATATACAAGACCCGGACATGCACGCTTAAACTCAGATTTTGTTTGAACATGCGCTTCAACCTACGCCCGGGGCATCGTCCGCGATCCGACGAAGTACTAAATTTGTACTTTTGAATGCTGACTTAACCCGAAATGCAAATTGAATCGATTTTAACCACAGATGACTGATAACTAGACATTCAGATTCAGATTCCGAAATTTTGGTTTAAACTCACATACAAAATCCGGACATGCACGTTTAAACTCAGATTTCGTTTGAACACGCGTTTCAACCTACGCCCGGGGCTTATGTAATTAGAACTTTGCACGCTGGACATAACCTGAAATGGTGACTGATAACTAGACACTCAAACTTTTGCTATTCTAGATTCAAAAATACCGCCAAATCAGTGGTACCATCATTACAAACATGACTTGCGCCGTAGGCACGACGACCAACACCCGCCATCTGTGACTGTGTTAGGTTTTCTAGACACCCGACTACCATTTCTAACCGAATTTCCCTTGAAACGATTTACACTCGACCACCTCGAAGGCGCCGGAGGCGGCTTCTACAACCCTGGGATCTCGAAGGCGGCTTCTACAAGCCTGAAATCTAGTCTTATATTATAAAACGCGTAGTAGTTGACCCGTTGTCCGCCGCGGCGCCACCCGTATCCTAAGCGCGTTCAATAGGAAAATTAAATTTTTTTTTAAGCCCCACCCACCGATCGGTGTTCCGAACCGCCGTTTCGTTATCAAGTCATTGTCTTCATTATATCTTTTTTTATTATTAATATTATATTTATTCGTTTTCGCCGTATTCGGTATTCCCGTTACGTTACGTATGTATAAATATTATTTTCTCTTTTTACGTACGTATATGTAAGAATTATATTATTCGTTTTCGTTTAATAAGATATTATATATAATATTATATTATAATATATTATATTTTTTCTTTGTATAATAATACGTATATCATATATATATTTTTTTTTATCACTGCGATTGTTATCAATTATTATTATATTTCAGTTATTTTTTTTTTTTTAAACTAGAAAATTGTACAATCTGTAAAATAGTTATTTACAATAAGCACAAGCGATTAGAGTTAACATAGAAAAGACGAAATAACATAACACAAAGTAACAAAGTTACAAATCGTAACGAGTCAAATCAGATTACGGTTATTTACATCAATTTAGACAGGGGGTTTGAGTGAAGAGGCCATCCATTGATGGTACTTCATGACATGTGGTGGTGTGGGTTAGTCTATAAGTAGATCACGACACCATGTTCGTTTTAGACGCCTTCTGGGGTCACCAGGAATAGTGGGGACAGATAGTTCTGAAATTAAGGGGTTGTGATGGTTGTGGAGATTCGAGTGCATACGTTTGTAGAAAATTTTGGCAACGTTTTTGACTGTTTGGATAGATAGGTCTTTATGGAGAGTGTCGTTGGATACATAGTATGGAGCTTTAGTTATTTGTCGCAGGCATTTTGATTGGAATGTCTGGATCTGTGTAATATTGGAGGGTTTGGCGGCACCCCAAAGTTGAATTCCATAAGTCCATATTGGTTTGAGGAGTAGTTTGTATAGGAGAAGTTTATTTTTAAGGTTTATATGTTTAGTTGTTAATAGAAAACGTAATTGACGAGATCGGTTATTTAAAGCAATCCGTTTGGTGTGAATATGTGTGGCCCAGGTTAGCCGACGGTCAAGTTGTAGGCCTAGATAACGAACGTTTTGGGCAGATGGAAGTGGAAGGTGGTTGAGGTACACAGGAGGGCAAACAGCTTGACGAAGTGTGAACGTGCAGTGGATGGATTTGGTTTCGTTAACTTTTATCCCCCATTCTTTATACCAAGTCGATAAAAGATTTAGGTGGTTTTGGATAAGGTTTGTGGTTGTTTCAGGATTTGAGTGGAGGGCCAGAAGTGCTTTGTCGTCGGCAAAGTCCCCAGTTGTTGTGTGGGCGGTAGTAGGTTGGTCAAAGGTAAACAGGTTAAATAGTAGGGGAGCTGCAACCGCTCCTTGGGGAACACCGGAAAAGATCGGAAATATTTTGGACATAGTAGAACCTGAACGAACGGTGAAGTGTCCGTCTTGGAGGTAGGATTTAAACAGAAGATAGAAGTAGGGGGGTAGAATGGTTTTTAGCTTGAATAGGAGACCTTTATGCCATACTGTATCAAAGACTTGTGCCACGTCAAGGAATGCACCTGTGCATATTAGTTTTTTTTCCAAAGCGTAAGAGATATTGTCTACTAGACGATGGATCTGGTGAATAGTTGAGTGGTTGCGGCGAAACCCGAATTGGTTGTTAGGCAGGTTAGATTCAATGACGGGTAGGATACGCTTTAGGATAATTTTTTCGAAGATTTTTGAAAATAATGGTAGTAAGCTAATAGGTCTATATGATTTAGGAGAGTCAGGTGGTTTGCCCGGCTTGAGGATCATGATGATTACGGAAAACTTCCATAGGACTGGGAAATATGAAAGCCTTAACATGGAGTTATATATATGCGTAAGCATTAGTAATGCTTTTTTGGGCAATTGTGTTGCAACTTCCGAAGTGATTAGGTCATAACCTGGGGTTTTGCGACGAGGGGATTGTTGTATAGCATGTTCAACTTCGCTTGGGCGAATATGTTTAGGTGGTAGGGTCATAGGTAGTGCGCAGGTTAAAGAACGGTTTACTATTTCAATCCTATTTGGGCATATATTATCGTGCGATTGAAAGGTAGAGAAAAGGTGGTGGGAAAATATATTTGCTTTTTCCAAATCAGTGATGGCCCATGACCCATCAACTTTTTTCAGAGGTGGTACATGAGGTTTTGAGCGAAGTATTTTCCTTGTAGTTTGCCACAGTGAATTGTCGGTAGTTGATAGAGAAACGAGATACCTGGTATAGTTTTCTGATCTAATTGAGGCCAATAGTCTTTTTAGTTTATTGTTAGATTATTGAATTTACGTTTTTTAGAAGGGTATTTAGTTCTTTGCCAAATGGAGCGGGCTGTTCGTTTTTCCGAGATTAGGGCCCTAATATGTAAGGGTAGGTTCCTAACGTGGTTTTTGGGGGGAAGTGGTGAGGAGGAGGACCAGGCTGAATCTTGTATAGATTTGGTTAGTTGGTTTACAGCAAAATCAATATCGTCAGTTGATTTCAATCTAACTTTGAGGTTGATTTGGTTGTCAAGGGACAATTTGAATTTTTCCCAATCCATTTGGCCTTGTGTAAGACTAGGTTTATCGGGTTTGTTTAGAGGAGTTGAGTCAATTGTGAAGAGGACGGATGAATGATCAGAACAGAGGTCGTCTAAGTTGGTTACCGTGGTCTATAGTCCGTTGGGTATTTTTGTTATGAAAATATCAAGGATGTCTGGTCTTTTTCTGGGCGAGGAGGGCCAGTAGGTCGGTGAGGGAGGAGCATGTATTTTATAGTTTTTAGTGTGAGACAGAGCTTTGAGTGTATTACCACGAGGATTATTTGCACGGCAGCCCCACTGTGAGTGTTTTGCATTTATGTCACCCCCTAATACAAATTTTTGGCCAAGGGTGGCAAAGAATTGATTAAGTTGGTCATGGGTTATGGTATGACGAGGAGGGCTGTATACTGCGTAGATATTAATAGGTGTACAATTTAATGCTAAGGATATGCCACAGGCTTGAATATGTGGTGATTGGAAATTGGGAAGAGGGTGAAATATCAGCGATGATCTCACTATAATAGCAGCTCCTGCGTGAGCTGTGCCGTCCGGGTGGTTTGTTTTGAAGGTTCGATATCCAGGTAAATTAAAGTTTGAAGAGTTAGTAAAGTGCGTTTCAGAGATGAGTGCAATGTCGATCCTATTATTTTAAAGTACAGCTAGATGTAGCCTGATGTCTAGATGTACAGCTGGATGGCTTTAAATTCATTGAGAAATTTAAGGAGCTCGCCTTCGTTATTTTTAGGAGAAGTGGGATTAGGTTTGGGTGGTTGGTGACCCTCAGTTACATTAGCATACGAACATGGTTGTGATTTGGATGAGAAATCAGTAGTAGAGTGTTGATGGGGTTGTTCGACGTTGATGGTGGAGTTGAATGGCAGTGGTTGTTGAGGCTTCTTGCTTGAGATGTTGTTATGCTTGCGAGTTAGTTGCTTGTAGACTGTACATCCTTTATAATTTGCTGGGTGTGCACCTTCGCAGAGGGCGCATTTTGCTGGAAGGTCTGGTGATTTTGTACAGGTGGTGGAGGGATGTTTACCACCGCACTTAACGCACATGGAGTTATGAGCGCAATAGGTACGAGTGTGGCCGTAGGTTTGGCAGTTTTGACACTGTGGTATTTGTCGCTTTTTGTAGGGTTCTTCAATTTTGATTTTCGTGTGGAGGAGAGAGGTTATGGAGAAGATATCGCTGTCGCTTCCGTTTGGATCTATGTCAACGAAGAAGAGAGGTAGTGGAGTTTTTGTTTGTTGATGCCTGACATTGGTGACATTTCTGACAGAGTGGCCGATTTCTTCTATCGCTGACGCAATATCGGCTTCCGGTGTAGAGGGATGGAGGTTCCTGATAACTACTCTTAGTGGTTTATCAGATTGTGGCTGATAGGTGTGGTATTGTGCGTTGCTTTCCTTTAAATAATGGATTATATTCCTATAGCTGTTAGGAGTGTCTGCTTGGATTTTAAGGTGAGTAGTGGTCGATTTGCACGAGAAACTATCAGGAGCGGTGACTTCTGTTAGGTAGTTACGTAGTCCAATGTAGTCGTGGACGCCTTTAATAAATATAGGTGGAGGTAAAATGATTTTAGGTGAGATGTTGGTGGTATTCTGTTGCCCCTCGTTTGGGGTCTCTGCTTGAACGTCAACTTCGATATCATTTTTGTCGGCGATATCGTTATCGTCCGCGGAGAGAGCTGCAAACCGGTTTGGCGTGAAGAAAAGTTTTGTTTTCTTTGGATTTATGATAGGCGGTGATTGCAACGGAGAGGAAGGTGATGACGGTAGGGAGCGTTTATTTACATTGTTACTATTACTGTTTTGTTTGGCGACAATTTTATTATTCACAATCTTAATTGGGGATACGGTTTGCTTTGGCATATCGTAGGTATGTTAACTAAGGTCCAAAGGTCACCGCGCGAGACGGTGCCCGTGGGCTTGTGTAGTTATAATAATAATTATGCAAATGTTATGTAATAGAACGTATATATTTTTGATACTTAACGACTAATAAGTAGAATATTATATTACTGTATTTAGAGAGGTAGTTCTTTCCGTTGTGTGTAGGTTGATCCTTGGTAAGGTGTTGAAGGAGAAGAGTTGAATGGAACAAATGTGAAATTTTTCTGATGCAAAACAGAGGTATAATGGAACGTAATCCGAGATAAACATCGAAGAGCGTGCGCACTATCGGACTGCTGACGCGGGAGTATATTTCAGTTATTACTATTATTATTTCTAACGTTTTCCGTTTTTCACAGGATTTAAGACTTTTTCACGTTTTTCGGTGCCGTTCTGTCCGCGTTCGTCTCTTTCAAACCCTACGTATACGGTTTCGATTGCGTTCGTGTCAATCGCCATCGCGGTATAAATTACGGCCGCCGAACGACGTTTTTTTTCAATTTTTTTTTCCGTTTTGTGTTTTACCACTGTTCGGTACGTATTCGTGAAGTGTGCCTTTCGAAAGCCGTACACAAATTCGATTCGTGTTATATTATTATTATTTTTATATTTCTTTATAATATATTAACATATTATATTGTAAAAAAGAATGGTGAAACACAATATGTGTATGTATGGAATAATTAGAAAATATTTTAAGAGACTGTGCTATAATGTATCTATTAAGGTCAGTGCCGTTCCCAGGTTTTGCGAGGCCCCGAGCGTCATTAGAATTCGAGGCCCTACATTCTACAATATTACATCGAGATCCATATAGGTACACTAGAATAGTGGCTCTCAATCTTTTTGTAGGTACCTAGTCGAGTACCACTTGACCTAATACCCTTATTTTATTAATTTATTATCAACAAATGTATACCTTATTTGCATGTAAAAGTTTATTTAGAAATAATCTAAATTTTACGAACACAAACGATATTTACGCCGTCAATGTTTATAAAACCACTAATCACCTAATATCAAATAATATTTAATATTTATAATAATTGAAATTTTTTCTTAGCATATTACCTGTGCTTTCCATGATAGTACCACAGTTAGACAAACACTGCTCAAGAATACACATTTTTAACATTTTATAGGAATTATTTATGGAACAACCTACTAATCAATTATGCTCCAAAATAAATACAAATAATACAATTAAAAAAACTACTGTTGATCTTAGCTTACTTCAAAGCCATCCAGTTTAAAAAAAATTATTTAGATTAAAAACAAAATTATTTTATTTAAATATAATGACCAATGTTTGAACATGAATAAAATTAAGATGAAAATATAATTCTACATCAATAACTAAATAACATAATTTTAATAGATTTTTGAGATAAAATGAAAATTTAAAACGAAATAATATTGGAGTTGTACCTATCTACAAAATGTATAAAATAACTATATAAAATTGATTTTTCTACTTTTCTGTGCTGCAAAGTTTTGAATTATAGTTTCATAGTTTATTTTTTCTGATATATCTTTCTCAATTGCTAATGTCGCTAAACCTGTTAATCTCTGTTGAGACATGGAATTTCTTAAATAGTTTTTTATAAGTTTTAATTTAGAGAAACTGCGTTCAGCTCCAGCAGAAGTAATCGGTATGTTCATTAAAATACGCAGCGCAATACAAATATTTGGAAAGCCTCCACATGTTTTTTTTAAGAAAGAGAGAACTTCAATTGGTGTTGCAGACTCGTCTACAATATTTCTACAAATAATCAATTCTTGATACAGTTCATCGCCACAAATATCATTATCTTCATTTACTGTAAGACATAAAACAAGATCCATACAATGTTTTAATAGATCTGACTGAGATGCGTATCGAAGCTTGCCAATTCTGTATAAAAATCCAAATAGTTCATTGAACTTGTTAGTTTGTTGAAATCTTTTTGTTACTGATTCTATAGCTCCATCTATAACTACTAAAAAGTATGAGCACTTGAAACTATATTCCGGGTCTTGGATTGGATTGTCATTTGCTTCATAGTCAAACATTTTTTTCTTCTTTCTGATACGGGACTGTTTGAAAATTGCTTCAATTGAAAGTGATTCTGCTAAGACGTTTGCTTCAGATTTGGCTGTTTCAAATCCATTCTTCCTATATTCTTCTAAAAACGCCAAAAGTCTATTTAGTAAACTGGTTGAAATATCTAAATTCATCATTGGACTCTGAAGACTTTTACTGACGATGTTTATCTTCTGTAAGACTGTATTCCAAACACACAAACTCATTAAAAATTCAAAGCCTCTAATTTCATTAATCAAAGAATGCGTTTCACTAGTTATTAAACAATCATTACTAGTATCTGCAATTTCGTCCAAAGCTTCGATAATTTCTTTCAATTGAAATCGAATTGCTTTTATACTATTTGAACGACTTTCCCACCGAGTATCTGACCACCTTTTAACAGTCCATCGATGACAGTGACTTGTAAATATATTCCATCTTCCAGTAGATGCGGAAAACAAAGTGTAAATTCTTTCTACTGTGCCAAAAAAGTTTGCTGCTATTGTAGAACTTTTCGCGGTATCACCAAGGACTAAATTTAGTCTGTGTGCTGCGCATGGCATAAATAATGCCCTTGTATTTTGATTAAGAATACGTGCTTGAACTCCACGGTATTGGCCTACCATATTGGCTCCATTGTCGTACCCCTGTCCACGACAATCAGCTAAATCGATTTGATACTCTTTTAATTTTGTTATAAGAATATCTGCCAAATGCAGATCAAATGGTTGATTGAATATTTATAAAATCCATGAAATACTCTTTTATTTCAATATCTGTCATTTCATTGTTTGAGTCCATATCTACAATTCTTATAATAATTGATAATTGTTCTTCATGGCTTACATCAGGTGTACAATCCATAATAATAGCATAGTACTTCGCTGATTTTATCTTTATTATAATTTCTTTTTTTACTTCTGAAGCCATAGATTTGATTAAATTATTTTGTATTCTTGGTCCAAGATAATGTACATGAGTTTCGTTATTTGTTATACGTTTTAAATGTTTCATAATAACAGGATCAAATTTACCTAGCATTTCTATCAGTCCGAGAAATTTACCATTATTATTAGTGTATAGCGTATCTGACGAACCTCTGAATGCATTATGGTGCTTTGCCAAGTAATGGATTACTGCAATTATTCGTTTTATAACGTCTTCCAATGTTGTTTTTCTTTTTCAATAATCATTTGATGATTATGGTCAACAGTTGCGTTTTTACAAATTCTTATTTTTAACTCTGACCAAGCATGTGCATTGTCAATATGCGATCGTGAGGTTTCGTGTAAACTTAACTTTTCTGATAAATGTTTCCAATCATTTGTACCTTCTGTAGCCAATGTGCTTATATTTGAGTTGGAATTTGAAAAAAGTTTACAACAGAAACAAAACACTTTATCGATTGAAACTGAATAAATTAACCATTTTCTATTCACAATTTCCCCATTAGATAATTTTTTATAGTAGTAATTATTTGAAAATTTTCTTTCTGAATTATCAATTAAGTGAAGTGGATAAACAATATCTTTTTCTCTTGATGGTCCGTAATTAATGATTTCGTACTTTATTTGTTGAGTAATTTTATCTGCACTCCACGTGGCTGGATCTTTTATATCAATATCTTTATTTTTGTTAGATACAACTAGTTCATCGTTATTAGAAAATAATACACATTTTGCAATTTGGTTATCATTCAATACTGTAGTGTCTTGCACTTTTTCTTCCACACAATCATTTTGGTCTTTTAATGGTTGTGAAATGTCTTTATATAAAGTTTCTTTATCATTTACATTTGATGTTAATTTAATTTGTGTAGTCGTAGTAGAAGTTGCATTATTAGTGAGGATAGTTGAATTGTCAGCGAAGGTGGTTGTGGTAGTGGTTGATGTTACGGAATTGATTTTTGCAATGTTTGTAGTGGTGGAAGTCGTTATATTAGTGGCGATAGAGGGATTTATAGTTAAGTATTGAAGAAAATTTCCTTTTTGTTTTTTTAAATACTCTTCTTTTTCCTGTTTTTTTAGTCTTTTCTGATATCCCGATGGATGAGAACGATATTTATCTCGGCCACTCATAATTTTTTTAAGGAATTGATTTGTTTTTTAATTCTGCTAAAATAAATTAAATCGAGTTTTAGACTAAATTATGATACATGAAATATCATTATTCATAAAATTAGAAAAATTAAAATATGTAGTAGTTTCAGGAATTTATTTAATTTCACCCACTTCAACCACATTTTATTATATTTGGATATATTTTGGATTTTATATTATTTAGATATGATAAATACAATATTAAAGTTTGAGAACATAAGTTTTTTTTTTATTTAATTATTAAAAATTATTGGTTAGTGTTATCAAAAAACAAATCTCTACGATGCAGATAAAATTCTTCCCTAATTGTGGTGGAATTTTGGTAATTCTACTATAAAGTATAAAGTATAAGTATAAATACAAAGTGAGTATCCGAGTATAGTGAGTTGTCCTGTGCAAAAAAATGTTTGCTATGTTGTACGTTAGTAAGACTGAGAACGCACAATATGAGAGTATAGCGTGTATTAGCATTTACATTTTACAATGTACTTTTTGTAAATATCGAATTTAATTGTTTTTGCAAAGAATTGATGAGTGATGACGAAAAAAATAAATATAAAATATAGATATAATTATATTTATATAAAATCTAATATAGTAATATGCTTAAATAACACGTAGGTATAATATGTAATATATTATGTTTATTTTTAATTAATGTTTGCTTTTATTCCAAAATCAACCAAAATAATAATTATTGCTCACAGCTAATAACTGTAACAAAGTAATACACTAAACTAAAATAAATGCATACATTACATTTTTATAATTATTAATTAATTAGTTTTTTGTTTTGACTTAGTGTACAATAACTTAATATTGCAATCTTAGTATTAAAAAAATAAAAGCGATCTATATTTAAAATATAAAAATTAAAAATGTTTACTAGTATAATATTACCTGTGTCTCGTATACTGTATAGGTATCTGGTATACTGTATACGTATATTGTATAATCGTATGCCCGTATATTGTATAATATGTTTATTACAATAAATTTTTCGCAATAATAATCACAGCGGCAGGACGTCGATAATTAATCACTACGTAATGCTCAAGAAAAAAAGATAAACGAGCTTGGGAGTTCACGAATGAGAATTATGAGAATTACCACCAATAGAAGAAAAAATAATCGTAAACAAAATAATAGTTAAAAATAAATTCAAAAAGTGATAAAAATAATTTTATATTTTTCCAATCACTCCGAGTTCCGTAAGAACACGCTAATCAGAAAATATTTAAGTAACAATAATAATATAATATGTATATATGGTATGTTGTTATCGATATTCGACGACGTGTCGCGCGTCGTAATTTCCATAGAGTACTCTATGGTCATTTCGTGAAAAAAATAAAAATAAATACATCAACACTAAAATTAAACAAAAATAAAAAAAGCAATCACATTATAATATTATATATTATTAGCTTCTTCATACAGGTCTGATCGTTTACAAATTACAAAAACGTTTTTTACTTTGTAAACATTAATAATATCTGAAGCATATTTAAATTCTAAGTCATTGCTAAAATTTTTGGAAATACTTTTATTTACATTATATATAATATTGTGTATACGCGAGGCCTCTGATGAAGGCGCGAGGCCCTGGGCAAGTGCCCCGTTTGCCCTGCCCTCGGGACGGCACTGATTAAGGTCATATATATCAGGTATACACAGTAATATTTAATTCTTTGAATAAATTTGGTATGTTAAAATAGTGTATATTCTATAGTACTCAGATTAATTACCTAAATACTCCTATTGTATAATAGTTACTGGTTGCTTGACTAATAAAAAACAATATTTCAATATTTATGTACTAATTTTCTTTTTGAATCAAACACATAATATATTGCAAAGGTTTAATATATGTTTTAGTATCAGCTTTTTTATTATGTTTTTTAATAATACTTATTAACTACCACTGAGTATGTTAAATTTACTTATGATTAAATAAATAATAATAATCAATAAGTTTTAATTTATGTCCTTGATTGTTTATATTATATTATATTATTGATGTGAGTACAGATTTAAAATATAATTAAATTTCTATATAATTTATTATATTGTAAAAAAGATTGGTACCTATATCTAATTAAACACATTATGTGTAGGTATGGAATACTTAGATTATATTTTAAGAGACTGTGCTATAATGTATTTATTAAAGCTATATAGACCTGACACGGTACGCAACGGTCGCCGGTACAAAGTACAGGCACCGTGGCGTCCGGTCTACGACTTTATCAACCACCACCACGGGGAAAAACGACGCGACACAGCCGACCCTCCCACCATGCCACAAAGGCTAGGCAGGACGGGAAGACAGGTCGCGCCGGACGAGTACCGGCCGTCGATATACAGTTAGTTCTGTTTTCGACTTTTTCGACACAACAACCGTCGCACCGAAAACACCCACCATCCGTTATCCATCGAACGTCTTTATTTGAAATTATCAACGCTCGTCATCTTGCGTGTAAACCTGCGTTTATGTGCAAATAAACTTAACAATTTACACTTATATCGGTGTTCGTTTTTGTTCTTTTTGGTTTCACCTTATTTAACCGTTGTGGTGATACCTAATTCACATCACAAGTGACCGGTCCACTGCGGCATCCTCAGATCAACTACCGCTTAAACCGCGTCAAATTGGCTCCCCGCAGAGGAATCACCTCAAGTCGCAGTCAGCGTAAAGGTAAGAGTTTTTATTCACGCTGACACATACCTCGGAAAAGTGCTTATTATATTAGTATTAAGTTATTTTAGCCAGGTCTGTGTTTTCCGGTTAGCTAGGATTCCCGAGTTGAATTACGTAAGAAGTATTCTGGTACGTAAAGGGAATTCCATCGCGACCGCGAATAACCGTGAAACGGCTGTGGGAAGTAGATATAATATTATAGAATTATAGCATTATATAACGCAACCCCTCCGACCACTTGCCTTTCGTCCCGCGACACTACCGCAGATAACAGCGCAGCGTACGGGTAAGAATACCCAAACCGGTATTGCTGTCGTCGTCGTAAGCCGCCGCCGCGCGCCGCTAACATCAGCCGCCGCCGCACACCACCGTTGTCAGCCGCCACCGCGCGCCGCCGTTCTTACTTGAGCAGCCGCCGTGTGCCGCCGAGACAAACAGGTTCACCGCCGCCGCCGAGGCCGTTGACCTAGTAACGCTATATTTGGAGACGCGCCGCCGCGGCCAGCTGATCCATATCGGCAAACACATTAAACAAACAAATATACGTATTTCCGTAACGCCGCGAGAAAATTACGTATCTCCACCGAAGTTTTTCCTTCAAAACTCGCACTACACGGCCTGAACTCTCAACAGTGTATCGACCACATTTGGATTACAGCTGTCAAAAGTAGTAATACATAATGACTGGTAAAACATTACAAGAGTTGACGACGACAGAGCTACGTAGCGAGTGCACGGCCCGAGGTATCAGCATATCGGGGTCGAAGCCAGATCTTATGATTAGGCTGGAGGAAAACATTCGGAGAAGTGGACAAGACCCGGCGAACGTGCGATTTTCGTTTGTGCAGCCGTTGATCACGGGATCAACGAGCAGTACGGAGGAGCAGCCGTACGCCACATCAACACTGATAGGGACAGTGGCAAGCCAGTTCGACGGACGGCCGACCGTGTGTAGCGTTGCGGGCCATACGGCCGTGCAAACACACACGGGCGGACAACCAGAACTGAGCGAGCCACCACACCTCAATCAACAGGTCGAGTCCGCACACAATACGGCGAACAACGTTTTTCAAACCGCAGCGGAGCAGTTACACATGTTGAAACAAACGCTGCCGAAATCGAAGGACGAAACGTCATTCGAGGCACGTTTGATGGCACTGGAAGCGAGTTTGTCGCGGTTCCTACTAGAATCGCGATCAACAATCGCGCAGCAGCCACTCGGCAACACAGCTCCGCGGTTTGAAATACACCCGTCACCCGTACAAGTAACTACTCGTGTACACGAGGATTACCAGTCGGGTGCGTCAAATGTGTACGTCGGAGGTAGCGCACAACAGAGCGCAAACCACATCACTGACGGAACCGACAGACCGTTTTTCACGCGCGACACGTTCGACAACCGAACGGGTCACACCACCGGCGCGCAACATTACGCGTCATACAATACACGCGCGCAAGAACGATCGGTGCTTATACCATACGACGACCTTCGAGCGGCGAGGTCCTCATTACCCGAGTTCTCAGGAACAAGGGCTGAAGACCCTGTCAGGTATATACAAAACACCGAATCAATTTTGACACAAGCGCGTATACACCCCGCGGGTTGGTGCAGGGCGGTCGAACCGCAATTAAAAGGAACGGCAGGTACTTGGTACACCTCTATCAAAGTACTAGACCTATCCTGGGAAGAATTTCGGGTCGAATTTTTTGAAAATTTCGATAACTCCGAGATTCAATCTCAATTACGCGCCGACATCGTGTCCACACGACAAACGCCAACGCAGTCGTTAACGGAATTTGTACTGATTAAAAACCAGCTCGCACGCCGCGTAAATACTGGCCTATCCGAATCGGAATTGGTAGGTATTATCGCCGGGTTAACGCGCGACAAATTCCGTACACACATACGTCTACACCGTCCACTGACGTTCAGCGAGCTGCGACGCATCGCAGGCGTTTTGGATCCGGTGACGACCACAACCAACCCCACCACCACACAATGGACCCCCAGACCCAAAAAAGGTTGGGAACCACCACAAAAACTGCTTCCGGTTAGGAAAAAAGTTTCGGTAACACCATCGGAACCGAAACCGTCACGACCATGCAGATATTGTGGGGAACTCCATTGGCACAGTGAGTGCCCACACAAACCGACTAGGTCGGGAAACGGAGGGGGAGTCGACGGGGACTAGTCTTTTCCGCCGACTCATCACCACCCACCCACACACCAACTACAACGTTCGGCAATACGGACGGAAAAAATATGCGCAATCGAAAGCCCCGTAGTTCGGCAGTTCATTTTAATGAACAGCCAACTACGAACATTTTTTCCGTCACACCACCTATAGACACCCAGTCACAGACCCCCAACCTACACCACCCCACCACCGAACACGCACACCTCACCGGTGACATGCGTGTTCCACCACAACCGGCTCATGGGGGAGCCACAGGTGTAGGGACAAAGGCAACAGTTACACGGGTGTCCACCCACACGGGTGGCGGGGACACAAGCGCACACGCTACACACACCCCCGCATTAGGTCAGTCTGCGCAAGTAGAGCATCGGATAGGCACAGTGACAACCGATAGGGACAGTGCGGTAATGACGGTTAACACCGACGACCAAACAATCTCTGTCGCGGTTAAGAACCAGTTGTCCCGCACTACCGATGACAATGCAAATAATAACGGCACGCGATCACGCCCGGACAAAATTCCGACCCCCGCGGTCGAACTCGAATTTCCGTCAGGCTTCGTAACTGCCTTATTAGATTCGCAGGCACAAAAATCGTATGTAAGCCCAACCGTAGCCCGTAAACACGGTGTACCTCACACTTACGGGCAAACAAACACAGTCCGAATGGCGGATGGTCACACTGCATCAACCAGTGGCACCTCCACATTCGAAGCTAAAATAGGGGCACTCAATATTAAATTCGAAGCAACTATTTTAGACAACTTGTATTGCGACGCGCTACTGGGACACGACTTTCTCGTAGATAACGAAGTCTCCTGGGATTACGCCGCGTGCACAATACACATGGGTAGGCAAATTCGTACGTCGACATGCTGGAAAGGGAAGTCACAACCACCCACCACTAGTCCCGACCTATCTCAATTAGAATTTGGAAACGACACCGAAACTCGCGCGAAACTCACCAAAGTATTAAACAAATACGCGGTAGTGTTCAGTGAAAAAGTAGGACGTACCAAATTAATTGAACACGAAATTTTGCTCAAAGACCCGACCCCGATCGCGCTAAAACCATACTCATACCCACAACAGAAACAAACCACTATTGACAGTATGGTGCGCGATATGGAACTCCAAGGGCTCGTGGAACCAAGCACCTCACCGTGGGCCGCACCAGTAGTTTTGACTAAGAAAAAAGACGGTTCTTTCCGTCTCTGTGTCGACTACAGGCGGCTTAACGACGTGACGGAATCCGATGCATACCCTATGCCCGATTTAAACAAAATGATTAGGCAAATGCGGGGTGCAAAAATTTTCAGTGTACTCGATTTGCGGAGCGGGTACTGGCAAGTACCACTCCACGAAAAAGCACGGAAATACACGGCGTTTCGGACACGTAGAGGTCTATTCCAATTTAGAGTCCTCCCTTTCGGTCTAAAAAATAGTCCCATGACGTTCGTGAGGCTCATGAACGAAGTCATGAGGGGGTACCAGGACGAGTTTGTACAAGTATACCTAGACGATATAGTTATATTTTCAAGGAACGAGTACGAACACCAGGCCCACTTAGATAAGGTTCTCGAGCGTCTCAAACGGTTCGGACTAACGTGCAACACAAAAAAATGTAAAATCGGACGGCGCGAAATTTCATTTTTGGGGCACATAGTAGACTCAGAAGGGATACAAAAACAACCGGAAAAATTGGTTTGTATAGACAATTTTCCAGTTCCAAAAAAGGTTAAGGACGTAAGGAAATTTTTGGGGGTGTGCAACTGGTATAACCAATTCGTAGATAATTACGCGGACACCATAGCGCCCCTAACAAATTTATTGAAACAGGGAGTTAGGTGGAAGTGGACTGATGTAGAACAACGCGCGTTTACGTCAATTAAGAACGCGCTAGTCACATCCCCGAAACTATCACCACCCGATTATAGTAAACCGTTTTGTCTACAGACTGATGCAAGCGAGATTGGAGCCGGTGCAGTTCTTTTCCAACGGGGTGACAGCCCGGAGGAAAGATGCATAGTGTCCTACGCAAGTAAAAAGTTTAGTATGACACAAACACGGTACGCCGCGGTCGAACGCGAGTGCCTAGCTATAATTTGGGCGACTGAGAAGTTTCGGCCATACCTAGAGATTCGCCGTTTCGAACTCCTAACCGACAATTCAGCACTAACGTGGTTACACAGGGCTAAAGACAAAAATTCTAAACTAACACGTTGGTCACTACAACTCGCTAATTTAGACTTTAGTACGGTACACGTCCCGGGAAAACAAAACGAAGCACCCGTTTTGCTATCCCGGGATCCGGTACCAGGCACCCCTATAGACGAAGACCTGCTCGAGGAAAAATTGATAGGCCCACCCACACCGCCGACGACCAATTCTGACCTCGAAAAGGACCACATCTTTTCTATACACGACAACCACGTTAGGAACGACACACCACTCACCGCAACCACGCTCAGAAAGTGGCAGTCCGAGGACGCTACGATTGTAGAGATGGTTGCCGGTTTCACGTTAGGCGGCCCAGCGCGAAACACACGGAACACCAAAACGGAAAACGACAAATATGTCATTTCTGACGGCATCTTGCGCGCGAACATTGGCCCTAACGCACCCATCGTGATACCAAAGTCCAAAGCACAACAGGTGATATGGAGGTGTCACGACAACATCTTATCCAACCACCCGGGTTGGAAGGAGACATATAGGGCGGTTCGACAACGATACTATTGGAAAGGTCAAAAAAAGGACGTGAAGTTATACGTCGGTGCGTGTCACGTTTGCGCGTGCACGAAACCACTTAACTCACGTCCAAACGATCCGATACAACCTAGAACCCCCCGACAACCGTGGGAAGTCATTAGTATCGATTTGATGGGACCATACCCACGTTCCGGTAAGGGAAAATCATACATACTGGTGACAACCGACTGTTTTAGTAGGTGGACCGAGGCTTACCCCCTAGGAACAGCAACATCTAAAACAATAATCGAAACACTAGAACGCGAGTTCTTCTCACGTTTCGGTTACCCGCGCGTGTGTCTCAGCGATAACGGCCCCCAATTCGTGTCGAACGACATGATAAACGCGTTGAAACGTTGGGGAACACAGGGTTGGACAACTCCGATTTACCATCCGAGGGCCAACCCAGTAGAACGCCGAAATCAAGATTTGAAAAAAGGGTTGCGCGCACAGCTTGTCGACGGCAACCACAAATCACGGGACACGAAACTACCCGCAATTCTATTCTCGATACGGAACAGGTGTAACGAACAGACAGGCTACCCACCTGCGGTCCTCGTTCTCGGCAGGGAATGCAAGAGACCCGGAGATTGGGCACTGTCAAGTTCAACAACGGTCAGTATCGGGAAAACACAGGAAGAGAGGGTAGTGCGTGAACAACAAGTTTTGGAAAAAAAGGTAGGGGTAGAACCGAGCGCGAACACCAGTAAACCGGTGAAGTTCAGCAAGGGCGACGTAGTATACTACAAAGCACACCACCTATCAAAAGCACACGGTAATTTTCATGCCGGCTTCGCACCGAAATGGTGGGGACCGGTAGGTCTGGCGAAGCAAGTCGGAAAAGGAGTCTTCCTAACCGACCAGCAACCACCACGGAAAATACATGTGTCTTGCCTAAAACGCGCACCCACGGGACAAACCTGAAATAAACTATGAATTAAAATTTTTTTTTCTTTTCTTTTGTTTCTTCCGTTACATCGTCACACCAACACCTATCACTCAAATGTTAATTTACTTATCGCTATTTATATTCTCTCCCATTATCTTCTATCCACAATGACAATGTTACAGACAACATGAACAGCCAAAGCGGGGAGAAGTGGCAGCAGGTGGCCGACCTGATCGCGCGGCTCGGACTAGTCGAGGCGGACCAGCCAACGACGGTCGCCCAGGTCAACAGAATGACCACACGCCACCTGTTACAAGACCCTGTGCGAGCGGCCATCTACCGGCGGGGCTGGGATGACCGGACGACAGACATTCAACGGACCCTGCAACAGCAACCGAGGTCCACAAGGGTGCAATCGACCACTTCGTCCACACCAGCAAGGCCGCCACGAGTGACCACACAGAGGCCGTCACATCAGCCAACACCGAGGCCGTCACAAACGACGACGCCAAGGGCGGCAACGCAAACGGCGGCCACAGGGGTAGCGGTTCGGGTCGCCGATCCCGGGACGAGCCGGGGACCGACATCGGTACCCGGTACGTCAGGGACGACCGTCAAATCGACGACAAAGGTAAGGACGGAGGCACAACGAGCACGGCAGCGGAAAAAATTCCAGAAACTGAAGGAAAAGAGACAGGCTAGGGAGCTCACGGCAAGCCAGCAACACAGGCTAGCCAAGCGACCCGTGCCAGAATCTGATCCTGAGGTCGCCAGCCCACCGCCGTCCGTAACCACATCGTCGTCAGCGATGGAGGTGGACGAACCGACGACCAAGGGTGAGACACCCGAGGAGTCGGCCGCAACCACCAACCAGGCGCAACAAAACCAAGCCGCCCGACCGGAGACACCCTCCGAGGACGCCTGGCTAGCTGCGCCAGGTTCATTGCTGGACGGGCTGCCGGAGATGGAATATGACAAACCATTTTTCACTCCGGCAGGGTCTCCGAACCAACCATAAGTGTTGGCACAGGCTAGGCGAGCCTACCTCAAGCCACGGCAAGAGGTAGTGCAAGCTACGCCACCACTCGACACCAGTACAAGTGTACCCCGTGCGGTGGTTTGGGGGGGGAGTATGACACGGTACGCAACGGTCGCCGGTACAAAGTACAGGCACCGTGGCGTCCGGTCTACGACTTTATCAACCACCACCACGGGGAAAAACGACGCGACACAGCCGACCCTCCCACCATGCCACAAAGGCTAGGCAGGACGGGAAGACAGGTCGCGCCGGACGAGTACCGGCCGTCGATATACAGTTAGTTCTGTTTTCGACTTTTTCGACACAACAACCGTCGCACCGAAAACACCCACCATCCGTTATCCATCGAACGTCTTTATTTGAAATTATCAACGCTCGTCATCTTGCGTGTAAACCTGCGTTTATGTGCAAATAAACTTAACAATTTACACTTATATCGGTGTTCGTTTTTGTTCTTTTTGGTTTCACCTTATTTAACCGTTGTGGTGATACCTAATTCACATCACAAGTGACCGGTCCACTGCGGCATCCTCAGATCAACTACCGCTTAAACCGCGTCAGACCAGGTATGCACATTAATATTTAATTCTTTGAATAAATAGTGTATATTTTATAGTTTTTTTTCTATACTAAGGATAATAATATATAATACAATAAAAGCATGACATAATACTGTAGATAAATACATTAAAAAGACAATTAATAAGAACATCCAAGCTTCATCAGGGCTTTATGCAAAATTACTAATAACTTTCAAGTTTGAGATAAAAAAATATAACACTTTTACAACATGATGTAGTAATAAATGTATTGTGGATTATTTCACTTACTACACTCACAATACTCATATTGTCTGCGATCCGACGCAGTCGGATTGCCCACCTGAGTAGTGAGTGGTTTAGTTACACATAAAGTATATTAAATATTTAGCAAATAAAAATTTCAGATTTCATAATTTGCTCTCACGTAGTCTGCAATTCGACAGTCGGATAACCTACCTTTTTTTTTTTTTTTTTCGGTTTAATCGAAGACGCCGTGGGAACCGCTTTCGCATTACTTCCACGAAACGGTCGGATTGCCTACCTAAGTGATTTATTTGTGTATAAATCGATTTTCACAAAAGATAATAACATTATACAACATTAACACTTCATTCAACTTAAACTTTTTCCACTACAATACAACATCAAATTTCGACGTTAGGAGGTATAACAATCCGCCGTAGGCGGATTGCTCAGCACAACTATCGATTCGCACTGGTTGATGACTAATTGCTAGACACTAGACACTCAATTACCATTATTTTAAATATTTATTTTATTCTCATGCAAAAAAGCACCGGGCAAACGATACGATATGTATCCAATCCATAATTGCTCACCTAGGTATCTATTTGTCCCGGACTGATAGCTAAACGCTTAATTACAATTTTTGATATGTTATTTATTTTAACATACAAAAAAGAACCGGGCAGGTGACGGGACACGATATTATACCAAATGATGACTGATAGCTAGACACTCGATTACCATTTTCGGTACACATTTAATCTTTTTAAATTTAAACCAGCACTGGGCAAGCGTCAATACAAACTTTTACACCGAATGATAACTGATTATTGATATCTCACACTCAAGAGTAATCAACTCTATGACAATTTTAGTGACCGATTTCTAGACACCCGACTACCATTTCCAACCGAATTTCCCTTGAAACGATTTTCACTCGACCCCCTCGAAGGCGGCTTCTACAAGCCTGGAATCGAAGCACACCAGCCGCTAGTAAGAATATAAAATAGTAAATAATGTATATATATTTTTTAGACTCATAGTATTATTTATTATAATTAATATTTGTATATAAGTATTGAAAATTGGACATTATTAATTTGAATTATATTATACTACCTATTATATTTTACGTGAATATTAAAAATACCGTGTGCAAAAAACAAAAATAAAATTGTTTTGGTACGATTCGATCGCGGGTTTGCGTGGTGGTACCTATATATTATAGATTAATGCAAAAAAAAGTTGAAAAAAATGCAAAAAAAATTAATTTATGGGAGAGGTTTGAACGCCGTACTTTCAGCTCTGGACGGGGGGAACAACAACACTGCGCCAGTTTCAAATAAATATGCAACGAGTAAACTCGCGCATGCGCAGATAATGAATGTCATCGAGAGACTTGTCGTTTATACACGATTAAAGATATACAGGTTGCACATCGACTACTGCTAAGGTGATATACGAAATGACTAGTGCAATAAATAAAGTGTAGCGCTCCTAGCGGAAATATTCCATATTATAAATGTTTTATTTGAACAATTAATAATTATTAATGACGATAATTGATTCATATTTCATAATATTATCTTAAAACTAATTAATAAACAGTAAATTATGACAATTTATTGTAAAATAACCATTCAATTATATTTTATTTCTATGTTAGTTCTAAATGTTGACACATGGGCGCTAGTAGTTATTTTTTCAGCTGTTTTATTTAATCACTTTGTAAATCAATCTGAGAGCCGTTTATTATAGGACGATGTGTAACCTGTATATCTTTAATCGTGCGTTTATATGTGCTTCAAATTGTTTACACAGGCGAGATAGGGAATGGCTCCATCCATTGTATATGATCTAAGGTGGTTAGTAACTATTTATTATCACATTATTCACACTGTTTACTGTTTTTAATTATTCTAAGACCGCGGTTTATACATTATAAACCATAGACCTATTATTATTAACTCTGTGTGTTCCTATTATAAAAACTATTATCTATTGCTAGCGAAGTGGTAAAAAATATATCTTACTGCAATACAGACGATAAAATATTTTTCTATGTTTTATACAAAACGTACGTAGGTATATTGTCAGATATATTATATTAAACTAAAACAGCAAAACTTCCTACAGTTTGTCTCGAAGTTGTTTTGTAGCAGTTCACAGGTATGAATAAATTATCAAGAAAGATTACACTTTAAACTATTATTAGGTATTTAATGTAGGTAGGTATAATATAGATGTATAATTATTGTGTCTCAATAATCTATGTTGTATAAGTAAAGTAGTTAGGTAGGTAAATTTAGTAAAAACAAATTCTAAATAAACATAGATACCTATCTAATAAAATGTTGTACACATTAAATATTTTGAGGAAAAAATGTTCATAGTTGATCGTCAGTGTCAGATCTCCTAAACTAAATATATTGGTACTTGACTTACGTTAGTAATATATACACAGATATGACACAGTATAAATCAATATGTAGACATTATGTATATGATATTTAATGTCGTATATAATTACAGGTTTATTTAGGTAACTAATTTTTTAGTTTAGGTACATGTTTTGTAAAATTATATTATAGGTATTTTAGTTTTATTGAATTGTTAAAAACATATGAACCTTAAAAATTTGGTAAAAGAGGCCATGGAAAATAATAAAATAAGGTAACTAATTAGTGATGACATATCATATAATATTATATATAATATAATATCAGATATAATGTAATATGTAGTATGATACCCGAGGTACATTTAACACGTTGACTGCGTATGTCTTTTTGCATTTCCCGCCCAGTGCGTACGTTACTTTTTTCATCAAATTTAATTTTGGTACTAAGAAAAAAGTTTTTAAATGTGTTCAATAATACATATTAACCTTTTTTTTCAACTTTGAGCTTTTGAACTTTCATGACGCCAATTGGCGTCGTTAGCGCCACTGAATTTTTTTTTCAACAGTGCGCATGGACGCCAATTGGCGTCTTAGTTATTTTCGTTGATTTTTTTTTAGAAATTCAAGGAAGTATATATATATAATTAAATAAACAATATACAAGTGTTACAAAACCATTAATAAAATTGATTTTTATTATCTGAAAACTAAAAATTAAAAAAAAAAAATTATTGTGTGTGAAACGATATAAAAAAATATGAATAGTATTAATTATTATTGATTACTTATACAGGTATGTAAAAATTTAAAATTTAAAAAAAAATGCAATTTATTCTGTATGAAATTTTTGAAAACATGTTGTTATACACAAACTTGGTTTTGTAGGGCAAGCGTCGCAGTAGTATGTACTATCTTTTCTAATACCATTTTTGTAGCACAGCTGACATCTTTTTCGCAAATTTCTCCCATTTCCACCCATTCCATGCGTAGATGGTATATGTTTTTCGATGCTCAACGATTTCGAAGGTTTTTCCGGCTTAGGTAATATTTTACTTAGAACAATTATGCGAAAATCATATAAACTTAATGTTTTACCGATATTATATTGATTATACAAATTATACGAGTTCAAGAGTAGCATTTGTATAATATGTATGCCTAGCTTTTTGTACCACCTGATCGTTTTTCTTGTAAAAGGGTAATAACTATTCATCTGGTCCTGTCTGTCGATACCACTCATAAACTTGTTGTATTGTTTAATTGGTAATGGTTTAAGAGTTTCTCTACCCTTACGATTAGTCGTTGGCACCATATCATTTTCAAACTCAGATGAGATGTACGTCACCTCCCTTTTATCTTTCCACTTTCCTATCATAACATTGTTTGAATATTTTGAAACTGTTTCTCCAACTTTGAGTTTAGCAGTTACTACGTCCTTTGGAGTATTTAGTCTATTCGCCCTCAACGTGCCGGTACAATAGGTATTTTTTTCGAGCAATTTTTGAGCCAAATCATAACTATTATAAAAATTGTCCATGAAAATTGAGTGACCTGTGTTTAATTTTTCGTCCATCAGGTGTAAAACAACATTTGCCGCATGCCCTTTTCCACCCAAATCATCAGAAGCCCCAGTATATACTGCAAATTTAATTATAATACCATTAGGCTCAGTAAGCATGTATAATTTTATACCGTATTTATGACGTTTATTCTGAATAAACTGCCTGAATAAAAGACGTCCTCGCCATAGTACCATTGATTCGTCTAATGAGAGCTCTTTACCGGGGTAATACACATTATTCATTTTGTTATTGAAGTAATCAATCAAAGGTCTTATTTTAAAAAGTCTATCGGAATCATTTGAATCTACAGAGTTATCAGAAAAATGTAGATTTCGCATAATAAGTAAATAACGATCTCTACCCATATAGTTTGAAAAACAAGTTAAATTAAAAAGATGATGTTTTTTCCAATAGTCATTTATTCGGTTTAATTGTATTGTTCCCGTATGGATAGTGAGACCTATAAATGTCAACATTTCTTCAGGAGTAACTGGTTTCCAAAGTGATATACGACTTCTTGGGTTCGCAGCAAGTCTAAGAAATTCATACTCGGCATATTTGTTAGTTTCGTTCACCAATAAATTCAAAAATGTGTCGTCCAAAAGAAATCTAAAAAAATCATACGGATTTCCTTCTCCTGGTATAGGTACAAGAAGTTGTTTTTGTTTAGTAAATGGAAATTGTTGCAAATTTGGATTATCTTGCCAAACAATTTGAGGGGGTCGAGTAACACAATTAGAAACATCATCGAAACTATTAGGCACTTCAACTTCATCTTCGCTTTCAGATGAGTTTTCGTCACATAAAATCCCTACATTACATTCGCTACCAGAATCGTCAAAATCAAAAAGATTGTCTTCTTCGTCGGAGTCTAAAAGCAGCTGAATTTCACGTTCATTAGGGAATTTACCAACACACGCCCTTTTAGGTCGTGACGGACCAGCCTGATCTCTATCCATGATAATTAACAATATAATACCTACCAAAGAAAAATATCAATTTCAAACTTTGTATTTGTCATATCGTATAGCGAAATATAAGAAATAACTTACCAGAGTAGCAGCTAACGTCCACCACTGACGATAAATAAATCGAAAATAATAATATTTATACGCTGTCAATAAAGTCGAGATTTATTATAATATCGTCTATCAATAATAAGATTATTTGTAATTGTGTCGGGATATGCATAAAAAAATAAACAGATAAAGATATGTCCAATAATATCGATTAAATTAAAAAACAATAGTATTCTAAAAATAACAAAGAAACTGCTCCTATATGGTCATACATCCAAACGGCGTATGAATACATATTTTAAAACATGCGTTTAATCACGCTAAATAATAAAAAAACCACATTAAGCAACGCGTAACGAGTAATAAACCATTTACTTTTAATATATTGTGGACGCCATTTGGCGTCAAACGCGTTGCTGATTGATACTCATGACGCCAATTGGCGTCAGTACGCAGTCAACGTGTTAATTAATTTTTTTACAGTGTTTTATGTATTTATATTTATATTAGGTGTTTATTATAAAACCTATTTGGAATAGGTAGATAGTTCATTATCTATAATTTTGTTAGTTTAAGATTAAGTGTATTTACCTAACTAAAAAATGTATGCTGATGAATCTAAAATGGTATTTCATTTGAATACTTAAATATACAGAAAATTTACTCCTCTGTCTATATACTCTATACAGAGGTAAGTAACTGATTTTTGCCCAGATTTTTGGGATGATTTTCACAAATGTTATTTTTTTAATCAGCATCAATTTCAGTTTATTTATTTTATTATATTAAGTTTTCAACTAAAAACATATGAATTTCAAGTAAATAAAATTTTTGTCTTAAGATTTAAATGTTCTTTAAAAAAAACAATTGCTTGCAGCCTGCAGTTTGAACAGTATATGTCTGGTATTATGCCTGGTGTTACTACTCATTACTATGCATACCTCCCAGCTTATCTCACTTTATGAATGACATAATTTTTATTTATGACTTTATTAATAGTTGCATGCATTTTGAATTCTATTTTAAATAAATTGCTTATTTTGCTTATTTTATATATTAATTTTCTGAGTACTCATGCTGAAATGTACCTATTTTCTAAAATTAAAAAAAGTACATACATTTGCCCGTACATTTGTTTGTTTTATAATTAATTATTAAAAAATCATATTAAATCATAATGTGCCTAATTTTATTCTTTATAATTTTAATTCTTTTTCAAGGCATTTTCAATAAATAGCATTCAATAGCATGCTTGTGTCACCTGCCTACGATTATTTTTTTTATATGTATAATATTGCAATTATATAACTCAAATGTATGGATAATTTACCATTAAGTTTTATCCATTTTTATCCCAGTACTTTAAATAATTATTATTTGAGTACAAAATTATTAATGGCTTGCTTTTAAATGTTATTAATTTTATTTTACTTGAAAAATCTGTATGCAAATTATTTATATTTTTGCAGATATTTTTGTATATATATAAAAAATGGATGACAAGGTAGATGACATAGAAGATGTTTTTATGGAGGCAGAAAACTATTTAATGACTACTATTCCAAGTAATTTAAAACAACTTTTAATAATGAATGGTTATGAGGATAAAAAAGCTTTGAGTTGCATTGATGATCAGATTTTGGATAATATTGAAGAGTTTGCTAGAGAAGTTTTACCCAGTTTAATCACTAGTAATGAATACTTATCTTATTATGGGATTTTTAAAAATAATATTCCAAAATTTAAAATTCTTAGTGGATTTCGTAAGAGGGTTATGATGGTGGCTGATTTTTATAAAACAAAATTTTCTAAAACTTGTTTACAAATGGTAAAAAGAACTTCAACAAAAACAAGAAATGTAAGTTGTAAACGAATTTGTACATCTGATTTGTCTAGAAATAGTTCAGAACCTAGAATGGCAAAAGAAAACGAGACAGAAAACAATGTAATACTTGACTTGGAAAGTGAACGTGCGTTTGTTGAAACTTCAATTAGAAAATGGCTTCGAAATCATTCACAATTTGAACTTGAGTCAGCATCATATAATGATTTAAATATTTCTGTTAAGGTAAATGAAAATCATTTGGAAGATGATGACACAGGCGAAAAAAGTTATAGTTGTGATTTTATTTGCTACATACAATGTGTAGTATGCAAAGTGAAATTAACATGCAGAAAAGTAAAAGATAAAACACATACCAAAGGTAGATGGTTACTCAGTAATTTATACAGACACATGATTATACATTGTTCAGAAAATAAAACCAATTCTAAAGAAAATAAATCTCATAACAAAAAAGTAACAGATTACTTTTCTCTTAATGCTCATACTAATCAAACAAATAATGATGTTAATGTTGATTCTCCCAATGAAGAAATTAATTTGAATTTAAGATCTGACTCTTCGGTTTTTCAAGTAAGCAGTGTTATGACTCAAGGGACACATAATAATAAGCTGCAAGTAGAATGTCCCCAAGTAAATTTGAATAATGTTAAAAAAAATACATTGCATAAATCTAAGTGGAAAATGTCGCTATACAGTCGTCGAGAAAGGGAAGCAAGAGCCAGACATAAAACGCTCGTGTCAAAAAAAATCAACTATGGATTGGAGCAACCTTTAATAATTAATTTCTACCCAGTATTAAACAAGGTTGAGAAATTAATTAAAGAAAATGCTAATTTAAAACAAATGTTGTTAGAGAACATAAATAACTCTGTTGAACATATTAATCATTTTTCAATTGAAAACATGCCAATTCTACTTAAAAGTTTACTTAAATTAAGTATAGCTAATTCCAAACATAAACCAGAGTCAAATGTGTATGATGAAACAATGAAAAAATTTTCTATTTATCTATTTTTTGTTGGTGGACGTCATCTATATCAAACACTTTGTTATAATTTGCCAAATTCTCTTCCATCAATTCCCAGTCTTTTTAGATATTTTGGAAAAACTAAACAGTTATCTGAAGGATACTTTAGAATTATGGAACTCAGAAAATTCTTGAATGATCATAACTATCCTTCATATGTCTGGTTGAGTGAGGATGCTACAAGAATTACTGGAAGAATTTAATATGATAGTATTACAGATAAGCTAGTGGGATTTGTTTTACTATTGAAAGATGGCTGTCCTATATCAAATACATATGTAGTCACATCAGTTAAAAGTATATTGGATACATTTGAAAATGGAACCAAATCTAAATACGCATATTGTATCATGGCACAGCCATCCTTACCTGGTGCTCCATCATTTTGTATATCAATTTTTGGAACAAACAATCAATTTTCTTTTACTGATGTAATTAATCGTTGGGAAAAAATGATAGAAATGGCTACAAATCAAAATATTCATATTTTAGGATTTTCGAGTGACAGGGACCCTAGACTTTTAAAAGACATGCAGTACCGTTGTATGATTCAGAAACCTATATCAGATTATTTATGGTTTCAATTAGGCTCTCCACTTGGTTATAACTCAACATCACATGAACACCAAACCTGTATTCAAGACACTACTCATATAGGGACTAAGTTAAGAACAAGACTTCTGAAACCTAGTATAATTCTTCCCATGGGTAGATATGCTGCTTCATTAACTCATTTACAATATCTAGTAGATAATTACTCTAATGACAAACATTTTCTCACAAAATCAGATCTTAATTCAATTGATAAAATGAATTTTCGAGCAGCAGAAAAGATGTGTTCTGATAAAGTTATTGAGTTAATGAAATCTATTCCAGATACAAATGGAACAGTTGCTTATTTAACAGTTATGCAATTTGTTATTTCTGCGTTTAATGACCATAATATTAACATTATAGACCGTGTATATAAATTGTGGTTTGCTGTATTCTTTTTAAGAAAATGGAAACTTTGGATTACAAACAACAAATCCTACTCTTGTACAGCTAACTTTATATCAATTAATTCATATCAGTGTATTGAAATAAATGCTCATGCAATAATTAAACTTGTAAATACATTTAAAACATCTATATTAAATATTGAAAAAGAACCAAACAATACATCAGATTTAAATCCTAGTATGTTTGTACCATGGCTCTACAGTTCAAAACCATGTGAACAACTTTTTAGAACAACAAGATCACTAACATCTACTTTTAACACAGCAGTAAACTTTAGTATTAAAGAATTAATGAATGGGGTCAAACGCATTGAAATGTTGAATTCAATATCCAACGATCTTGGAAATTCGAAAAACAACGAAGAAAATGATATGTATAGGTTTCCTCGAAATATCAGACAAACATCAAAGTCTACTTCTGTTTCTAGATCTTTTTCAAGCATAACTTCAGACATGTTAACTTCTTTGAATATAAATAGTACCATAAATTATGCATTTAATGACTGCCAGAAATTATTAAAAGCACTTGGAATAATGATGCAGGAAGAAACTTTGACCATAGATGATTTAGTACTTAATAATTCAATTGAAAAACTTCATAAAACAATAGATAAGACCATTAACGATGATTGTGTTAACTTCATAACTTCTGATTGAGATCTGGATAAGGATATTGAGGTAGGTGAAAACTTGAATGACTCTGTAAATTACCATGATAATAATAAAACTGATTTAAACCCAGACGAAATTGATAATGAATTGGACTTATGTAGCTTGTCATCAATAAAAAATATTGGAGAATTTCTGGACATAAAAAATTTTGAATCTAAGTTTGATGAAGAAGCATATGGGGGATTTAAAAATAGCCCATTCATTAAAATAAAAACTAATAATAATAAATCTATGATCATAAAAAAAAGCACTTTATGTTGGTTATTAGATAATAAAAAAGATATAGTAAGTACAGACAGTGGCGGAACTACGATCATTGAGGACCGTGGATACAATATTTTTGGAGGCCCTATATCTGTAATTTAAATTTCTAAACATTGGGTTATTTATTTGTATACAATAAAAAATATATATATTTATAGTAAATTAATAATTTATTGAATTATAATTTCGAAAACAGTAATAATAATATTTTATTTACATTGAAAATGATTTTTTTCTGCTACGGTCTTGAGCAAACGTCTTCGCCAATAACGATAAAGTTCAATTTTTTAGCACGCTCATTTTCTATTGAAATCATCGCGAGACCACTAAGCCGTGTTTGGGACATTGTGCTTCTTAGATAATTTTTAATTAGTTTAAGTTTTGAGAATGTCCTTTCTGCACTAGCCACAGTAACCGGTAATGTAAGGAACAAGTAAAATGCCGTTAATAAGTCAGGGAAACTAGTAATTAAATTATTATTTTCAATTATTAGTAATTTAGTCATATCAAAAACGCTGTTACAAGACTTAAGTTCAGAAGCAAACAGACACATAAATGACTCAATTTGTGTGGCAAGTTCTGCTGGATTAAAGTCCTGAAATTCATCAGCCAACTTTTTTGTATCTCGTCATCTGATATTATAGGCAGTCTTAAAATGCAACTAAATATATTACTTATTTCATTAAGACCTTCAAATCTTGTTTTCAATTGTGTTACTACAGTGTCGATACAGCGATATAAAACTTGCGTTTCAAAATAACGGTTTCCTTGTGAAAGACGTTGATCTTGACATAGCTCACCATAAAATTGTTTTACTTTTCTCGTCCGTTTACAAGAAAACTCCGGTGTAACATTCCACTGTAACGCTTTAGAATCTGCTTCCTCTATCAAATTATTAAAGTTATCACGGATTTTCAACATATTTTCCATTGTGTTTTTTATCAAATCAACAGCCTTTCCAATATCAGCTCCAGGTGATTGAAGTATTTTGGATGCTAAATTAATTTTTGATAATATTTTATACACCACAAGGATTAAAATAATTGTTTCATACCTTTCGAAATATTTTTTTGAGCGTGGAGGCATCGTTTTGTTCATCTTTATTACGTCCAGTCAATGTTATGTTGTTTAAAACTTTCATAACGTCTGGGTACATATGATTGAGTGATATTAAACAATCAATTCTAGACGACCATCGTGTAGGGCACAGCCTTTTAAGTGATCTAGAAATGTCACTGCTTTCTTTTTTCAACATTGACCATCGAAGTATACTGTTTCCAAAAAAAGTATATAAAGTTTCTAACATCTCAAAAAATTGTCTAATTTCGGCAATGTTTTTAACAGAATCATTTACCACCAAGTTTAAATTATGCGACGCACATATTTGGCTTTTTGTTGTCGTTTCCGAAGTTGAGCCTGCAAGCCATTATGTTTGCCACTCATACTTGCTGCGCCGTCTAATCCAATTCCTCTAAATTTACCAATATCAAGACCATTCTCTTTAAATATCTCAATAGTCTGTTTTTCCATTGCTTCACCAGTACCTCCTTCTGCTTCGAAAAATCCAATGAAATCTTCTTTTATTTTAATACTTTTAGGAATTCCTAGTTCATCTTTTTCTATATGCACGTACCGATATATCGTAGAAACTTGGTCGACCTTGCTCACATCTTGTGTTGAATCTAGAATTAAGGAAAAAAAAGCGGGTAAGTGAGTATCGCTCTGCTGTACATTAGGGGGTGGGGTGGACCTCGGACTAGGGTAGGTTAAATTTGAATGCAATGATAGGTATCATTGTATACGAAAAACGATTCTGAACAGAGATGATTTGTCAGTCTAGGATATTATATTCTATTTAAATATTGTCATATATTCTATTTTGAAAAAAATTCACAAATTCAAACACTTAAGTAAAAGCTTCAAGATCTTACGTTTGATAATTTTTTAAAAATAACAAAAATCGAAAATTATTTATTAGTAAAACGTAATTTTACACGCGTATTTTTGATTTCAAATTAAAATTAAAACTTTAAACACTCGTAAAATTTTTTTAATTGAATAATCCTCAAACTTTTTTATAATTATTTTAAGCTTAACTTATGGACAACATTGTATTAAATTTTCAATTCTTAGCTTTTGATAGTAAAATATTTATAAATTTTTAACTACCAAATAGTGAAAAATATTCATGATTTTGACGAATTTTTGTCAATATTTGAACTTCAAATGCTAATAAAAAAAAATTGTGCCTATGTATTTTTATAATTTTTGAATGAGAGTTAGAACAAGTTATGGAGACCCTTCAATTAAATTTTCAAGTAATTTGTCCCACCTAAATTTTTTTTATCAACATTTATAAAAAAAAAATAAAAAAAATTTGAAAATTTCAATTGTCCATAAATAGCTCAAAAAAAGTCAAAATGTTTTGAAAATCAAATCACGTAAAGAAAATGGCAATCTAAATAACTGGTAAAATTTTCAAGTATTTACGACTTATACTGTTTGAATAACAACAAATATAAAAAATCGTTTGAGGCTAAACCATTATTTAACGCGGTTTTGTAAAAATTTAAATTTCAAACACTCATAAAAATTTTTTGTCTTAGTCTGGTAGAGTTTTTTTTACAGATAATTGAAGAAAAATGTATGGAGAACCTTGTATCAAATTTTCAAAACTTAGTTATAAAAGAAAAAATTTTTACGATTTTTCAACCACAAAATTACTTGCCAATTTTCGCAATTTTGACATATTTCGTAAAAATTCGAACTTTAAGCACTTATAAAAAAAAATTGTGACTAACAATTTCGGATTTTTTTTTATCACTTTAAGAACAACTTATAAGAAACCTTGTATTAAATTTTCAAGATTTTCTGGCCGGCCAAAAAATTTTTATCGTTATTTAAAAAAAAAATACTAAAAAAAATTAAAAATTTCAATTGTCTATAAATATCTCAAAAAAAGTCTAAATTCTTTGAAAATTTAACTGTGTATGAAGAACGCTAATATAAACATTTGGTGAAAATTTCAAGTATTTACATCTATTAGTTTTTGAGTTATAGCAAAATATAAAATTCGATTTTGTCGAAAACTGGTTTTGCGTAAAAAATCCCGTTTTCCCGTCATTTTTTTAGGGTTTTTCCTGACTCATTTAAAAAATATTGAAAAATTTTAACTTTTGACCCCCCAAAGTACCAACTAGATTCGATTTCCTTTTCAAAGAGGGGCTGAAGTCCAAAATCGAAGCATTTTTACTGCTCCAAATGTTGTCGTCAGACACAAAAATAAAAAAATAAAAAAAAAAAAAAAAAAAAAAAAACACACATCATTGTAAAATCAATACATTCATCACTCCGTTCAGAATCTAAAATGGCGCAGAAGAAACATCAGATATTATATTTTTTTTTTTATTTCACTTTCAACTAATGCAATTATTTGATTTTGAAGTTGATGGCTCAGATATTTTATGCTTCCCTTTGGTTTTTCTAGAAGTGTAGCCAATAATGGATCATATTTGGCTAGAAGTTTTAATATAGCCATAAAATTTCCAGGATTTTTTAAATTGGCATCTTCTCTGCGACCCCTGAAAGATAAATTTTGGCCACCTAGTGTGATAGTTACATCTATTATACGCTTTAAAACCGCGGTCCAATATTCAGCTTCAGAATCTTCTTGCTTCTTTATTTGACTGTCTATACTTAAATTTTTAGAATACATATTATAAGCTTTACATGACACAAGATGAAATGTAGAACTTTCATGACGGCTAATAGCAATTGTTATGTGATCCCAGTCATAAAAACCTTCAATCCATGGTGTTTGTTTGTTTTTTAATCTATTCCCAAACAGAGTACATGGCTGGCAATATGCGACTTGGCGAATAATCGAATAACATAACCAGAGTCTAATTGTCTTTCCACCTGGCACTGATGACCCAGAATAATAATATTTTTCATTAAACGTTAAATTAGATACGCGATTATTTAATGAATCTGAATATCTATAAAATGGTCCTTGGGTTGACATGATCCATATTCAACAATAAACTTTTTCAACTCATCTGATAACGTTAGATGGTTAAAATGGCCAATATCAGTAGGATTTGGTAATGCTAGAAGCTTAGTGAAGAAATCTAAATTTGAAATATTGCCATTTGAGGAAAAAGAAGAGGAGGTGGATGGTATTTCCTCTAAAATTTCGTTGGTCGATAAAGAAGGTGAGAAACTAGATAGTGTTTCATGTGCAATAGTGCTGACTGAAAAAGACGGTATTTCATGTGGAATAATGTTGATGGGAAAGGATGATGAGGAACTTGATGGCATATCTTGTACAACATTGGATGAAAATGAATTTGAAGGACTAGGTTTTTCAATTTCCAGATTTTTGGTAAAGAACTTTGAAACAGACGGTAACAATTTAGTTTTTCTCTCTTCCTCTGCTTTGCGTTTTCGTTTACTCGCTCCACTTTCAAATCTTTTTTTCGGATCATTCATTATAAATAAGATTTTAAAATTCAAGTTGTACACTAAAAATATAACAATATAATAAAATATATAATATAATATGTAATAATATTATATAATATAATAAATAACATAATAATAATATGTAGTGGTGGCTTGATGGAGCTATAAAAATATTAAATGCGAGTCAAGGAAAATAGCCAAGCCCCCATTAAAAATATGAATAAAATGTATAATATATTATAATAAGTAACAATCGCGTCCATGTCAATTTAAATATCGGCGGCAAAATGGCTACAGCGGCGAAACGGTCCGCGACGAAATGTCCTAGATCCACCACAATGATTGTATACGAATCACAATTTAATGTTGTCTTTCAATGCAAAATAATTGTAAAACTACTTACCTAAATAGTAACTTGGACGTTGTTTCTGACAACCAACACCGTCAAACACCCAATAACACCACTCTCGTATTAAAATCGTTAGAATGAAATGAAAAAAATAATTTCTTTCTTGGGCCGTATACCGCAGTATATAATCTATTTCTATAATTCAGTAGGTATACCAGCTATTATAGGCTCCACTCCGAGTTACCGCGAATCGCCGCCGCCGATTATCGCATATCACGATAAGACATGACAAATGACAATATTATTATTCACATTAATTATTAATAGTACCTACCTACTAAATACTATGGTGTATGGACTACTATGGTTATCCGTATTCTGTATACACGTTTAGTAATCACTTATCAGTATACTTTGTATTATTTCAGTATTCAATGATTTTATTTACTTAAACCGAAATTTTTTTTTAAAAGTACATTTTACTGCGAGGCGCCGAGGCCCCTTTCACGACGAGGCCCGCGGCAAAATCACGCCTTCAATCATATGTAGTTCCGCCACTGAGTACAGATCGTTTAAGAAGATTCATTCTTATCGTCTCAAATAATGATACTCTATTAATTGTTCATAAGAAAATAACCATTAGCGAACATATACGTATTGGCGATTGGGCCTTATTTAGATTAAATAAAACTGAGAATAAAGAAACTAATTTTCAAAAAAATGTTAAGGGGATTGGAAACGTTGATTTTCTGTCTTTGTCTTACACACGTGGAATATAGGAAAAATAGCTATACGCGCCTGGCAAAAATTAAGGTACTTCTAGTTGTTCGATTTAAAATATGTAAAGATGATTGAATTGATATACAAGTTTACTTTGCATCGGTCGAAGTATATTTTTAATATTTTTAATATATATTGAATAAAAAAAATTGACAAATTTATTAAATTTTAAATATTTATTCTCATCAAAATATTTATTTTAAACAATAAAACAATCGAAAAAGTGCTTCGACCGATGCAAAGTAAACTTGTATACCAATTCAATCATCTTTACATATTTTAAATCGAACAACTAGAAGTACCTTAATTTTTGTCAGGCGCGTATAGCTATTTTTCCTATATTCCACGTGTGTAAGACAAAGACAGAAAATCAACGCTTCCAATCCCCTTAAGTTTGAAGATTTTATTATTTGCAGGATTCTTGCTTTTGGATACATGACCAAGAGAAACAAAGCTTTTAATAGACAATTTATAATTATTAAAGAAGACAATTTGGATGAAATAGGATGTTATTGTAGTTGCTATACAATAAATGAATTAGGTCAGTTATTTTCATTTGAAAAAAAAAGTGAATATCAGTGTATGAACTCCTATATTTTTTCAATTCCAAATCCTTTAGTAAAAACAATTGAAAATAAACCAATGTTAGTTTTGGACACTCAAGTATTTATTGACTTACAAAACCAAGTATTAACAATAACTACAAACAGTAAGAAGTGTACATCATTTAAATCTACCCGAACAGATAAATGTTTATCAGATTCTGATGATGATTCTCAGAGTGATTCTTATAGTGTACATGACAGTCCAGACACTGAATCATTTAGCTCAGATGAAAACAATCAACCCACTAATGAACCTCATCTTCAAACTGACCAAAATAAAATAAAAATGTCTGGAAAATTAGTCTCATTAAAGAAAACTATTATGTTATTATGTACGACACAAATTGGTACTTGGGAAGATTAATAAATTTTACCAATCAAGAACAAACATTTTGTACAATCAAATATTTAAAATCAGATCTGGATACTTTTTATTGGCCTAAATATCCTGAGCAGCAAGAGGTAGATATAAAATATATTTTTTATGGACCTATAAACCTTCAAGGATTTGGACCATTTATTATAAAAAGAAATGACCGTCATCAGATTATAAAGATATACAAAAGTTTGAAAAAAAATGTAATCTAATAAACTTTTTAATTATTTTTATTTAAATTTATTTTTAGTTATAAAAAAGAATATTATGTTTAAATATTTTGAAAATTCTCAAGTTAATAATGATGTGATATTTTATCTAAAATATTTTGTTTTTTTTTTTTCATTTATTTTGTATAATAGGTACTGTAGTGGGCCAGCAGCTTGTCGAAAAGATACAGGTCGTGTCGAAATAAAGTAGTCGAAATATTTCTAAGTGTTTTATTAAACTGATTGAAAATTATTCTAAGTCCCAATGAACGATTTCTGGTGCAAAGTGACGTGAAGGTGCTTGCGCTAACTCTGGAATATCACGTCTGCAGGAGTTCTCTTCTGGGCCCCCTTATATAGTCAGTGTCCCCTGATCTCCTACCCATGTCCCTTCTGGCCTACTCCTATTTGCGTCATTCGATCTCACGCTATTACGCATTTCAGGATGCACGTGCGATGATGTATTCTAATATGACGTCCGGGGACGATCCGCCCGCGAGCAGGTGGTTAACCGCAATCACTGTGTCCGAGTTCTCAGACTCGCGTTGTGACTAATATGATTATCAATAATTATTTAGTTTTTATTATATCGTTATATTATGTTCTGGCGGTTGGGTTAGGTTAATATATTGTTTTTAGTGAGTCTCCCAGCGCAGAGGATTGAAGTTAATATGGGCTGTTACCAGTGCTCGAATTGGGAAAAATTAAGTAGAGGAGCTCAATCTAACGATTTAAAATCTGCGTTCCAAGGGTGAAATTATTTAACACTGGCCCGTGGGGGGCTTTGCCCCCCACACCCCCCCCCCAAGTCCTACCTTATATACATTTTGAATACCACTTTTCAGCAACACATTTTTAAATCCAAACAGGTGTAAATATAATATATTTTATTAAATAATAATATAACTTAGAAGAAGAAATTAATATTTATTGTTTTTTATTAAAAAGAGACCACATATTTTTATAAGTATGTTCTTCATCGTTTACATTTCTTTTTGGACAACATACTTCGTCAGCTGATATGATAGCAATGATAACATTTCATTCGGAACACGGCTTAAGATAGTACTATCCACGATTTAAGATAGTATCTTACTATCACACACCAGTATCTCAGTATCTGTGCCTTAAATAATATACGTCTTACGTCTTGTATATGTGATATTATAATTAATTAATAAAATAATATCAAAAATAATGTTGATATGAAAAATAGTATAATTTGTTATATAATTGACATCAATTGAAATCCACATTTTAATAAAAATTATTTCGGACATTACTTTGTACCGTCCCCCCGACCAAGTGAAAATAAATAGTAGAGGAACGCAAAAAAAAAATAAAAATAGTAGGGGAGCTCCGTCCCCCTGCGCACCCCCCCAATTCGAGCACTGGCTGTTACGATGTCCTTACCTTATTTAATAGCTTATGGCGTAGTATCTTTGATACGGGTTTTCGTGTTATCCCAATTATTGCAGGTCATTATTTTAATACCTATGCCTACGTCACCGTAACCCCTTCATATATTATGTATTATGTAAGTATTGCGTACGGAACATCAAAGCACGTAGCACCTCCCCACGAAAAAAAAGGTTTATGTCCTCAAGACAGAAATCTTTCAAAGTCTTAGCACAAAAATAGTTACATAAGTTTACAAAATACAATACAAGTTATAAAACTTGTTTACAATAATTTCAAAACAATACATTTTACAATTATTTGTATGTTTTACAATATCATATTACAATTATTTGAACATTTTCATAAAATTTCAATTATACATTTTAGTTATACAAAATAAATTTATTCATTACAATAGAGTACTTATATATAATTTTTTAGTGGTTAGTAAATAATTGTAAGTTTATTAGTATATAATTGTTAGTGTTTACAAATTTTTCTCTTTTTTTTTTTCTTAATACAATAAATAAGTGGTTAGTGAATAATATAATAATCTAATATAGTTATATAATATAATTGGTTAGTGCTTATTTACTAAGTTATTAGTTGTTATTAATATAGATAGTGATATAATTAATTTATATAATATGAAAGTTAAAGTCTAGTGGATAATAATGCATTTATTGCCATACAATAATAAAAAAGCGGGTAAGTGAGTATTGCTCTGCTGTACATTAGGGGGTTGGATGGACCTCGGACTAGGGAAGGTTAAATTTGAATGCAATGATAGGTATCATTGTATACGAAAAACGATTCTGAACGGAGATGATTTGTCAGTCTAGGATATATTATATTTAAATATTGTCAAATATTCTATTTTGAAACAAATTCAAACATTTAAGTATAAATTTTTCAAGATAAAGTAAAAGGAAGTAGTCAAGTAATTTTTTAAAAATAACAAAAATCGAAAATTATTTATTAGTTAAAAGTTATTTTACACATGTATTTTTGATTTCAAATTAAAATTAAAACTTTAAACACACGTAAAATTTTTTAAATTGAACAATCCTCAAACTTTTTTATAATTATTCTAAGCTTAACTTATGGACAGCATAGTATTAAATTTTCAATTCTTAGCTTTTGATAGTAAAATATTTATAAATTTTTAACTACCAAATAGTGAAAAATATTCATGATTTTGACGAATTTTTGTCAATATTTGAACTTCAAATGCTAATAAAAAAAATTGTGCCTATGTATTTTTATAATTTTTGAATGAGTGTTAGAACAAGTTACGTGGACCCTTCAATTAAATTTTCAAGTAATTTGTCCCAGCTAATTTTTTTTTATCAACATTTACAAAAAAATTTCAATTGTCTATAAATATTTCAAAAAACGTCAAAATATTTTGAAAATCAAATCACGTAAAGAAAATGACAATCTAAATAACTGGTAAAATTTTCAAGTATTTAGGACTTATACTATTTGAATAACAACAAATATCAAAAATCGTTTGAGGCTAAACCGTTATTTAACGCGGTTTTCTAAAAATTTAAATTTCAAACACTCATACAAAATTTTTGTCTGAATCAGGTAGAGTTTTTTTTACAGATATTTGAAGAAAAATGTATGGAGAACCTTATAACAAATTTTCAAAACTTAGTTATAAAAGAAAAAAATTTTACGATTGTTTAACTACAAAATTATTTGCAAATTTTCGCAATTATGACATATTTCGTATAAATTCGAACTTTAAGCACTTATAAAAAAAAATTGTGACTAACGATTTCGGATTTTTTTTATCACTTTAAGAACAACTTATAAGAAACTTTGCATTAAATTTTTAAGATTTTCTGGCCGGCCAAAAAATTTTTATCGTTATTTTAAAAAAAAATACTAAAAAAAATTAAAAATTTCAATTGTCTATAAATAGCTCAAAAAAAGTCTAAATTCTTTGAAAATTTAACTGTATATAGATAACACTAATATAAATTTTTGGTGAAAATTTCAAGTGTTTACATCGATTAGTTTTTGAGTTATAGCAAAATAAAAAATTCGATTTTTCCGAAAACTGGTTTTGCGTAAAAATTCCCGTTTTTCTGTCATTTTTTTTTTTGTTTTTCTCGATTTTTTTGAAAACTGTTGGAAAATGTTTACTTTTCACCTTTATAATGCACCAAGGATATCCACTTTGCCATCGGAAACCACCCCCAAAGTTTGAAATTGAAGGATTATTTCGACTAGTTATGCTGTACACAGACATACATCATTGTAAAATCAATACATTCATCACTCCGTTCAGAATCTAAAAAATAAAGTATATAATAATGAAATATAATATCTGTAATGTATAGTTTTTATTTATAAATATTTCATAATATTTCTAGTATATCTGATTCGTTTCGTTAAGTTACGTTAAGTCAACCTAACTATTAAGTATAAGGGTATATGTATATACAGGGTGTTCCAAATTTCATGTGACAGCAGATTTCAGCATGATATATTTAAATTAGGAAAAAATGACCTATGTAAAAACTATTTTGAATGATATAATCTAAATTACTTTGATATTAAATATTTTTTTTATTAATTAAGATGGGGAGGTTCGAGGGGTAACTTTAAAAATTCAAATGGGAACCTATATTTTTGAAATATGATTTGTGCACAGATTAATTTTAAATGAATTTTGACGGGTCATTAACAAAAATGTCTTAATAATTGAAGGAGTTATCGACATCTGAATATTGGTGTTAATTTATAAAATTCTACAGTGAATAATTAATACTAAATGTGCTTCTGTTGTACGACCTTAATCTGGGTATGTAATTATCAATTTATTACAGTAAACAGTAGTCAGTAGAAAACGTATATCAGTATTATCGTTTGACATTATAACCAATTACGAATTATTTTTATTTATGATGTCCTAATTGCATTTCTTAATCTATGAATAGATGAAAAGTCCAAACTCCAAGACCGCGATAATAGTTGTTTATATCAAATTATTTTATCGATGATAATACAAGATATTATAATCACAGATTTCTTTAAGTCTGTGATAATAATTTATAACCTAAAAATTATAGTGATAAATGATGAGATAGATGATGTGGTTGTTTGTTGATAAATGATAACGCTTGTCACTTGTCACTTTGTAATTTTTATATGACAGTTAAGACAAAAAGTTAAACTATATTTAAATACGTGTCTAATTGTTTCATTATTTCATTCAAATGCATATTTTAAGTCATTGTAGTTAGTGCGTTTGAATTTTCGTCAACTGGTTGTTACTGTCTGGAAGTATTTGCATTTGTTTTAAACTAACATCAAATGACATACCTAATTTTGATAATATGTATCAATTATCTATTTACACTAAGAAGGTACTTTATATTTCTTTTATTGATCATTGAATAATTAAAAATTATATTTTTGTTTATCACCATCATTAGTTATTATTCATATACAATATACAATTCATACTGTATTTGTACTTATCTAAGACTTCAAATTTGAAATTAGCATTTTCATTATACCTAATTTAATGTGATTTTTTTGCTTATTGAATTATTTTAAGCCCATTGATTTCTAGTCTTAAAAATTATCAATTTGCTTTTAAATTTAGTTTATCATACATAGTGGCTAGATTATTTTAACATACTAAAATCAACTAAATGACAAAAATAATTCACCACTCATCAGAATATATTATGAACATTTTTTTACTGATGGCTGATGCAATAGAACATACTTATTTTGTTTGAAGTTATGATTTGGACTTATGTTGTTATAATTAAATTAAAAACTCACATTATAATATTTATTATATAAAACTATACATAATACATTTATATGTATAAATATGGTATGCAACTATGTATTTTGCATATTAAAGAGTTTATTTATTAGAGGAAAAAAAATGTCATGAAAATGTAGTTTAAAAATTAAAATTCTTATTGGTGCTCATTATGTAATGTATTTTAACAATGTTATGTAAATATTGTGTGAATTTTATGTCATTGACTTTGCTTTCTATGCCCATTGATATTTTAAATTTAGTTTACAATACATAGGTATCTTAGTCTTAGTGGCTAGATTATTTTAATATACTAAAATCAACTAAATGACAACAATAATTCACCACTCAGAATATTATATTATTCGTAAAATTAATTTATCTATTTACAATTTTAAGGTACTTTATATTTCTTGCTTGGATCATAAATAAATTAAATTTTTGTTCATCACCGTCATTAGTTAATTTTTTATACATAATTATAGGTCATTTGTACATATCTAAGACTTCAAATTTTAAATTAGTTTTTCCATCACAATTCAACGTGTATTCTTTGTTTATTTAATTTGTAAGTGGGTATCGCTCTGCTGTATATTAGGGGGTGGGGTGGACCTCAGACCATGATAGGTTAAATTTGAATGCAATGATAGGTATCATTGTATACGAAAAACGATTCTGAACGAAGATGATTTGTCAGTTTAGGATATATTATATTATTTAAATATTGTCAAATATTCTATTTTGAAACAAATAGTATAGTTTTTATATTATGTTACTATGGTTACTATGGCCAACATTCGCATTATGAGCGTATGAAATTTAATTTAAATTTTGACATATTTCGTATAAATTCGAACTTTAAACACTTATAAAAAAAAATTGTGACTAACGATTTCGGATTTTTTTTTATCACTTTAAGAACAACTTATAAAAAACCTTGTATTAAATTTTCAAGATTTTCTGGCCGGCCAAAAAATTTTTATCGGCATTTGAAGAAAAAAAAACTTAGAAAAGTCGAAAATTTCAATTGTCTATTAGTAGCTTAAAAATGGTCAAAATATTTTGAAAATTTAACTGTAAAGAGATAACCATAATATAAACATTTGGTGAAAATTTCAAGTATTTACAATAATTCGTTTTTGAGTTACAGCAAAATCAAAAAATCGATTTTGTCGAAAAGTGGTTTTTCCGTAAAATTTCCATTTTTCTGTCATTTTTTTTTTGTTTTTCTCGATTTTTTTGAAAACTATTAGAAAATTTTAATTTTGACCCCCCTAAAGTACCAACTAGATTCAATTCCCTATTCAAAGAGGGGCTGAAGTCAAAAATCGGAGCATTATTACTGTTCCAAATGTTGGAGTCAGACACAAAAAAAAAAAAAAAAAAAAAAAAAAAACACACATCATAGTAAATGCAATACATTCATCACTTCGTTCAGAATCTAATATTATTGGATACAATCCATTATTTTCAATAATTTTAAGACAACATTTTATTGAAATGTATGGTACTTTAGTACTTAACTAATTAGAATAAAGCAAATGTTTAATTACACTAATAAATATTTGCATGTATGGTTTTTTTGTTGGTCTGTGTTAATAAAATAATAGAATTTATAAATTTTTAAAGTCTTGCTATTTTATTTTACAAGGTTATTCATACAAAGGCCACAATTTTGAGGATATTATGATTCTTATCATTATTTTTTACTAATTTGTTCAAATATAGATCGCATTTATAATGTTGTATTAAATGTAGCAAAATAGTAAATACCTATATTATGATTTATTATTTGATTGAACTAGATAACCTCTGGCAAGAGCCAAAATTCTATAAGTTAATTTATCAATCAAGTTTAATATAAATATACAGTATACACATAGGTAATATTACTTGTAGCTAATAAATTAAAATATTGCGAGTGTTGTAAACAATCAGAACCTATATTTATATAACTTTTAAAGTCTAGTATTTATATTTTATAATGTTATTCACTCAGAAACAACTATTTTTAACTAATTTGTTTATATGAATACTTAAACATATTTTTTAAGTAATTCGTTTAAACATTGGTCACATTTAATAGTATAATAAATATAGCAAACTAATAATTAACTAAATGACAACCACTTACACTACAATTCACCACTCAGAATATATTATAATTTTTTATTGATGTAATTTGAAATATTTGAAATACTTACTTATTATGTTTGTTGTCATGGTTGAGACTTTGATGTTGTTATAATTAAATAAAAAATTCATAAGTATTATACAACTATACATAACTATACATTTTGTATGTATATTTTTTATGTATATTATACCATTGATTTAAATTAAATCTGTTTTAGATATGATCCATTTTCTTCAATTTTAGACAAAAGTTTGGAACAAATCTACTTTACCGGACACCCTGTTTTTTTCAAATTTTTTTTCTCCAAAATACGTGTTTTTTCATGCTGAATTCAAAACTGTTTGAAAAAATTTGCGGAAATCTACCGTTCAAAAGTTATGACAATTCAAAGTTATCAATATTAAAAAAACATGCTAAATAACTAACTTTCATTTGAATTGTCAAAAAAAGTTGTAGCGCAGTGGAAAAAACAGGACCCGTGACCTAGAACATCAGAGTTCAATCCCCGCAGAGAGAAATATTTTTTGCATTTTTTAATATAATTTATAAACTTTCAAAATTATATGAATATAATAAGTTGTAGCGCAGTGGAAATTGTGGTTTGTAATGATCAACTATACCCTAGTTCATGGTCGGAAAATACAAAGAAAATGTTTTCTTGTCACTTCATTTTTGTTGCACCAAGTCACCCGGGGGGGGGGGGGGGGGGGTCACTCGCTCGCTGCGCTCGCTCGGACAATTAAATACGAAAATATCCCTCGATTTGCTATGCAACGCCACCTCAAGTACGCAACACGGTAAATAAAATGCATTTTTGTTGCACCGAGTCACCCGGCGGGGTCACTCGCTCGGACAATTAAAAACGAAAATATCTCTCGATTTGCTATGCAACGCCACCTCAAGTACACAACACGGTAAATAAAATGCATTTTTGTTGCACCGAGTCACCCGGTGGGGTCACTCGCATAGGTATATATGACACGTAAAATAGTAGATTAAAAAGGTTCTTTATCTGCTATTTTATCGTAAGTAATAAGTACGATTTGAGTATAGGCGAAATAGTCAAACAGTTGTTTACAACAAACTGTAGAGACCTAACTTGTGACAGTAGTAATATTTTGCGATGACTATTAATTTATTTGATTTTAAAGAGTGGAGTTCCATGGATAATGGACTATTTTTAATAAATAAATTAATAGAATTTAATGTACTTCCTGCCTCACGAAAATGCCCGAGAGGCCATGATATGAAAATCGTAAAAGACAATAGTGTTATTGATAATTTTAAATGGATGTGTCGTGACAAAATTAGAAAAAGAAACCAAAAATCAAAACCTTGTAATTACAGGTAAGTCGTGTAAGAATAATTGTTTGATTAATTATTATTAATTATCATTAATTTAATTAAAAATAATTTTGCAGTGTGCCATTACGTAAAGACACTTTTTTCTATAAGTCACACTTATCACTTTTAAATATTTGCGGATTTGTGAATCTGTGGTCAATGAACTGTCCTTCCCTAGTTATTCAAAAACAGCTTCTATTAGCAAATCAAACCGTGGTAGATTGGAGTTCTTTCTGCAGAGAAGTGGTATTCGACCATATGATTAAAAAAAAAACAATTAGGAGGCATCGGAGAAGTCGTCGAAATAGACGAATCCAAATTTGGACACCGTAAATACCATCGAGGACACCGGGTAGAAGGACAGTGGGTATTTGGCGGTTATGAACGAGGAAGCGGAGACTGTTTCCTAATTCCTGTGTAAGACCGAAGCGCTGAAACTTTGGTCCGCATAATCGAAGATTGGATAAAACCATTCACAACGATTATTTCCGATTGCTAGAAGGTACGTATTATTTAGCACTATAATATAGGGTGATCGGTCAAAATAAAATAAAATTAGGAAAGTACGAAAAAATAAAGAAAAAGGTACGTATTATTTAGCACTATAATATAGGGTGATCGGTCAAAATAAAATAAAATTAGGAAAGTACGAAAAAATAAAGAAAACCGTCGCTGTCATATCGATTGGTATAACCGCGTATACAACCACGATTTTATCACATAATGTGTTCAAGATGACGCCGTACCATGTGTCGTTTCCGTCTTTCACACGACATAGTACATTTTCGTTGGTTTTTTTACGATGTTCTTACCTAAAAGTTTGATAATAGGTCAATTCACTGTAATATCATAACTAAAAGTACCTACACTATTGAAACAAAAATTTACTATCGTACGTGTATGATGACAATACATGCGGGTGCGACGTCTTCTTTAGTATAACCATCAATCATCAATTTCAATAACCAAACAAAAATAAAGTTTTTAAAATACAAATTTTCAGGCCTATAGCAGATTAAATGAAAAGGGTTATAACCATCTTACAGTTAACCACAGTGTAAATTTTAAAGACCCAGAGACAGGCGCACACTCCAACACAATCAAGAGCACATGGCACCATGCTAAAGTTACATTACCTAACTACAAAAGAAAAAAAGAATTCTACGGTGGATACCTAGCAAAATATATGTTCATGAAAAAATGTCGAAATCATGAACTAGACCCTACCGTATAATTTTTTAATGCTACTGGGTCATTGTACAGCATAGATCTTGAAGAAGATCTTGAGGTACAGGGTGAAGAACAACAACAGGAAGACGATGAAGAAAGCGAAGAGGACGAAGAACAATTACTATATAATTATTACTAATTATGAATGACTGTAATAAAAAAATATAATTATCTTATTTATTTATTTGTTTATTTATAAGTGTATTAGAAAAAAAGCGGGTAAGTAGGTATCGCTCTGCTGTATATTAGGGGGTGGGGTGGACCTCAGACTATGGTAGGTTAAATTTGAATGCAGATAGGTATCATTGTATACGAAAAACGATTCTGAACGAAGATGATTTGTCAGTTTAGGATATATTATATTTTAAATATTGTCAAATATTCTATTTTAAAACAAATAGTATAGTTTTTATATTATGTTACTATGGTTACTATGGCCAACATTCGCATTATGAGCGTATGAAATTTAATTTAAATTTTGACATATTTCGTATAAATTCGAACTTTTAACACTTATAAAAAAAAATTGTGACTAACGATTTCGGATTTTTTTTTTATCACTTTAAGAACAACTTATAAGAAACCTTGTATTAAATTTTCAAGATTTTCTGGCCACCCAAAAAATTTTTATCGTCATTTGAAGAAAAAAAAACTTAGAAAAGTCGAAAATTTCAATTGTCTATTAGTAGCTTAAAAATGGTCAAAATATTTTGAAAAATTAACTGTAAAGAGATAACCATAATATAAACATTTGGTGAAAATTTCAAGTATTTACAATAATTCGTTTTTGAGTTACAGCAAAATCAAAAAATCGATTTTGTCTAAAAGTGGTTTTTCCGTAAAATTTCCATTTTTCTGTCATTTTTATTTTGTTTTTCTCGATTTTTTTGAAAACTATTAGAAAATTTTAATTTTGATCCCCCCTAAAGTACCAACTAGATTCAATTCCCTATTCAAAGAGGGGCTGAAGTCAAAAATCGGAGCATTATTACTGCTCCAAATGTTGGAGTCAGACACAAAAAAAAAAAAAAAAAAAAAAAAAACACACATCATAGTAAATGCAATACATTCATCACTTCGTTCAGAATCTAGAATGCAAATAGAACCGGTAGTATATTATTTTTATGGCGCAGGGAATGCAAATAAAAACGCAATTAATAAATTATATTAAAAAATGCAAAAACTATTTCTCACTCTGCGGTGATTGAACTCTGATGTTCTCGCTAACCGGTCCTGTGTTTTCCACTGCGCTACCTCTTTTTATTTACAATTCAAGTGAAAGTTAGTTATTTAGCATGTAGTTTAATATTGATAACTTTGAATTGTCATAACTTTTGAACGGTAGATTTCGGCAAATTTTTTCAAACAGTTTTGAATTCAGCATGAAAAAACACGTATTTTGGAGAAAAAAAATTTGAAAAAAACAGGGTGTCCGGTAAAGTAGATTTATACCGATCATATGCATATTTAATAATACAATATGAATTTCTTATTTTTCTATGAAAACATGTACACATTTAATATTTTTCCTATTGAAAACATAGATGGGTACATATCTAAAAATCTTAATAAAATTATTTTAAAAATTACATAATTCAGACAAGAACATAAGTAAATATTAAACATTTCTATAAAACTTTTTCATAAACCGATATTCTCGTATCAGTTGTGTTATACATATTATAATTTCATGAAACGTACCTACTCAACTAAATATAATATATGCATGTAGACATCGATATTCAAGATATATAAAATACGAATTTCTTTCATTAATTTTTCCTGTACACTTTTTTTTAATAGTAAAATATTTATTTGATTTCAGCTCCATTCGCTTCAAATCGCAATAGTCTTAAGCGTGGACATCATGTGGAAAATTCAAACGAAACGGTAAATGCTAAAAAAACACGCATGGACATCGTCAATACCCGTGGTTTTGTTAAGACAGGCACATCGCTCTCAAATAAAATTAATTGGTATTACATGAAAAATACAGATAATCTGATCAACTACAGTAGTTTTCTAGTAACATCAAAAAGAGACTTAATACAATTACTCAAATCGCTATCAACTAAACATCCAATTAAATATAATCTAAAATTAGAAGCTACATACAACAGACCACATGTTGACAATTCTGCAGAAAATAGGGCATTTAAGACCTCGGCCAAAGAAATTTTCATGGACACAGATATCGAAGCCAAGATTGATATAGATTTTGCTAATCTTATGTCCGAGGAAGACGTCTATACTTCGAAAGGAAGTGGATTTACTTTACAATCAATAGATGGCTTGTTGTTGGGCGTGTATAAATATACACCTATGGGTGGCTCGTCATATATTCCAGTACCAAATGACATCAAAAATAAAAAAGCCGTAAATAACCCACAAAACTCAGACAAAAATTGTTTCAAGTGGTCAATTCTAGCAAAACACGTGTTAGGCAATACCAAAAATCAAGTAGCCGAAAATTATACATTACATGAAGAAAAATACAGTTTTTCCGATTTAACGTTCCCAACACCCATCGCAGAAATAAAAATATTTGAAAAAAATAACCAAAACGTATCTGTTAACGTATATGGTTTAAAAAAACAAAAAAAGCGTGAAAAACATATTATTTATCAACTTAAGATCGTCGATGAAGAAAAAAAAAATCATTTTGATCTTTTACTAATTACCAACGGAGATAAAAGCCACTACACATTTATATCAAATTTCTCACGACTTGTCCGTGTACAAAAAACATCACATGACAGTCATGTAATATTTTGCAAACGGTGTTTTATATCATTTGACAATCAACCCCGGAAAAATAACACTAAGTGGACAAGCTGCACTAGATCAGCACAAACTGATATGTGGAACACACAAACCTATCCTACCTCAGATGCCTGCGCCCGGTACAATATTAGAGTTCGATGGCTGGAAAAAAACTCAACGACACCCGATAGTTATATATGCAGACTTTGAGGCACTTCTTGTAAAATGTAAAGAAAACAAAGGCGAAAAAACTACAGCTTTTCAAAAACATGAACCGATGAGCTACGGGTTTGTCGTAAAGGCTACAGAAAACGTTCCCGCAGAACTGCTGAAAAAGTTCAATTTACCGAAAGAACCCATTATTTTTCGTGGAAATGAATCTCGTCAAGACGTAGCCAAAAGATTCGTGAATGAAGTAACAGAGATCGCAAGAAGAGTTCAAGATTTGCTTAAAACAAATAAACCCATCATAATGACTAAAGAAGAGCAAACAACACATATGATGACAAATACTTGCAACTTGTGTAAATGTCATTTTTCCATCAAAAACAATAAAGTGGCAGATCACTGTCACTTATCGGGCAAATTCAGGCAAACATTGTGTAATACCTGCAACCTCAAGCTTCAAACACCGAATTTCATACCATGTTTTCTACACAATTTATCAAATTATGACGCACATTTTATCGTAACCGAGGTGGGTTCAGAAAGGAATCAACTGTGGATTACTGCTATACGTCGAAAAGGGTTTATTCCTACCAAAAATAGTTGTATTTGTAGTGAACATTTTGTGCAGTCAGACTATGACTTAAAACCAGGAGGTAGTTATAAATTATACTTAAAGGAGACAGCTATTCCATCTATAATTCCTGATCCAAATATTAAGAGCGAAGTCATTCGAATGAGCGTTGAAGAAGTTTTGACATTTACTGATGACGCAGATATAATTATGACTGAAGACCATTATCAAAAATCAGATAAAGAAAATATATCTGAGGTTATTGATAATATTCAAATTTTACCAGATTCCCAAGATCAGGAAACAGTATTTGAAGTCCTAGGTGAAACTCTATACTCACCTATTCAAAAAAAGAAAGTAGATCAAAATATACTAAAAACTCCATCCAGATTTAAAGTTAAAAGACCATTATTTTGTCCATCGCCCAAATGTAAAAAAGTAGCCAAAATAGATTCTCCAAATACTGTGAGTTTGAAAAAAAATATTAAAAAACTACAACAAGGAATTAGACGGAAAGACAAAAAAATCAAAAATCTTGTTGGTTTAATTGCTTCAATAAGCTTTAAAGGATTAATTGATAATCAATCTGAACAATTATTAACCGACAGATTTGAAGGAGTATCCAAAGAATTATTTTCAAATGAACTTTTAAATAAAGGTAGGAAAGCTACTGGTTTTCGCTACAGTAAAATGATTAAAAAGTTTGCTATAACGCTAAATTATTATTCTCCGAAAGCGCTTAGGTATTGCAGGTAATTTGGTTTGCTTTAAATAAATTATGATATTAAGGCTGGTTTTTACAATACCCTGTAAAGTGTCAGTTTCCAGTAAGGGAGAGTGGTCTACAGTGAGACATGTTCATCAATGAGACAAGTGAATTTATTTTGTTATGGTTAATAGATAACGGTTGATATTTAGAAGGTAGGTTCTAAATTGTAACCTCCACCGAAAAAACGTGTTTTCGTTGGCTTTCGATGATAACAGTTCGAAATAACGATAAAAATCGATTTTTGATAACGTGAACTAAATTTTTCATGCATTTTAGATTCTGAACGAAGTGATGAATGTATTGCTTTTACTATGATGTGTGTTTTTTTTTTTTTTTTTTTTTTTTTTTTTTTTTTTTTGTGTCTGACTCCAACATTTGGAGCAGTAATAATGCTCCGATTTTTAACTTCAGCCCCTCTTTGAATAGGGAATTGAATCTAGTTGGTACTTTAGGGGGGTCAAAATTAAAATTTTCTAATAGTTTTCAAAAAAATCAAGAAAAACAAAAAAAAAATGACAGAAAAATGGAAATTTTACGGAAAAACCACTTTTCGACAAAATCGATTTTTTGATTTTGCTGTAACTCAAAAACTAATCATTGTAAATACTTGAAATTTTCACCAAATGTTTATATTATGGTTATCTCTTTACAGTTAAATTTTCAAAATATTTTGACCATTTTTAAGCTACTAATAGACAATTGAAATTTTCGACTTTTCTAAGTTTTTTTTTCTTCAAATGCCGATAAAAAATTTTTGGGTGGCCAGAAAATCTTGAAAATTTAATACAAGGTTTCTTATAAGTTGTTTTTAAAGTGATAAAAAAAAAATCAGAAATCGTTAGTCACAATTTTTTTTTATAAGTGCTTAAAGTTCGAATTTATACGAAATATTTCAAAATTTAAATTAAATTTCATACGCTCATAATGCGAATGTTGGCCATAGTAACCATAGTAACATATAAAAACTATACTATTTGTTTCAAAATAGAATATTTGACAATATTTAAATATAATATATCCTAGACTGACAAATCATCTCCGTTCAGAATCGTTTTTTGTATACAATGATACCTATCATTGCATTCAAATTTAACCTACCATAGTCTGAGGTCCACCCCACCCCCTAATATACAGCAGAGCGATACCCACTTACCCGCTTTTTTGTTTTTGCTGTTTATATTATAAGTTATTTTAGATGTACAAACAAATTACATATTTTAAATCGGCAAGTTGTCTATTTTTTAAATATCCATTAAACGATTCACTATGTTTACGTTAGTGTATGTAGTTATCATGAGAATGTAAAAAAATGAAATGGTCTTCAATGAGACAATATTTTTGGTCTACTGTGAGACACATATCTCATTGCGTTAAAATGTTAGTTACGTAATTAAAAACTTATATTTTAAATTTTTTGAATTTAGTCAAGGTCAAAGTAAAACTAAATGTTGATATAAATTAAAAAATGATTATAACCTATAGCTATTTTAGAATCTGAACGGAGTGATGAATGTATTGCTTTTACAATGATGTGTGTGTTTTTTTTTTTTTTTTGTGTATGACGACAACATTTGGAGCAGTAATAATGCTCCGATTTTTAACTTCAGCCCCTCTTTTAATAGGAAATTGAATCTAGTTGGTACTTTAGGGGGGTCAAAATTAAAATTTTCAAATAGTTTTCAAAAAAATTGAGAAAAACAAAAAAAAAATGACAGAAAAATGGCAATTTTACGAAAAACCACTTTTCGACAAAATCGTTTTTTTTGATTTAGCTGTAACTCAAAAACGAATTATTGTAAATACTTGAAATTTTCACCAAATGTTTATATTATAGTTATCTCTTTACAGTTAAATTTTCAAAATATTTTGACCATTTTTAAGCTACTTATAGACAATTGAAATTTTCGACTTTTCTAAGTTTTTTTTCTTCAAATGCCGATAAAAACTTTTTGGGTGGCCAGAAAATCTTGAAAATTTAATGCAAGGTTTTTTATAAGTTTTTCTTATAGTGATAAAAAAAAATCCAAAATCGTTAGTCACAATTTTTTTTATAAGGGCTTAAAGTTCAAATTTATACGAAATATGTCAAAATTTAAATTAAATTTCATATTCTCATTATGTATATGTTGCCAAATATTTTTTTTATTAATAAACAGATATTATAAAGTAACTATAGTAACATAATATAGTAACTATACTATTTGTTTCAAAATAGAATATATGACAATATTTAAATATAATATATCCTAGACTGACAAATCATCTCCGTTCAGAATCGTTTTTTGTATACAATGATACCTATCATTGCATTCAAATTTAACTTACCCTAGTCCGAGGTCCACCCCACCCCCTAATGTACAGCAGAGCGATACTCACTTACCCGCTTTTTTTTGTTTTCTAATTATTTATGTAAATTGATCATATGGTATATACTGCATGTATATAATGTATAGTATACCTTTACCTATGTACTTTATTTGCATCTTATAATGCTTGGGAGGTAAAAACCGAATTCAAGAAAGTTAAATTCATTTTTTTCATGTTTATTTTTTATTTTCTATCAAAAATAACATACGTCTCATTGTGGACCATGGGTTGTCTCACTGTGGACCATGGGTGGTCTACAACGAGACACTTTCTAGTTTTTTAAAAACGAATTTTTTTAAGTGGTTTAAATAGTTTTTAATAATAATTTAATACGCCATAATAAGCCCTACTACTTTTTGATTCGTTTAGTACAGTTAGAAATTATCTACCATTCTCCTATTTTTAATGAAATACAATAATACAATTTTTGTCTCAACGTGGACCACTCTCCCCTAACCTACACTTTACGGGACTTTGTAAAAATGGACCTGAAATGCATGTTACCAACTATCATAATTTAAAAATCACAGTTCTTTTTCTGCTTACATGTATATATATTATATTATTATATAATATCATATAATTAGAAACTAAATAAATTTAATATCATTATTATTTCACATGCATTTTATGTAATAAATATAGAAAATATTAATCTAATATCATGTTTTTATTACTTCATACATTATTTTTAGATCATTTATGAAACTTCCTAGTTCAAAATCAATAAGTTATTGGACATCAAGCATTAATGGAGAGCCAGGATTTTTTAAGGAAGTATTCGATGCAATCAAAACTTTAAATTCTGATGATAAAGATTGCTGCCTTATGCTAGATGCAATGTCTATTAGAAAACTAATTGTATGGGATGAGCGCCTTGGAAAAATGATTGGAAATACAGAGTATGGTAATAGTATGGAAGTTGAAGGTACTGATATGGTGGCCACTGAATCTTTAGTTTTTATCTTAGTTAACATAAATGGTCGCTGGAAATTACCTATAGGATATGTTTTCATTAATAAACTAACTGCTATAACTCAAGCAGAATTAATTAAGTCAGCATTGACTCACTCTTATAACGCCAGATTAACTGTACACAGTGTAACATGCGATGGTGTGTACACTAATTTTTCTACATTTAAATTACTTGGTTGTTCGGCAGGGAATAGTTATGATGACATTAAATGCTGGTTTGACCATCCTGTAACAAAATCAAGAGTGTACTACATTCCCGATGCTTGTCATATGCTGAAATTAGCATGTAATACATTAGCCAACAATTATGTAATCGAATCATGTGATGGCTTAATACAATGGGACCATATAAAAAACGTCTTTGAGGTTCAAAAAAAATTAACATTGAAACTTGCAAACAAATTAAGCAATGCACATATCAACTTTCAAAATAATAAAATGAAAGTCAAGTATGCGGCACAAACGTTAAGCTCATCCACGGCAGATACTTTACAGTACTTACAAGAAACTAAATTTCCCAAATTTGAAAATGTAACTGAAACAATAAAATACTGCCGAAAAATTGATAGAATTTTTGACTTCTTAAATTCCAAAAGTAAATTTTCAAAAAAATTTAAATCTCCAATTTTTAGAAATAATATTAATCAATTAGAACAAATTATTGTACCATTAATTGAATATCTGTATACTTTAAAAATTAAAAACTCACCTTTATTTTTATCCAACAAAAAAACATTTATTCTCGGTTTTGCTTTTGCAGTTAAGTCTGTAATTTCACTATCAAAAAACATATTTTCTCAAAATCAAAAAATTAATTACATTTTATCCTACAAATTTTTCCAAGATCATATTGAACTATTATTTGGACGTATTCGTCAACGTTTTGGGTCTAACAATAACCCAAATGCTTCACAATTCAAAATTGCTATCAAGCAAATATTAATGAAAAATTCTTTAAAATGTAAATCCAACTTCAACTGCAATACATTTGATGATGATCCAATTGGATCACTTTTTGAAATTAAATGGAGAAAGGCATCAAATAAAGAAAATATTTGTAATCTTGACAACGACGAAACAATTATGAATGAATTTGAAATGGACGCCCAAAGAAATATGCAACTTATGAACATTCATACACATTCAAGTCAAATAAGAAGCCATGAACAAGATGTTAAGAATAATATATTGTACTATATAGCTGGATATATAATAAGAAAATTGATTTTAGACTGCAAAATGGCTCTTTTATCACAAAATAATGAACATGACTATTGCAAATCTGTATCATTTTCAAAATTTGTAAATTTAAAAAATCAAGGTGGATTGATTTCAGCATTCGATTCAGTTTTTAAAATAATTCATGAGGCTGACAAAATGTTTTTGTTTTTAACTGATAATTTGACATCTTTACATATAACTAATCTAGATATTAAGATAATTTGCCATACTGTTAATATGTATTCTCTAGACAAAAAAATATTTTCTGATTTAAATTGTGATAATGTGTCTTTATTAGAAAGACCACATAAGTTAGTACTCATAACACTCATAACAAAAAAATTTGTAAAACTTAGACTAAAATCATTTGGAAAAATGTATTCAACAGATATTTTGAACCCTGTCAGTAAGAGACATAAATTATCCAAATTAATATTATTCTCCAACCAATAAAATAATTATATTTATATAAATGTAATTAAGAAATACATACTCATTATTAACTATTGTTGTGTTGATTAGTAATATACCTATTCTTTATAATATTATAATTTATATTTTCTATTATTCCCAATACAACGTTTAGAAATAGCTATAAATTACAATATTTACAATAACCTTTAACTTTTCAACATTTTAATTTTTTTTTAAAAAATCATCGTCTTGTACTCAGAAATATTGTCAACATTTAATTTTATCATAGGTATATTTATTCTAGAACCAAAATTGAGTGAGTTCTATTCAGACTGCGTAAATGCGTTTTGTCTATGTTACGCGTGAGCTAGAAAGAGAAAACAAACAGTGCGCTGACATCCTCTTAACATCTTTAGTAATACCTAGATAATTTTACCTAGTAATTAATTACACAATAAAAATAAGAGGACAAAATACAGTACCTTGTGGTATTCCGTGATTTGAAATTACTCATTATTTATTATCATAAAGAGAAAAGATTTGTTTGTGTATTGGTTGAACGTAAAATTCGCGATGTACCTACGCATTTGTAAGACGGAAAAACAAATATCCGTGCAACGTCTTCTTAATTGGGCTGATTAAGAAATTGAATTTTCGCAGTTTTTTGAAAAAAATCTTGGAGTAATTAAATATTTCATGGAATAATCAATCGTATTTTGCCCTGTTCGCATATGGCTGTCAGACTTCATAGGTCTTATGAGATTTTATCACAGAGTCGGCTATCTAGTTGTTTTATATATCTGTGGGTGCATCTTGTTAGATCCAGAGTGTATTTTATTCATAAAGTTACTATCTTATAAGATCCATTAAACGTTGCCAAACTTCCAAAGGAAAACTGACTGCTCATACACATTGTAGCTGCAACGGTAGCAGTAAAATGAGATCAGACAAAATGTATAGCTACTCCATCAGCATCAATAAAAATAAAAAAGTTGGTAAGTGAGTATCGCTCTGCTGTACATTAGGGGGTGGGGTGGACCTCGGACTAGGGTAGGTTAAATTTGAATGCAATGATGGGTATCATTGTATACGAAAAACGATTCTGAACGGAGATGATTTGACAGTCTAGGATATATTATATTTAAATATTGTCATATATTCTATTTTGAAACAAATAGTATAGTTACTATATTATGTTACTATAGTTACTTTATAATATCTGTTTATTAATAAAAAAAATATTTGGCAACATATACATAATGAGAATATGAAATTTAATTTAAATTTTGAAATATTTCGTATAAATTCAAACTTTAAGCACTTATAAAAAAAATTGTGACTAACGATTTCGGATTTTTTTTTATCACTTTAAGAACAACTTATAAGAAACCTTGTATTAAATTTTCAAGATTTTCTGGCCACCCAAAAATTTTTTATCGGCATTTGAAGAAAAAAAACTTAGAAAAGTCGAAAATTTCAATTGTCTATAAGTAGCTTAAAAATGGTCAAAATATTTTGAAAATTTAACTGTAAAGAGATAACCATAATATAAACATTTGGTGAAAATTTCAAGTATTTACAATAATTCGTTTTTGAGTTACAGCAAAATCAAAAAATCGATTTTGTCGAAAAGTGGTTTTTCGTAAAATTATCGTTTTTCTGTCATTTTTTTTTGTTTTTCTCGATTTTTTTGAAAACTATTTGGAAATTTTAATTTTGACCCCCCTAAAGTACCAACTAGATTCAATTTCCTATTCAAAGAGGGGCTGAAGTTAAAAATCGGAGCATTATTACTGCTCCAAATGTTGTCGTCAGACACAAATAAAAAAAAAAAAAAAAAAAAAAAAAAAAAAAAAAAAAAAAAAACACACATCATTGTAAAAGCAATACATTCATTACTCCGTTCAGAATCTAAAACATCTAAATATGTACTTTTAAGACTTTAAATATTTGAATAGTTTTATATAATACCATTGAGTATATACTCAATGATAATACATAATATAAAAAAAACATCTTCATTACTAAGCTTTATAACTTAATGAAGTAAAAATTATTACATATTTACTTTTTAAACATTGAATATTATAGTTTTACATAATAGTTAGGTATACATAATATAAAAATTAGCTTTATAACTTAATGAAGTAAAAATTATTACATATTTACTTTTTTAACATTGAATATTTGAATAGTTTTACATAATACCTACCATTGATTATAAATACAATAGATCGCTCACTGCCTGTATAAAAACACCGCGCAGAAATTGGACGTCGACGTTAAGATCGCTACAGTCGCGTCGTGCGGTAGCGGCGGCAAATAACATTTTTCGACGTCTGCTTAAGACCAATAAGCCCTAATAAGTGTAATGACTAATGACTATAATGATTGAGTAATGAGTATAATGACTAGAACGCAGGCCGCGAATTTCTATGCAATTTCATATTATTTTCCTTTTCACATTTTTGGATTTTTGTCAGTAATCTTTACGAATCATAGCTTGAAGATACTGGCAAATTTTTTTTTTACATATTTCTGCATATTGAATGGTTATTGAATATATTTTTGCATATTTTTACGAAATTCAAAATGTACTTGCACATTTAACCGAAAATTTAAAAAAAAATGTATAAAATAATATTTTGTCAAATGGAAATATTAAAAATAAATTTGTTGACATTACCTAAATAATAACTGAAATAAAGATAAAATTTTAAAAATTACATTAGTTGTTCAGAAAATACCCTACAATTTTTTTTTCAATAAGTATTTAATTACTTAATTAGTTATTTGTTAATAAATTATTTATTTTTTATTATTAATTAATTTGTAAATTTTAAATAAATAAAAAAAAATCTTGCATGTTTGATGCATATTTTCATGATTTTTACTGCATATATTATATTATACTATTATAGAATACTTCGATACTTCTTACTGAGTTCTTAGTACTTAAAAATCCGCTCTCTAGTAATGACTGATGACTTACTATTAAAAAACTAACCTCCGGCACACGAACATGCGTTTTTACACTGTTCATTAGGTGTCATATGGGTCAATGTGATGGATGTATTAATTGCCCATGCCTGATTTTACGGTCTAATACTCCAATGTTATAAATTGTACATATTATTACACATGTAGCTATATTGACTTTTTTTTTAATTACATTTTTCTGCGATTTACCGGAAACTTTAAGGAAACGGAATGATAATAGAATTGCTCCAATAATAATTTTGTTGAGGTTTATGGCGACACTAAATCTGCAGGGCTGGTAATAGAAGAAAATTTTTTTTTTATTTCTTATGTGAACTAGATTGAAATACATCAAAAGAATTCTTTTTAGAAAATATGATACACATAATTAAATTAATTTATGTTTCATGCAATAAATTGTATGCCGGCGATTATAATACAATATTACAATATCAATATTCAGTATGTTATAAATAGACAATAGTACACTAAATTTGAACATAACACTGTGTTTATTTTGAACAGTTATATTTTTATTTTAGAAATATAAAAATAAAAATAATTATTCAGATGGAATCCCATTATATTATAATTGTACGTCATTCATCGGGCAAGCTTTGCACCACGACTATTGTCATATTATCGCACAAAGTCCCAATATCATAGATCTGTGCGAGTTATTACTTATTACACCTATTTTACATTAGTTGTTAAGTTTTACTTTTTATAAATATGACTTCTAGTCGTAAGTGCTTTTACTTTAATTGTGGTAAAAATAAACGCGATTATCCAAATTTAAACTTTCACTCGTATCCAAAAAATGAACGAAACATGAAAACATGGATTATACATTCTGGTAAGTATATTTATTATTTACATATTTTATGTTATATTTTTTAATTTTTGAACAATTAATAACTTTTATTATAATTATTTATTAATATATTATATTATATTATGAGTGGAATTAGTGGAATTAGTGTTATATTAATTATTAAAATATTACACCTAAATATAATATAAATATATATTTTCTTGAATTCAGGAAACATTGTTTTAGACTCGTCCAAAACGTCCAAAACAGTCCAAAACGTCTCCGGCAGCGGTATATATGTGGTGATCATTTCGAAACAAATATGTACATGAACCCAAAAGCTAAAGTGCTAACGTTAGTTCCAAACGCTGTTCCTAAAAAATACCATAATGTATTTTCTGAAAGTAATGTTTTTTATAATATAACGTAACATATTAATATTTTATTGTATTGATGATATTGTTAAACAATTTCAGAATCTCCAGATCATAGTTCATCGGCCTATAATTCAAACTTAGAGATAACTACGCCTGTTAGTCGTAAAAAATTTGTAAGCCGTGTGTTGAATTTTGATGATGAAAATCTAACAGGTATTTTACTTCAAAATATTTATTAAAAAAAAATGTGTTTTTATTTTTTAACTACAAATGACAATAAAGATAATTTCAGAAATTTTAAAAATACAACTGATAAATTGCAGATAAACAAATAAATAAATCTACTTATCTCTCATAAATTGTTTTTATAGTTCCTTTAAAATATTTAAAATACATAAACACATTTTTTCTTGTAAGCATTTGTAGTTAAATTGTTACGAAAAAAAATTATTACACAAAACCTGCAGTTTTTGACGAGATCGATATTTTTATGTAATTGTAACTCAAAAACTAATCACTGTAAATACTTAACATTTTCACCAAATGTTTATATTAGTGTTAAAACTAGATTTAATACAAAGTCTCATATAAGTTGTTCTTATTGTAATTAATAAAAAAATCAAAAATCATATGTCACAATTTTTTTTATAAGCGTTTGAATTTTAAATTTTTACGAAATTGTGTAACAATAACGATTTATCAGGAACGATTTTAAATATATTTTGTTATTATTCAAAAATTATAAGTCGTAAATATTTGAAAATTTCACCAGTTACTTAGATTGGCATTTTCTTTACACAATTTAATTTTTTAAATATTTCGCTAATTTTAATGCTATTTATAGTCATTTGAAATATTCGTTTTTGTTTAGTTTTTTTTTTAATAAATATCGATAAAAATTTCTTGGCTGAGTCAAAATTTAAATTTAATACTAAGTATCTCATGATTTATTTGTATTATGATTAACAAATTATACAAATACATACTCCCAATTTTTTTTTATTAGCATTCGAAGTTCAAATATTGATAAAAATTCGTTAAAATCATAAATATTTATTTATTATTATTATTTTTATTATTTTTTTTTTATTATTATTATTATAATTGAGGTAATAAAGGTAATTGATATTATATGAAAATATATTTTTTTTTATACCTAAATAGACCAAAACCATGTCTTGAATTCAGAATCGCCAAGTATTTTAAAAGTATTAACACCGGTACGTACATATGAAAGTAGGCAATTTGGATCGTTTTCTTCAGTTATTCCGGAAAATAGCCCTTCATTATCAATAACACCAACGACCAGAAACCACGTATCATCTTTAATAAATATGCCGAGTCCTCAAGAAGTCCCCACGGTTGGTTTATATAAAAAAGTTAATAAACATGAGATCCTTAAAAAAAAACTTGAAAATCTTCGCAGAATATTAAAAAAAAAGCGTGCCGTCATTAGATCGTTAAAAAATAAAAAAAAATAATGATAAAGTCGATAAGAACTATATTCAACAATTTTTCAATAAAACGTCATTTCCATCGGTAAATTCAAAAGCTATTATGACAATGCAAGTTTTACACAAAAATCGTAGGCCCTGGACAAAAACAGAAAAAAATCTTGCACTTTCGCTTTACTACAAGTCACCTTCTGCATATATTTATATGAGGAAAAACGGCATAATTTTTCCTTCTGAAAGTACTGTGCGGCGCTGGTTAAAATCTATACTTTACGTACCTGGTTTTGTCAAAGAGTATTTAAATCAAATCAAACTAAAAGTTTCTGCAATGAAAGAAAGTGATAAAAAATGTTTAGTTTTATTTGATGAAGTGGCAATTATGAAACACATTGAGTACAATAAATCACTTGATTTGATTGAAGGGTTTGAAGATATGGGTCTTTTAGGACGATTTCCAAAATACGCTAAATATGCTTTAGTAATTATGGTGAGAGGGTTATATAGTAACTGGAAATTTCCGTTATGCTATTTTTTAACTAGCAATGGAGTCAAGGGTAATGATTTGTGTATTTTAATTAAATCAAGTATAAAAGAAATTGTAGATATTGGATTACTACCAACAGCGCTTGTATGTGACCAAGGAACTCAAAATCAAAAACTATTTTCTCTTCTGGGCGGAACTGACTCCAACCCAACAACAAAAATACATAACCAAAAACTTCATTTAATATACGATATACCACATTTGTTTAAGAGTATCCATAACAATTTATTGAATGGTGATATTCAAATAAATAATAAAAAAATTGTATTTCAAGATATTGTTCAAACATATGAAATTGATACTAAAAATTAAAAAGCTCGTAGCATGTGTAAGATATCACCTATTCATTTAAACCCTAATCCATTTCAAAAAATGTCATGCAAATTACCTTTACAAATATTCAGCAACAGTGTATCTTCAGCTATAAAAACGTCAGTACATACTGGTCAGTTAAAATCAAAATTTGCTAATGATACAGCTGAATTTTTACTTGAACTGAACAATAAATTTGACGCATGTAATAGTCAAAATCTTTATGATAAAAATCCTAACAGACGTCCAATGAGCTTTCATAATAAACATATTTTTGAAAACATTAACAAGACTATTTCAACTTTCCAAAACGCTAAAAAGATATGTCACAAAAACAACAAAATTTCAGTGCCACCATGTTTTACGGGAATGGTGTGGTCATTAACTGCTATAAAACAATTGTATGAAATAGAAAAATCTACAGCCGAAAATATTTTTCCGTCGAATGAGAAAACGTTTTTTTTGTTAACCAATAGACTTAACCAAGATCCTTTAGAAAATATGTTTTCAATTATGAGACAAAAAAATGGATACACGCGAAATCCAACCGCAAAAATATTCCGTACTTGTTTTGCAAGTATTTGTTCATTTTCGTAAATGAAAGTTTCGGAGAAATGTAATTGTGAAGCAGATCAAGATGAGTTTTTAACTATTGATATTTTATCTAACATCGAGGTTGAAGTTAACAACGATACAAGCGAAAATATTTTAGATCAAGAAATTGAAATTGAAACAAATGGTACCTCTAGTGATGAACATTCAAGTTCAACATCTTTAACTTCATCTACTGAGTTAAAACCAAAAGTAACAACATTAGAAGAATGTTCTATTATATACTTTGCTGGTTATCTTGCTAAACGCGCTATTGAACATTTAAATTGTACAAATTGTGAAAAAAACTTAATTACTCAAGATCTTATTAATGAACCAAATCAATTATTAATAACTTTTAAGACTTTTGAACACCTAAATAACACATACAACAAGGGATTAAAAAAACCAACTAGCTTACAAATATTAATATGCAATACTGGTCTTAATATATTTTCAAAAATGTTTGCACTCATAAAAAGTGAAAAAGAAATAGTTAAGCGAATGTTAAAAGTTGTTGTATTAAAATTAAACAAGCAGATTATAAATTTTGATGAATCAACATGTAAGGGACATTATGAATTTATTGTGCAGTTGTTATTAATAACTAGAATTTATAAAGAATGTAAATGGTCGAAAGAAGACAGTTCTAACAAACTTTTAAATAAATTACCCGCAAAATTAAGAATTTTGTCTAACAAATGAAATACGTCTACATTTTTATATTAACTATGTGATTAGTACGTGTTTTATTATTATTATTTATCAATGTATATTTATTGTTAATGTTTATGTATATCACGATCACCAGTATATCTAATTTGAACTTGTGTTATTATTTAATAAAGTATTATATTTTAAATTTAAATTTATTTATGTTGATAGGTACATAATTTAATTGTTGATCTTTTATTAATTTTGATTTGTATATTGTTAATTTTTCTGTTTGTGTAATTTTATATTTTTTGCTTTATTTTATTTTGCTCGTTATGTTTATAAAAATCATATCAACAAGACTCAGGTAAATATAAATTTAATAACTAATAAAATAATAATATTATTTAAGCCTTTAGAGTGAAAGTTAAAGAGTACCTAATCTAACGTACCTATACCTAAATTTATAATATAAATTAGGCATACCTACCATAAAAATTATTTCGTGATTATATGTTATTATTGTTTTATGTTTATTGTAGTAAAAAATTAACAATAGGTATCTAATATTTTATTAAGGTAACCAAATTCGACAATTAGAAGTTATGATATTTGTGAATAATTGTAAGTAAGATAAAACTTTTTGATTTCAATACAAGTGATAAACCTGAATATCTCAGCACAAAAAAGTTTGATTAGTAAGTTTAAACAATATTTTAGGCGTCTTAAACTCTAGTTGGATTCGAGTGTTGTCGTGCGCGAGTCTCCGCAAGCATTTTCGGAAGCATTAGCATTTAGCGCGGCTCGTGGTTTTGCACGTTACGACATGTCACGCGACGGCGGCCGTCAACGACGATGCAGAAGCCTATTAGGAATAATATTTAATTTTATTGTAGTAAAAATACCTTAACGCGCTCTATCGAAATAATTTCCGCGCGGTATTTTTATACAGGCAGTGAGCGATCTATTGTATTTATAATCAATGATAATACATAATAGTTATACATAATATAAAAAACAGCTTCATTACTAAATTAAGTAAAAATTGTTACATTTTTACTTTTTAAACATTAAATATTTAAATAGTTTTACATAATACATAATAATTAGGTATACATAATATAAAAATTAGCTTTATAACTTAATTAAAAATTGGTTTATGTTTACCTTTTAGTTTTGTTGTATATATTATGAATAAAAGTTTTTATTTTTTTCCATGGCTTATTTTCAATGAGATGTGGATATTTTATTTTTAATGCTTCGCATTCTTCTTTTTTAGGTGCTTTGTTTAATAATATATGTTTTGTAAAATATTCTCTTGTTACTTTTTTCTCTTCTTATGACCAGCATACTCTTTCATGTTTCTTTTTTCCAGATTTATTGTCTTTTGTTGAAGTCATTACTGGTACCTTTTTTTCAGGATGATCTATTTCTTCATCTGAGCTTTCTTCAATATCTGTTACTAAGCTGTCTATATTGATATCTATCTCATCTAAACTTTTACCTCTGTACTCCTGTCCTTGTCCCTTTTCCATCATTAACAATAATTTACTGACTTTAGCAACCTGAAAAGGACTTTCTGATAGTCGATAAAATTGTTTGTGGACTTCTTTAGAATGGCCCATAAATGTGGCTAATTGTTCAATGTCACTTTCTGATAGATTCAATAATTGTGCTACAGTAGCTACCTGTTTTCTTAATCTTGTTGATGTTAAATTTTCTGGATTTTTGGTCCCACAGTCTTTACTCAATTTTCTAATTGCATCCGATCCTCTCAAACAACTCATAGAATTAGGCAATGCAAATAAGTATGTATTCTGTTTATCAATATAGTTTGTAACTTTCCTTGTCTCCAGCAATAGCTTTATTGATTTTTGGAGACTAGGAGTAAATAAAATTGGCACACCACGACCTCGTTTACCTCTTATTACAATTATTTTAAATTGTTGTGTAAGATGGCGCTCCATTTCTGAAAGAGATGACTGAACCTCCTCTTGAGATACTTCACTTGGTGCAGATATGTAAGTTTCCAAAAATATGCGCTGGACTTCACCAGATCTTCTTCGATTTAGTAAAATAAGTTGAGCTAAAATACTTTCTTGCAATTCTTTATAGGCTTTCAAATTATTAAAATCTTTTTTTAAAGCTTTCATACGTTCATTCTGAATATTTATTAAGTGGTTTCTAAATAGCATTATATCTGAATTAAGAGGAAGATAAGCTGGCTTATTCCATTTCTTTTGATACATTTCTTTGCTGGCATTTGTTGAAACCTCATATGACCATTGCTTATCAATAATAGATCTCATATTTATTATTGATTGTTGAACATTTCTTTGTAGGTCATCTAACATTAGGTTGTCACAATTTTTTAAAAGAGTAAACTCTGCAATATCACAGCATTGTTTTAACGAGCTGTCCACTTTTAAAATTACCGAAGGAGAGCCAAATGAATCTGTAGATGTGTCATAACCAGCAACAATTTTAGTACATTTTACAATGCAGTCAACATATTTTGCTACTAGACAATCTTGTTAAGATTTAATACCAGGTATCTCAACTTTCATCTGAATTACAAGTCGAGCAAGTGTCCTCATTTTTTGAGATACAACATTTACTAGATGCTTCTCTTTATGGCATTTTAAATACCTTGATCCAAAAGCTTTTATAAGATGATCTGTTTTGGCAACAGTTGAAATGGCATCGACAGCCATTCTTGGAAATACTTCATTAACAAGTTGTGTGTCATTGTCAGTAAATGCTAATAAAATATTATGGGCGTCGGCTTGAGCTCTATTATTTCTGCCTTGTTTTGGTTCGGATATTTTACTTTTACAATGTTTTATATGTCTAAATAAATACAGTCATTTGTACAAACCATAGCAATATTTATATGGTAAGTATTGTGTTGCGTCAGAAGTTTCAGAAAATTCATTTGGACGTCTAACTGGTTTAATATTTTGTTCGCCACCTATATTATATAAAAAGTTTCCTCGTTTCCTAAGTTCATCTGATAACAATTTCCTATCTTTTGATCCTTTTTTGAATGACAAATACCGCGCAACTTCCATTTCTGATGAATGATTTCTTATGATGTGTCTTGTAAAGTTTGTCACATTTTTTTCACAGAAAATACAGTTGTCAATTTTATCCCAACGTCTTTTATTATTTAGTGGTTTTTTCTTTGATACATCAATTAATCCAGTGAAATTATATCATGTTTTATTTCTTTTTGTTGAATCTATCACTTGCTTTTGTAAGTTTTGTTTTTCATTGTGATCAGTGAATGATGTAGATGGACTGCATAAACTGTCATCATCTTCATGAGCATGTTGATCTATATCAAGATCTGATATGTCCGAAAAGTCTTCACTTAAGTTATATATCATATTATCACTAGTAAGATTTGGAAATGAAGGTATGTAATCAGAACCTGAATCTTCTGAATAGCTATCACTAGAAGTAACTAGTTAAAGTAGTAACTAGTTTAAAATCTTCATTTAACTTGGGTTGTAAATTCAAACATTTAGTTGGCGATTTGTCGTAACTTTCAAATGGTAAATTAATTTCTTAAAAAAAAAAGTAGAAAAATGTTAAAATAAATTAATGGAATACTATAAGTAGTAAATTTATCAATAAATGTATAAAATAACTACAACTCAGAAGGTTAAAAATCATTCTAAATAAATACAAGTAAATATGTTTTTTTTTTGTTTATAAGTATTTTCTATCAATCAAATAAATAGAATTCCTTTTTTTTTATAGTATTACATCTATCATATTATTAACTATAAAAATATAAAGAGTTGAGATGATGATTTATAAATTAAAATACCTGTCTCATTATCAATGTTGTACAAATCATTCTCCATTAGTTTATCGAAATCGAAACTACAGTCTCCAATGGAGTACTTTTGTTGATCTGTAAATAAATGTAACATTCAAGAATAAATAGATAAATGTTTAAAAATAAAAATAATAATACCAGTTTCACGTTGAGCTAAATCATCTTCATTATTTAAATTAATCCAGTTTTTAAAAATTGGCTGAATAGCTAAAATAAAATTTAAAAAAATAATAAGTATTTACTCGATTTAAATATACACAGAGGTAATTTTTTTTTAATTACCTTCACTTTCAACGTTGGTTAGCAAATGTAAATCATCTGCAACAACACCCAGAGACACTGGTAATAAACTACTGTTTTCTTTGTTTGTCGTAGGTACTTCTTTATCTAATAACTTGTCATCGTTATTCAGAAGCAATTTAGTTTCATTAGAATCAACCCGGTTTTCTAAACATGGTTGTGCATCTAGCATAACATTAAAAAATAAAAATTATTAAAGAAAAGAAATTCTATAAATTAACCCCAGTACCTAGGTATATATATGTTATGGTTAAAGCACGAATACCGGTTAAACCTAGAATTTACCGGTAAATCCTAGGTTTCGCCGACTACTGCAGTTGGTAAATGTCCGAAATTCGGACATTTACCAATTGATTTCGGTAAAACCTAAGATGTACAACATCGTTAGGTCAAACCCCGAATGATTTTTGTAGTTCGGACTTTTACAAACGAGATTTGGTAAATCTTAGGATAAACAATCACTGTTAGTAAAAGTCCAAACATTTTTACCAAAGTTATTAATTATTATTATTATTTAAGTATATTAGGTAGGTACTATATCAATGACTAATATATTAGTAAGTTAGTATATTATATTATTATTATTATTATTAATGCAAAAAATGACAAATTAAATTTACTAAGTACATTTATTTATTTGTGCAGGCTTGACTGCTGTGACATCTCGAGTTGCATAATAAATTTTTTGATCGACATTTACATCTGTTTGTCACACATTTTTTCAAACAATCACACCTTATTAATCCTTGTCCACCAGTCAAAGACAGTTGCGATACTGCTTGTCGAATACCAATTTCATTATCTGGTATAATTGCCGATTCTAAAAAATTTTCTTCACATAAGGTGAACTGATTGCGAGTGAACAGTTGTGAAAGTGTTCCCGCTTTTGTACCCAGGCGATAAAAATCTGCATCCACAACTTGTAACACCTTAGCCATTAATGTGCGGGGATCAATTTTACTTCGATCGACTTCGGGAATTTTAATTTTGACAGTTTGTCCAATTAGTACAATTGGCATTTTCTTGTTTGACATTTGCAACATTTGTCTTGCTTGTTTCTGTAGGCCGATGAGTGATTCTTCTCGATGTTGCTTAATTTTTTGTGTCCGTGCTGGTATTTCATTTTTTACGTCCCTTGTTTCTACATATTGAGTTTCTCCTTGTGTCTCTACAACGTCATCGATTTCAACTTCTTCATCTATCTCACCAACTTCAACTATATTTGTCTTTGGTTCGGTAAGTGCTGCCTCTAAATCCTCTTCTGTTTGCAGTCGTGGTAGTACATTTTTTGGAATAATTGAATTTGCTAATCCCATTTTCATTTTATTCCCAAACATTGCTTCATATGGGGAGCGTTTGATTCCTGAAAATGTGGTAATTAAGTGTATACTTTATTTAAAACTTTAATTTTACTATCAGATTATTACATTTTACGTGATTTCGTAAAAGTTTAAATTTCAAACGCTCATAAAAATTTCCAAGGCTGGGCATTAACAAGTTAATAAATTAAAAATTAAGTTAGTCAATAAGTTAGTTTTTAGGCACTTTAACTATTATTTAGATGACTATTGTTTTTTTTTTTTTTTTTGTTAGAAACGAAAAAAATTAAATGAAACACATACTATATAGAAATACTGTATCTTGTATGAAGTACAAGCATTATAGTATATAATTTAGTTGTTTATTGATAAGAAATAAAATATGCTAACAAATAAAAAAAAAGTTACTTTTTTTTAACTTCAAAAAAAGTTTTAAAAAATGTGTATTACTTAACTGAGATAACCAAAAATTGTATTAACTTTTAACTTTTAACTTTATCTTATTGATGCATATTAAGTTAACTTAACTGAGTTAAAAAAAATCATTAACTTGAACAGCCTTGAAAATTTCTGATTTTAGTTCGGTAGAGTTTTTTTTACAGATATTCGATGAAAAACTTATGGAAAATCTGGTACCAAATTTTCAAAACTTAGTTATAAAAGAAAACAATTTTACGATTTTTCAACCACAAAATTACTTGCAAATTTTCGCAATTTTGACATATTTCGTATAAATTCGAACTTTAAGCACTTATATAAAAAAATTGTAATTTTCCATCGGAAACCACCCCCAAAGTTTGAAATTGAAGCATTATTTCGACTAGTTATGCTGTACACAGACAAACAAAAAAAAACACACATCATTGTAAAATCAATACATTCATCACACCGTTCATAATCTAAAACTTATTAGTTTTATCTTGTAAAATACCAATTTCAATACAATACATACTAGAATGAAAAGCTCCGTTCTTCATAGCTTGTACGAATCTTAAGGACTCTGACCATTTTTTTTTTTTTTTGTTTTATTTGTCTCCATCCACATCGCAATCATACTTTCTATATCCTGATTGGCACGCTCCACAGAACCTTGAGACTGACTGTGGCGAGCTTTTCCGTGAACTATTTTCACTTCAGACCACAAACTACACAAATTTGTAATAACAGCATTTACGAATTCTCTCCCATTATCTGAGTGGAGTATATTTGGTGCACCGAAAAGAGTGAAAATATCGAGTAAGTTATACGCAACTTCTTCAGCCCGTTTAAATTTAAGTGGTCGTAAAATAACAAATTTAGTCAAGTGATCTTGATAGACCATTATAAATTTATAATTGTTATCAGGATTTGCCTGCATATCAATCAGGTCTACTTGGCAGCGCGAATTCATTTCGGTATGTATAATAGGTTTAACAGTTAGACCTTTTTTGGGCATACTGTGTTTTTTTTGACATGGCTCACATAGTTTTAAATAAATATTTATAGCCTCAATATTAACATTTTTGTATTTACTATTAACAGCATACACAATACGATTTCTACCTCCGTAACTTGTTGCAATATGTGCTTCATGAATAATTTCATACAAATCATCATAGCGAACATAGTAACGCATTTCTTCGGAGGCACCATTCATCGGAACAATCAGTTTTTCTTCTCCACCAATATTAACAATATCAAACCGTTTAAGCCGTCCATAGTGAATTGATTTTTTAACTTTGACCAATTTTGATTCTTTCACTTCGTTCAATAATACATTATACTTTTCATTAGTTATGTATAGAGTGTTTTTATTATTTTTTGCTTCAACAACACCATTTAAAAGTTCATTAAACCGTATTTTAAGTGACATATTGAAAATCGTATACTTTTCGCGACAATTGTAAAACGAATACTGCACACAATATTATTTTCAATATGCCTATTCAATCGATAATCAATCTATTATCAAACCTGTTCCGTATCATAAACTAAATTTTATTGTATGTGCAACACAGTATAAAGTAGGAACAACTTTTATCATATACCTAAAGTACCTTTTTGGCTAATTTATTGATTGTATTGTGATTCTATTGATAGTGATTTGATTGTATGAGTAGGTATACGTGTCAAGGTCTTCCAGTATCATGATGTATATGAAAATCGAAATGAAAATTCCCAAAATTCATACTTAAATAATAATAATTATGAAAGTCAAGATAAAACCCGATCGCAATTTAGTTGTCATAATATATAATAAAAATAAAATAACTTTGGTAAAAATGCCGATCCAAAAATTTATTATGCAACTCGAGATGTCACAGCAGTCAAGCCTGCACAAATAAATAATTTAATAATACAATTAATTTAATTATAATACAAATAATATACTAGCAATAAATGTACTTAGTAAATTTAATTTGTCATTTTTTGCATTAATAATAATAATAATAATAATATAATATACTAACTTACTAATATATTAGTCATTGATATAGTACCTACCTAATATACTTAAATAATAATAATAATTAATAACTTTGGTAAAAATGTTTGGACTTTTACTAACAGTGATTGTTTATCCTAAGATTTACCAAATCTCGTTTGTAAAAGTCCGAACTACAAAAATCATTCGGGGATTGACCTAACGATGTTGTATATCTTAGGTTTTACCGAAATCAATTGGTAAATGTCCGAAATTCGGACATTTACCAACAGTAGTCGGCGAAACCTAGGATTTACCGGTAAATTCTAGGTTTAACCGGTATTCGTGCTTTAACCGTAACATATATATGACTAAATTTTTTTTTAAAAATGAATATAATTACCTTCACTTTCAACGTTGTTTAGTAAATGTATATCATCTGCAACAACACCCAGAGACACTGGTAATAAACTACTGTTTTCTTTGTTTGTCTTAGGTACTTCTTTATCTAATAATTTGTCATCGTTATTCAGAAGCAATTTAGTTTCATTAGAATCAACCCAGTTCACTCGAAAAAAAATTATATAATCCATTACTGTAACCTACAGCAAGCTATAGCAAACGGATTAATCATAGAAAAAGTACACAGAGTTATAGAGTTCAGACAATCAGATTGGCTTGCGAAATATATACACTTAAACACCGAAATGAGGGAAAAAGCTGTAAATGAGTTTGAAAAGGATTTCTTCAAACTTTTAAACAATGCAGTTTTTGGGAAAACGATAAAATCGATGAGGAAACGTATTAAGATGGAACTAGTTTCATGTCCAAAAAGATTGCAAAAACTTCTGAATAAACAAATATTTAAACATTGCACAACATACAGTGAAAATCTAGCTGTTGTTTCGCTGGAAAATAAAATTATCGAGTTCTGCAAACCGATATATTGTTATGGGCTACGAGATATCTATGAGATATCTACAAGATCAAGGTTAGATTAGTATGACCATGCCTCGTGTCGAGGGAGTTGCACATGCTACTATGACCATGACACGTGTTAGGATAGTAAGCCACCAATTAATAATTGCAATAATAGCGCATCTACGAGTAAGGTCACCTAGACTTTGGAAGTGCATCTTTGTATTGCACATTATCTAGCCACGCCTGTGTTTGCAACAACAACTACAAGGATACCTGGTTTCACCCAGAAGGCTACGGGACGATGTAAACAAGAGTCACACCACATATATAAGGGAGCTCAAAGACCAACAACGGCAGATGTACCACAGCCACCAACACCTGAGCACCTTCACGACACTCAGCCACTTCTTAAATTAATTACATGTATTTTATTTTATACGTAATAAAACATTAATCGTTAAAGAGTTGTAACTTTCATTTCAATTATCATCTTTGAGTCAAGTATTGATATTGGCACGCAACAATTTGGCGCAGTCGGTAGGATTCACTTTTCAAGGAGGCAAACCGTCAAAGGCTATTATCAACAAGGAAGACTTGATCATTCTTCTTCGCTGATAACTCCAGAGAAGAAAACCATTCAACAACGTTGCAGAAATATCAAGACAACGTGACATCACCGACGAACATCGTATTATTGTGAGTGAACAGTTAATTAACTATTACACGGATATATGTTACAAAAATATAAAATCCAGAAGTATCATTTAAGTAATTGAATATAGAAGTAGGTCGTAGAAAATTATTTTTTTTTTGAAATTATAAAAGGACATATTGAATTATTATTGAGTTATTTGAATTATTATTGAGGGCATATTGAGTTATTTGAATTATTATTGAGGGCATATTGAGTTATTGAATTATTATTGAGGGAATATTGAGTTATATTGAGTTATTTGAGATATTATATTATTATTGAGGGCATGTTGATTTATTGAATTATTATATTATTTTTGAGGGCATATTGTTGAAAATATTGAGATTATTAAAAGAGATATTATTGAGTTATATTATTATTGTTAATTTTCGTAAATCGTATCAAATGAGTGTGAAAGAAATTTATGGAGAACACAGGTGCATCTCCTTTGGAAGTAGCTAATCCATCGAAAAAGACGTCTTTAGACTCCAGTTTAGAAGTGTTGAATAAAACACAACAGTTAATTGATTTGGGAAGCCATCTAACATATCAAATATATGTATTCACCATTATATTGTGGCTCAAATAAGTACCTATAGAAATTATTATTATTTTAATTTCTTATCATATTTTAAATTAGAAAATTACTAAAGAATACAAGTTTTCATTTACTCACTTTATTTTATTCAATAACAATTTCATGGTATTATTTAAGTAAAAAAATCTTGTTAAAATAAGTAAATACATTTTTGAAATGAATAGATAAAACAAAACAAACATCTTTTTTTAATAACGAATTATTATAACATCTTTTAAAAATAAATTATTTCCATATTTAAAAACTAATTAAAAAATTTTAAATTTTCATTTACAATTAATAGTACCTAATTTTTATTTTGTATGATGTTTGACAAAACAATCAGCACACGTGTAAACATCACATGTTTCGCATAAAGTTGTAACCCTTTTAACATCTTTGCAAGCCTGTACTGATCCTACAGTAGTTGTATTTTCGTTATAACAATGAGCACATCTCTTTCGCAGTTTTCGGTTTCTGTTGCATTTTAATTTAGTTTGTATAAAAACGTGTTTTGTCCGTCGTGTTTTCGGTAACACAGGAGAAGTTTGGTCCTGTTCTGATTGATTAAATCCATTGAATCCAAGCATTTCATTTATTAATAATTCTCGAAATTGCGTGATCTTTAATTTATTCTGTGGCGTATTCAAGTTATAAACTATCAATGCATTCACTACTACAGTTCCTAATAAGACTTCGGTTGCCACTTTGTGGTACCACCTTATAGATTTTCGTACCGGGCTACTATAGCTGGATAGCTGATCTGATAAATCAATGCCAGCTTTCCCAGCATTATAGTCAATTATTATTTTTGGCTTCACTATTGATTCGTTTTTCCTATTTTTTTTACCTGTGTCTATCATAGAAATGTCATGACGAGTAGATAGCATGGTGTCATCCCTTTTGTCACGCCATTTGGCAACCACAATACCGTTTGAATTTTTTTTTCCTACTATTTGTCCTGGTTGTAGCTTTGCTTTTGTAACATCTGGTAGTTTAACTCGATTGGACCTTAATGTACCGATTAAATGCGTATTTTTTTCTAAAAGCTCATTGGCTAAACTAAGCGATGTATACAAATTATCTGTTATAATAGTTCTGCCGCAATTTAAATATCTTGAACTTAAATCTACAACGATTCTGCAACCTAATCCTCTTCCATCAGTTTGGCTTTTGCCTGCGTAAACTTCAATATTATACGTATACCCGTTAACGCCACAAAGTTTGAATAATTTTATACCGTACTTATGCGCCTTTCCAGGAATATACTGTTTGAATTTTAATCGCCCACGAAATGGAACCATCGTTTCGTCTACAGCCATCATTTCTTCTGGTTCCATTATATTTTGAAAGTTATGAACCATTTTTGTAATCAGATTTCGAATTTTAAAAATTCTATCACTTTCAGGAGCTTGGTCGTTATCGGCAAAATGCCAAAATCGAATAATCAACTCGAATCGATTTCTTGACATGATATTTTTTGCTACACAATTTTTTTACAACATCTTCACACTCCAATAATCTTTTAAACTAGGCATTTGGACTAGCCCCATCCACATAAGCAAACCTAAGAACTGTTTAATTTCAACATCATTGGTAGGCACCCACTTAGAAAATCTGCTAGCTTTAGTCAATCGATGTTTAGATAACACCCAGGGCCGTATTTAGGAATTTAACACCAGGGGGCAACAAAAAAAACCGCGCCATTATACAAAATACAAATTTAATGTTATTTAAAAACAATAGGTTTAGTGAACAAATATTTATTTTTATTATGTACATATATTGTATTTGTGTATATTATTAATACATTTAAATTTTTTTTCTGGATTGTGACTCGGCAAATTCTTTAATTATGTTATCATAATTGATGCTAGAAGTTAGTTCACTTTCAATATTTAGTACAGCTAAAGCATTTAAGCGATCATTATTCATGACTGATCTAAGATATGTTTTTAATCTTCTCAGGGTTGAAAAAGATCTTTCTGAAGAACAATTCGTTGCTGGTGTACACAGAAACATTCTAAGTGCATTGTCCACATAAGGATAAATTGTTTATAAAATTTTTGATCGTATCAGTGTACTTAAGTCCCGGATATTTTTTGGAGCTTTATCTTTAAGAAACTTAATATGACTTTGGAAATGTACACATTCGTTACAAAAGCTTTTATTTAAGTCATCTTTGTATATTTTACATACGTTTTCGGCACATTTAAAAACTTCTGATTCCGATATTGTAGTTAGGTTAAAAAAAAGGAATATTTTAATGTTAATTTATCATATGACTCTTTTCGTTTAAATAACTCTGTATGTATTTTATCTAAAATAACATAGTAATTATTAATTAAAAAATGTTTTCTTCCACAAAAATTAAGTTCATCTCGTGGTTCATCGTAGAAAATTTTTCTTTTCCTCTTTCTTTGCACATCTAGTTTATATTCTGTGTCACCTCCATGTAATTTAGAAGCTCGATCTTCATACATTTTAAACATTTTTTCATTACGAAGATCAGAAATGTATTGAATGAGCGATTCATACATTTCAACCACTAAATGCAAGTCAATATCTATTGACTGTAACTTTTTACTTACAGTATTAAAACGTCCAAGAAGATCTCCCCAAAATATTGACATGAAATTGTTTTCAAAGCAAGCCAAACTTTTTAAAATACCTTTTGCTTCACATCGCGTTTGTGCCTTTTGTTTATCATTGTTTTTAATTTCTTTGAGAGCACTGATTACTCTATCCCTATTATTATTTAAGCTTCTACATGCATCTTCTCGTGCAGACCAACGTGTTGTAGATAACTCTTTTACTGAAGCTGATAGAATGTCCCATCGACTAGTAGAAGTTGAAAAAAAGTATATATACTTTGAAGTAAATTAAAAAAATTACAAGCATTTTTACAACAACTTTCAGCGCATGTACCATGAGATTTAATGAGTGTGCTGAACATGGTATGTATTCAGCCAAAGGATTAATTTCTTTAATCCTAGCTTGTAATCCACTATATTGTCCAGACATATTCATAGCGTTATCATAAGTTTGTCCTCTAAGGTAAGATATGTCAATGTTATAGGAGTTAATTACAGTCAAAACTGCATCTGTCAATTCTTCTGCCTTATGACCACTATTTTCAATAAAACATAAAAAACGTTCTACAGGCTTTCCATTTTCAGACACATAGCGTATAATAAAAGAGAGTTGATCTTTGTGAGAAATATCTGGAGTTGAGTCCACACTTATTGAAAAATAACGTGCTTTGTGAACTTCTTTTATGATTTGATCAGTTACTTGATTTGCCATAACAATAATAAATTGTTCATAAGTGTGAAAAGACAGATATGATGTATGACCTTTTCCTAATTGTCCATATGTTTTTATATGTTGAGCCAAAAAAGGATCAAACTCTGCAATAAGTTCAATGGCCATCATAAAATTACCATTATGTGTTGAACCAAATATTTCATTATCTCCTCTGAATGACAATCCTCTTGAAGACAATGATTTGACAACGGCAACTACTCTAGTTAACACTTTTATCCAGTACTGAATTTCTGTATCCATTTGTAGCAATAATTTTGAATTAATTCTTAATAAAACATCACTTCTATCTTTCATTATTAAAACACAAGATCTATGATGATTTGAATTTTCATGAGAAGAAAGTTTAACTCCAGCTTTTTTCCAATCAGAAAATCCATGAGTAGAAAAACTAGATACTCCATCAAATAGCCGACAAGGAACGCAATATAGTTTTCCTGTACTTTCAGAGTAAAGAAGAAAATGTCTCTTTACTTTTTCTCCATTTCTTAAAACACTATAAAACAAACTAGATGTACAATATCTAAAATAATCCTGAAATTTGCCTCTTACAATCCCCTGATAACGTCTTTTTGATTTTGAAAAGTTTAATTTTTCAACATTCTGTGTAAAACCATGTATAGAAATATAATCTTTTGTCCTATCATTTATTTCCCATAAAGCTGGATCATTGCTAAAATGTATTAAAAAGATAAAAGAATACAAAAATTTTACATTACTATAATCAAATGTATTAAATGAATAATACCTGATTTTTGTATTGTACACTTGATCATCATTAGTTTGTGTCTTTGGTTCATACACTATAGCATTTTCATGTGGTAGGCTTTTAGACTTTATTATACATTGGTCTTCTGAATATTTTTCAAACACATTTTCAATTACTGAAACAAAAAAGCAGATTTGTGTTAAATTTTGTTCACTATTTTCTATATATCAAAAAGCCACAACCTTTTTCAGTGGAGTGTTCTTTAGTATCTTCACTGCAATGAACAATGTTTGATATTGAACTACTTGCAATGTTGTTTATAGAGCTGTCTTCTAAAAAGTTATTAAATATATAACATTAATTAAACTATTTTAGAAACAAAAATAGGCAATAATACCTGGTAAATCTGTTTTCTTAAAATAATTATTAATTTTTGCAGATTTCATAATAACATTTGTAAGCTTTTCTCTTTTTTCTTTAGATTTTTTTCGATAAGCAGCACCACTAAGTTTATTTTTTCCCGTCATTCTACAGTTTAAAAAGCTAAATAGCGCATTCAAAGCAGAATAAAAAATATATCGCTTGTACTTTGTAGCCTACAAGCATTCGTGCAAAACTATATTATATTATGCTTATAAATATAATACAAACCTCTTTTGAATGTATGTTGTCACAGCTCACAAAAATTCACTAATCACTAGTCAAAAGTCTAAATCCAATTTTATTAAAGTAGTAATTACACCATATTATTGATAAATTGAATATTATCACTTGACAGTTTTACTATTACTTTAAATAAATAATTACGAAAATGTTAAATAATTAATTTTCTGTAGTATTCATATGACCACTGTATCCGTCACAAAATAAATATATTACCACAGAATAACGATCGATCTATCGATTTATAATATTGATAATATTATACAGGTTAACAAAGCAAACCACGCGGGCGACACGTTACGCAACGGTGATAACAAAAGAAATCACTTAGACAGTACCGTGGTTCAGAATTCTCAATTGACAAAATCAGATTACATGACCAACGACAGACTATCGACAGTGCTCGACCGTTACCGAGTATGTGTGTGTGTGTATGTGTCATGACGCCGTGATTGGCGTTATAAATATATTTTTTTTTTTCTATGATACATTTTTTGTTTTGTAAAGAAGTTTCACTTCAGTAATTTTAGATCATTAATTAATATTAAAAATATAAAAAAATTAGCCGCCCTCTCATAATCAGCCGCCCGGGGCAACAGTACCCTGTAGCTCCCCTCTAAATACGGCCCTGATAACACTTGTTCAGCATTCTTATTCGTTTCAACAACCATTAAATTAATTATTTCGTCAGTTATAAATAACTTCAAGTATGTCCATATTGTTGCATTGTGTGGTATTTCAATTTTTAGACCGGGATTTTTTTCGAACAAAAAATATTTTTGGTTTTGGTTCGTTACATCATTCCATGTTTGTTTAGAGGTATTTGGATGGTTATTAACTACCTCAGAAGTATTTTCATCAATATAACTACTATATGAAAATACCACCATTTTTTAAATATTTAATAGACAATAAAAAGTTGTATAGAAAATTATATTTTACAAAATAAAACCATACTGTGATAAGGTGGTATTTAAATTATTTTTTGTATCTAGCTTTATTAGTTTTTTGTTTATTTAAAATTAAAATTTGTCTTTAGAAAAAAATATATTTTATACATAAGTAGGTATATTATTAAATATTAATTATAATTTATGTTGCATATTCAGCATTTATATTACATTATATTACACGTATAGTATTTAATATTTATATATAATCAGCAGTATCATATTACGATCGGTGGGGACTGTCCATCGATTATTATTAAGTAAAATTAAAATGTAAAACATTACGATTTATGCTGTTAATAATAAAGGTCTATAAAACACGTTTATGTTGTTATTCATAATAATAATACATAACAATTTATAATATGTATGTAATAATAAATACATTAAACATATACAGAATGATTATATTATCAAACTAATTATTTTAATGTTTTATAAGAGATTTACCTTGTATACTTAATAGGAGTTTTTAATATTTTTTTACATGAAAATAAAAAATACTTTTAACAATTACTCAATTGGTAATAGGTACTATAATAATTGGTATGATTGTTATATTTTAGAACATATAAATTATTACAAACCTCCATGTATCAAACATGTTGTACACCTGTCGTTCAGTTGGATTTATCTGTGCATTTGCTAAAACTTTTATATATTCCATTTCATCATCCAAATTATCGAGTGCAGTTAATTTTATTTCATGATAATTTTTTGCTGCAGCTGGAGTTATACCAGAATTAAAATAGTTAATAAAATCATTCTGCACTTCATTGTTTACTCTTAAAAAGCTATATGCTTCAGCGTTGTGTACTTTGTGGGAATGCATAAAATCAATCTTTAAAGAAACAAAATAATACTTACAAACTTTAAGTGAAAAAATTATTAGTACAACTACAACATGAAAACAAATGTTAAGATAGAACAGTTATGAGATATGTGAACTGTAAAAAATAAATAAGTACATATCCTAATAATTTTACATTCAAATACACAAGAATTAAGAATTTACTTGTAATTCAGAATTTAGTCCTTCTCGTAGATATTGATCTGTCCTTTTGGTATGTATTGTATCTTTTTTAATAATTATTTTTATAAATGCTTTGCAGTTTTTATTTCTAATTCTATTTTTATCCTCAAGAGGATTATTAATTTTATTTTTTGGTGAATGCTGACATACATAATATAATTTTACATTATTATTACGCGCGTAATTCAAATAAGCCAATTAGAAGCGCGGATTTAATACCGTGGCTAGTTTCGAGTAGGGTATGTAAATACGCCACCGGGCAAGCGTCAATACAAACTTTTAGTGACCTATTTCTAGACACCTGACTACCATTTCCAACCGAATTTCCCTTGAAACAATTTTTACTCGACCCCCTCGAAAGCGCCGAAGGTGGCTTCTACAAGCCTGGAATCGAGGCACACCAGCCGCTGGTATTATATAAATCCATTAATTATGTTAATGAGATATGACCACATGTTGCAGTTTTGAATTGAAACATAATACTTATGTTATTAGTTATAACACTTTTCACAAAGAAAATAAACCAAACAAAACTCTTTCATTTAATAAAAACAACTTAAAAAAACTCTTGTATATACTTATTACTTACAAGTTAATCACAAAATAAAATAAACTAAAAAGAATAATATTTTTTAACTAGTTATTACCATTAATATTATTTAGGTCTAAGAGATCTAATTTTACATTATTGCAAGTATTTAAAAATATCTTAAAATTAAGTTATAAATATCATAATTTGATTAAAATTATGGTAGTAAATATTTTTACAGATACTTAAACTAAGTATTTAGGTTTAACTATCAGCATCAACAATTCTTTTTGAACTTTTTGAATCCACTTCTAATTTTTGATAAAATGCCCAATGGTTTTTAGGAATTGCATGTGAGTTACATAATGCTAATAAGTCTATTTTTTTCTCTTGAGTAATTTTTTATGTATTTTGCAAAGCACACAATTTTAAGTCATTAAATGATTTTCTGCATTTTTTTCTGGTATCGATAATATTAAAATTTATATCAGCGTAGCTTGTTTTATACTTAAGCAAAAATATATTTTCACGTTCGACTCTAATCATTTTGATTGAATGCCATAAAATGTTTTCGCCATTTAGATTTGTTTTAAAATTTTGTCCAACATCTAATGTGAGTCGCTTAAGGTCAAAAAATTGTTCTTTTTGCATTTAATGTACAATGTAAGGTTTTCCAGTTTTTTTTGCATATTTAATTACTGAAACCCATTGAGATGGCTCATATATGGGCCCACCTGAGTCACCCTCGTTTTGTGTATGTCCAACAATTAAATACTTTAATTACTTATCTTTTTCCATACTAAGTTAACATTTAGATTTCCTTAAACTTGGTATATTTGTGAGATACGATTCATTTTCAGATCTATTCATAGTAGATTTAGAATATACCTTTCTGTGTTCAACAATAGGCAAACAATCACCTTTGATTAAGCTTGACACCATTAATTGTACTCTTTTTTATTGTTGTCGGATTGAAGGATTCATATGATTTATAATTAGCTCAGCTCTTTGTGAGTATATTTTAGATGTTCTGCCGTTTTCTACAATATTGGAAATAAATTTAAAAAATTCGAACGTTTTAAATTTATTTAATTCTGCTGCATAAATTTGGCTATCACAGTAAGCTACCTGTAACATTAATCATACAATTATGTTTAATAGTCTTTTCTGAACTTGTTACAATTATATTGTTTTATTTTCAACTATAATTATGTACCTACGTATAATTTATTACATGACTTAGATGCAAGTGTCTACATACGGTTTACCTACTTATTACTATATTAACTATTATATAGAATATTTTTAAAAAATATATTGATAGTGTATGATTTTATACACTTGTTATTATTAATAATAATATAATAATAATATAATATAATATTAATATAATATTAATATAATATTTGTTATTAATTAATAATAAAGTATGTATAATATTTTTAAAATTACAAATTTAAAATTATTTAAAATACAACATTTTGGAAAATACTAAAAAAAAATGCTTAATTCTTGGTGATTAGAATTGGTAACTTATAGAGAATATAAAGATTTTTCTAATTAGGAATGAATAATACGTTTTTATAAAATACGCTTAAATTGTTATTTTGTAATAATCAAAATTCTACAAACAATTTGTAAAAATAACCTAACCTTTTTTAGAATCGAACAAAAAAAAGCGGGTAACTGAGTATCGCTCTACTGTACGTTAGGGGGTGGGGTGGACTCGGACTAGGGTAGGTTAAATTTGAATGCAATGATAGCCGATAGATATCATTGTTTACGAAAAACGATTCTGAACGGAGATGATTTGTCATTCTAGGATATATTATATTTAAATATTGTCATACATTCTATTTTGAAACAAATAGTATAGTTACTATATTATGTTACTATAGTTACTTTATTATTAATTAACTAATTACTAACGGTTCGTATAAAAAATGTAATATATAATATGTAATTATCATAAAAAAACATGCTTGTATTTATATATAAAACTAGCTGGTGTTACCTCGGCTTCGCCCGGGTTGCGACCATACGAATATTTCACTTTGATTTTTTTTCTTAATAAATGAAGAATTTAGTTTGGTAATGTTATTTTTTTTTTCTTAATAAAATTTTTTCATTGTTATGTACGATACTCAATAAATTTCGCTAACAAGTGGAATTGCCTTTGATGTATACATGTTGATATATACGCTCTTGACTTTTCGTTTTTCCTCCTTTATGAGTGTTCTTTTGAACTACTCAACCGATTGATATGAAATCCAACATTTTTCAATTTTTCCATTTTTTTGAAAAATTACTTCTTTCATTATTTTTCTTTTTTTTTAACCATTTTAGCTGACACCGTGATTTTTCACTTTTCGCTACATTCTTTTTAAAATATGGAATAGATTGAACGTACCATTAAAAATGCAATTTAACGATTTTGACGGTTCAACTTTAACATTTTTAATTCATAAATATTGCTATAAAGTTCAGTTGTGTATAATTGAAATGATTATGCCATCAAATCATGCGTAAAAATAAAATATGCTACAATATTAACCGGATGTGGAAAAGGTGAAGTCGTATATATACCTACTAAGAATACCTATTAAACCCAGTGATATGCCGTTTGGATTTGAGCGATTACAGTTCCCGGTAAAACTTGCATTCATCTTCACTATAAATAAATCTCAATGTCAATCATTGAAATGTACAGGACTTATACTTAATCCTATGTGCTTCTCTCGTGGTCAATTATATGTAGCATGTTCAAGAAGTGGTGACCCGTGACACGGCCCTAGCGCCTGCGCTTCTCCTCAGCCGTACACACTGCCACTCTGGCCCAGATAGGAGAATATCGAGGTTAAGCTGATAAGACCGCGGTGGCTCATTGTTACGAGACTGTCACCCCAGTCTCGTGGGTCGCGGGTTCAAACCCGTACCGTGCGTAATTTTTTCACTTAATTCTCGATATCTCTCCTATGACCGGCCACATCACGTGTGGTCGTGTCAAATGGCTCCCCGCAGAGGATATCGAACATCTACTACCTCATCATCATCATCTGGTCAGATGGCGACCGGGGTACCCACCAACCATCGGTGGTGCCCGCATGTACGGCTTGGCGGGGGAGTATGACACGGCCCTAGTGCCTGCGCTTCTCCTCAGCCGTACACACTGCCACTCTGGCCCAGATAGGAGAATATCGAGGTTAAGCTGATAAGACCGCGGTGGCTCATTGTTACGAGACTGTCACCCCAGTCTCGTGGGTCGCGGGTTCAAACCCGTACCGAGCGTAATTTTTTCACTTAATTCTCGATATCTCTCCTATGACCGGCCACATCACGTGTGGTCGCGTCACCCGAAAAATCTCTACATTTATTGTCCGAATGGAAAAACAAAGAACATCATCGTATATCCTCAAGCATTAAAATGATACAGAAATGAAACACTATTGGAAAATTTAACTCAAGCCTTTTCTGATGGTATACCTCATACCCGTTTAAATAAAATATTATATTATATTATAAAATATATACATGAAGTCGACTCGACCTGGTGACCGAGAAAGACATCGAGTGGGGTTTTCATGTCAGTTCTGACCTTCCTCAGATGTAGCTAAATATCTATGTTGAATTTCAAGTCAATCAGTTGGGTAGTTTTTGAGATCATAAAGATAATAGAAACCGCCACTTACTTTTATATATATAGATAATATGCATTTAAATTAATCAATCGACAATATAGATAAATCTACAAGGTGTATCTATGATGGTATTTCAAATTATTCAACTTACGAAAAATATGTTTCTAATGTTCCTTAAAATTCACGCCTGTATTATTTCAGTATGAAAAATGAAAAATTTATGTTTTTTCAACACAAACTATCTACTTAGTTTACATATTATAAAGCCATTTATTAACTATTTGTATTGATCAGATACACAAAAGCCAATTGAAAATTTAAACTCTTTATTGACATTTTACTAAAAATTATAAAAATATATTGTCGAATGATGTAGCGTTTTTGGAAAAAAAAAACCATGACTTTCTCGCGGCCACTGCAGTATATCTCGAGAGTATACTCTCTTAATTACTGTTATGATTATGAATAATCGAGACTAGATAAATTATATTATTATTTGGGATTCAATTTACCTAGTTCTAATATTCACCAATTATCTGGAATTTGGTTTACTACTCCCGGGATAATCTCCTATTGAAGATTTAACCAAACGTAGCTATATTTATTTGTATAGAAAGATTAGCATAGGTTATAGATAGCTTTTTTTTTATTTGCTAAATACAAGGTTAGATTAGAGGATATATAATACGTAATTTTCTACAGTTAATCATTGCAGTTATTGCGAGTTAGTATCCTACTGTCCTATTTAAATAATTTGCTAGTTTATAATAATTATTTATTTATTTATTTTATTGTTAATACATATAACGCCCGATATAGACTATAACTATGTTTTAGATTCTGAACGAAGTGATGAATGTATTGAACTATGATGTGTGTTTTTTTTTTGTGTCTGACGACAACATTTGGAGCAGTAATAATGCTCCGATTTTTGACTTCAGCCCCTCTTTGAATAGGAAAATTCATCTAGTTGGTACTTTGGGGGGGTCAAAAGTAAAATTTTCAAATAGTTTTCAAAAAAATCGAGAAAAACACTATTTGTTTCAAAATATAATATATGACAATATTTAAATATAATATATCCTAAACTGACAAATCATCTTCGTTCAGAATCGTTTTTCGTATACAATGATACCTATCATTGCATTCAAATTTAACCTACCATAGCCTGAGGTCCACCCCACCCCCTAATATACAGCAGAGCGATACCCACTTACCCGCTTTTTTTTTATATTAATATATTGCATAGTGTAACATAAGATATTATAATTATATACATTTTAATAAATTATAAATTCATAATTATAATCAATAATCATATTGGATTTTTTTTTTTTTACTCATTTCTTATTAGTTGGTATTATTAATATTTTCAGAATATTTTGAATGTTTTTCAATTTTTGGGAATATATTTTCATCAATTTTAGCTGCATATAAACATTATATTTCAAACGTTTAAACAGAATATAAATCCGTACTCTACTAATAACTAATAATTATATAATAATAACAAATTATTTTTGAGCAGCGGCCCACCGGGAAACTTCCCGGTATCCCGCCGGCCCAGTCCGCCCCTGCTGCTATCAATACACTTGTTGATGCTATTCAAACTCAAAAATCACATTAATTTTTATTTATTTATTTTTTCCAATATTATACTATATTTTACTATGTATTTTTTTATTATTATTATTAAGTGTAATTATTATTATAACTTTGTTTGTAGATATCTTGATAATTAAATAAATTAAATTTTAAATTACTACAATATTTCGTTTAAATAAAATAAGGTGTATTCAAACTATGGCCCGTGAAAAAATTTATTTTTATTTTTTGGCCCTTGACACCAAAAAGGTTGCCGACCCCTGATATAGATAATGAAAGTGTTATGTCAAATTGGTTCTTACGTTTTAGATACTCTTCATTCAAACACAATTAAATTGTTACCTAATTCAGTGGAAAGAAAAACTGTAGACATTTATTACCAGGCTAACTATATTAATCTTTTTTGTCATTTTTCAATATAAATATATAAATATTATTTAATACAGTTATTGACTTCATCTTTGAATTATAGATGATTTTGAAATGGAATTGGTATGCTAGATGATGCAGAGAATTCTCCTTTATTAAATAATGTACACGGTAATATTTAAATCATTATAATTTATAACACATTTTTTTTTTAAATACTTTAATTTTGTTGTATTTATAGATCATATTTTACCACCGATAGACAAGATCAAAGAATTTAGTACAAAATACTAGGGTAGAAAGAAAAATGAATTGCTAAAAAATATTAATGTACCAAGCCAGAGTGATTTAACACCCAAATGTAAAAAGCTGTTTTACGAAGCTATGAAACTTAAAAAAAAATGAACATTTACGACAGAACAAAAATAATTTTAAAACTAGAGTAAAGCTGATTGAAAAATTTGTAAAATCTCCTTGTACTGATAAACTGATGAACAAATTAAACTTAATAACACTAGAATTTTTCCAATCACAAATTAAATGTCAAACAACCAAATCCAAGGGTCGCAGGTATTCGTTACAAAACAAATTGTTATCTTTATCTATATTTAAAAATTCTCCAAAAGGATACCATTTTCTCTCAACTATATTTTCATTGCCGTAAAAAAAAACGTTGAATAATCTTCTGAATCGTGTACCTTTTGAAGCTGGAATTAATGATCATATAATTAAAAATCTTACTCAACAGGCTTCTAAATTAAAACCAAATAATCGATTATGTTCTTTAGTCTTCGATGAAATGGCTATAGATCCATCTCTAACATATAGTCAAAAAAATGATCTAATTTTTGGTTTTGAAAATTTTGGAAATAATCAACAAAATTGTAAATTTAGTGACCATGTGTTGGTCTTTCTATTACGAGGAATAAACCGTAAATGGAAACAGCCAGTGGCATATTACTTTTGTCAGAGTACAACAAAAACACCGCAATTAGTTAATTGTATTAAAGAGGTAGTAACTGCTATTCAATCAACAGACCTAAACATTTTAACAACTGTGTGTGATCAAGGTGGTACTAAAAGTGCAGCAATAAATTGTTTAAAAAATGAAACAAATACTTCATGTATAAAAAATGGTGTTGAAAATTCTTATTTTGGTTTTATGATCAATAGTCAAGAAATTATTCCAATATTTGATCCACCACATCTTTTAAAAACCATTCGAAATAATTTGATAACTAAAGATTTAGTATTCTTTAAAAATGCCAAGTGTTTTAAAGCTTCGTGGGATCACATAAAAGCACTTTATGAGTTTGTAGTGGGCCAGCAGCTTGTCGAAAGTACAGGTCGTGTCGAAATAAAGTAGTCAAAATATTTCTAAGTGTTTTATTAAACTGATTGAAAATTATTCTAAGTCTAAATATTTAATTTAATTAGAAAAATAATCTAAGTCCCAATGAATGATTTCTGGTACAAAGTGACGTGAAGGTGCTTGCGCTAACTCTGGAATATCACGTCTGGGGGCATCCTCTTCTGGGCCCCTTATACAGTCAGTGTCCCCTGATCTCCTACCCAGTTCCCTTCTGGCCTATTCGTAATCAGGTCATTTGCTTCTCACGCTATTATGCATTTCAGAGGATGCGCGTGCGATGATGACGTCCGGTGACCATCCGCCCACATGCAGGTGGTCAACCACAAGCGCTGTATCCGAGTTCTCGGAACTCGCGATATGATTAAAATTATATTACATATGATTGTGTGTTGTATGTGTGGGTTAGGTTTGACGTACCATTAAGTTTATTCATTTCCCTGTACGCGGGTTAGAGTCAAAAAGTTGTTCTACCATTATTGTTTTCCAGGCCTAGGTAAACACCATTTATGGCATGATGGCTACAAACCTCATATTATTTGGTAGTATGTTCATTCCTACGTCTTTTATTAGTATTTATGGGCGATTGTTATCTTAATAGTTAAGCCTACAATGTGTTACCCCCTTTATGTATTATATTATGGGTATAGGACATCAGAGCACGTAGCAAGTTTGATATTAAAAATGAAGCATGTGGTCTTCGAAGACTACCAAAACTTTCTGCTGCACATGTGATACCCGAGAAAATGAAAAAAGATGTGTGTTTCAGTGGCTTCGCAAACACTAAGTCAGCGTGTGGCAGCTACATTACAACTAATGTAGTAAATTTAACATAAATTAAAATTATTATTACATAGGTATTGATTATAATTAATAATATTTTTTGAATATTTCTTGTAGTTCAAGACAATGTACTTTCACAAGCACATGGTACAGCTGAACTTTGCCTATTTATGGACATGGTGTTTGACTCGGTGAATGGCAGTTCTATAAAATCTAAACATGGAAAACCTTTGAGAGCTGCAGTAGCAAATAAGTCACCACATCTTCCATTTTGGACTTCAGCGATTAAAGTATTTGAGTCAATGTATTTCCTAAGTAGAGTTACCGGATCAAAGAGTATTACACCTTGTGTTAATAATTGGATACAAACATTGCGCGGCTTTATTTACTTATGGAATAACAAATCAAAAAAATTGGACAATTTTAAATTACTGATTCCAAGGAACATAAACCAGGATCCACTCGAATGTTTTTTTGATAAAATAAGGAGCCATGGTGTTAGGAACATAAATCCTACATCCTTTCAATTTGTTTCTTCTTTCAAAACATTGCTAATAAATAATTTTACTTCTGTAAAAACAATAGGAAACAATTGTGAGTCTGACGATTGTGCTACATTAGACAATTTAAAAACATTCCTTATAGAACCAATTATTATTCCTGAAAGTTCTTGTGATATTTCTTATATACCTATGAATCTGGGTATACCAAGTTCAATTGATAAAACAATGACAAGTGATTTTACTTTTGAGAATTTTGGTGGTTTTTTAGTTTGATCAATTTTGAAAAGTGTCAACAACTGTAAAGTGTGCAAAAAAAATATTTCCGAAGACATGATAACAAACAATTTAATTAGAGTTAGGTCCTATACAAAACAAAGTCTGAGAAATCCCAGTGAAAAATTAATTGAAATCATTGAACATATTTTTTTAGTGTTATCACAATATATTTCTATAATTTTTCATGAAGCTAATATAAAAAAAAATTAGACCTAGCTATTGAACTAAATGTAGAATTTATTGTGAACGTGAAATTTACAATTTAAAACAAATTATTAAATATAAAACCATAGACTTTTTTAGATTCTGAACGAAGTGATGAATGTATTGATTTTACAATGATGTGTGTTTTTTTGTTTTTTTTTTTTTTTATGTCTGTGTACAGCATAACTAGTCGAAATAATGCTTCAATTTCAAACTTTGGGGGTGGTTTCCGGTGGCAAAGTGGATATCCTTGGTGCATTATAGAGGTGAAAAGTAAACATTTTCCAACAGTTTTTAAAAAAATCGAGAAAAACAAAAAAAAGAGACAGAAAAACGGGAATTTTTACGCAAAACCAGTTTTCGACCAAATCGAATTTTTATTTTGCTACAACTCAAAAACTAATCGATGTGAACACTTGAAATTTTCAACAAATATTTATATTAGCGTTCTCCATACACAGTTAAATTTTCAAAGAATTTTGACTTTTATTGAGCTATTTATAGACAATTGAAATTTTTAATTTTTTTTTAAAACAACGATAAAATTATATACAAGGTTTCTTATAAGTTGTTCTTAAAGTGATAAAAAAAGTCCGAAATCGTTAGTCACAATTTTTTTTTATAAGTGCTTATAGTTCGAATTTATACGAAATATGTCAAAATTGCGAAAATTTGCAAGTAATTTTGTGGTTGAAAAATCGTAAAATTTTTTTCTTTTATAACTAAGTTTTGAAAATTTGGTACAAGGTTCTCCATACATTTTTCTTCAAATATAGTAGAAACCGTTTATAATGACATTCAAGGGACTAGTCAAAATTGGTCATAATAACCGATTGTCATTATAACCAAAATGATAAAAATTAAATTACAATATAGAAGTTTTGCCGGGACTTGCAATCTAAGGTCATTACAACCGGTGTCATTATAAACGGTTTCTACTGTATCTGTAAAACTCAACCGGACTAAGACAAAAAATTTTTATGAGTGTTTGAAATTTAAATTTTTACAAAACCGCGTTAAATAACCGTTTAGCCTCAAACGATTTTTGATATTTTTTGTTATTCAAATAGTATAAGTCGTAGATACTTGAAAATTTCGCCAGTTATTTAGATTGCCATTTTATTTACGTGATTTAATTTTCAAAACATTTTGACTTTTTTGAGCTATTTATAGGCATTTGAAATATTCATTTTTTTTTAATTTTTTATTTTTTGTAAATGTTGATAAAAAAAAATTAGCTGGGACAAATTACTTGAAAATTTAATTGAAGGGTCCACATAACGTTTTCTAACTCTCATTCAAAAATTATAAAAATACATAGGCACAATTTTTTTTAATTACCATTTGAAGTTCAAATATTGACAAAAATTCGTCAAAATCATGAATATTTTTCACTATTTGGTAGTTAAAAATTTATAAATATTTTACTATCAAAAGCTAAGAATTGAAAATTTAATACTATGCTGTCCATAAGTTAAGCTTAGAATAATTATAAAAAAGTTTGAGGATTATTCAATTTAAAAAATTTTACGAGTGTTAAAAGTTTTAATTTTAATTTGAAATCAAAAATACACGTGTAATATACGTTTTACTAATAAATAATTTTCGATTTTTGTTATTTTTAAAAAATTATCAAACGTAAGATCTTGAAGCTTTTACTCAAGTGTTTGAATTTGTTTCAAAATAGAATATATGACAATATTTAAATATAATATATTAACATATCCTAGACTGACAAATCATCTCCGTTCAGAATCGTTTTTCGTATACAATGATACCTATCATTGCATTCAAATTTAACCTACCCTAGTCCGAGGTCCACCCCACCCCCTAATGTACAGTAGAGCGATACTCACTTACCCGCTTTTTTTATTTTCATATATCAAAAATATCAATAGGAGGAGTTAATATCAAAGTATCTAATGATACAATCCAAAAAACGGCCATTGAATACTATAGAATACATAGAACAAGAAAAATAAAAATTAATAAAACTAAACAACTATTATAATTTCTCCTATTTTTTAACTGTAAATTATATTATTTTAACCATTTCATATCTTATTACAATGTATTTTATTTTTAAGATGACCCTAAATATCATAATATTATTATAATTATCATAATTTTTATAATATACGGGGTGATTGATTAAGCGTAAAACACTCATTATTTCAAAAAGTATTCATGTTTTTGAAAACATTTTTTTACATAGTTTTAAGTCGTTAAAAATACTACGTTTTTATTAAAAAATTATATTTTTAAATATTTTTTATCCTTATATTTTTTTAAGTTTTTTACTTTTTTGAATGACAACATAGAGTTTTAATTTCATATTCCAAAGCAGAATAATTTTCTGAGTATTTTGATACATAAAAATCGAATTTAGGACAAGTAGTTTATGAGTTATACGTATTTAAAGTTTAGCTTGTCTAAACTAGTGTGTGTAGTGGAGTGGTACGGGGTTACCCCGCAAAATGTTTGTCCACTACTCCGCCCTGTATATACATAGTATAATAGTATATGTTATTTTTCATTATTACATTATTATATTATTTTGTAAATTGAAAAAAAAAACAAATAAATTGTATTGTTAAACTTTATTTAAAGTTATTCCGATTGGTATATTTATAATGTCAATATATTATACAAATGTATTATAATAATCATGTTGTTATTAAAAAAAAATTGTATTTTATATTAAGTAATTAGGGGCCGGCGTTTGTCTGACTTCGCGCACAAATGTCTATAAAAGTATCAAACAGGGGTATGCACTCGTATGGATGGCATATGGTATTATATCAAATAACTAGGTATTTTATATTCTATAAGCTTCATTAAGTACAAAAAAATTAAAATCAAAACTGTGACAGAGAAAATGAGCCTAAATGTAAAACTTATCTAATCAATCTCTATTATAACATACAAAAAGCCATGGACCACTACGATTACAAATTAATTGTAATTTGTAATTATACTATAGGTAGTAGATAAACGTGACTTAAATATATTGTTTTCAACCCAAATTGTAGACGTGTCAGATAGGTAGGTAGACTTAGGTTGTAGGGCAATTACCTAGAGGTATTGGGTTCGAATTAATAAATATCTGACTGCGACTTTTTTGAAAAACGTTTTGTCACCAGGATCGAAAATAGTTCATAATCGCAACACTTGTGACGGCTGAATCGCCGTTCTATATTATCATTATCCTATGGCTGCCGCCATTTTCGACGGAGCGGAATTCGATCTTGCTACATCTGCCTATCCTATTCATGAGGACCTAACGCCTAAACCTATCGACTACAGTTCGAGATGTTAATTAGTGCCAGATTTCACGTAAAAACGGGGTAAACGTACGGCGTTTAAGGGACACGGGCTACGCAAAAAACCATACCATAATGTCGAAGAAAAGCGTGAAAAGAACGACGAAAACTGAAAAAGTCGAAATTAAATCGATGAAAACGTCGGTCGGCGGCCGTCTTGGTTAACGCGACAAAACAAACATGTAGAAACCGAACACCCTACCGGGCGTAAAAACACAGAGTACTCGAAAAACACGACGGTGGGACCGTAAAACGCAAAAAAATTACAAAAAAGGGATTCAAAAGTCGAAAAGTTTTCGAAAACCAATATATACAGTGATAACAAAACGTAACAAAACGATGACGAAGATAGATCGTGATAACGTAAAAAGTTGATACGGGTAGGGAAAAATCGTATTTTGTGATTGGCGTTCCATATTTGCTGCGTCGCACCTGGAGGCCTAGGGACAAACTCCTTCACGCTTTATTATATAAGACTAGCGGCCCGTGAAACTCGCTTTGGGTGAAACTCGGTGTAAGTGAATATCCTAGGACGTATGGAAGAGCAGTGGAAATGAAGATTTGACGGTAATAAGTGGTGTTGGTACCACTGCGAGTATTCTATCGGGATGATGATGGCGGGTGTTGTAGAGGATTGATAAGACGTTCATGGCGTCGATTGTTTGGCGGTCTCCTTTCGAATGTGAAAAGTTTTTGAAAGTTGAGATTGAGACGTGTCTAGCTATCAGCCCTCGACCGGTGGCATATTAACAAAACACACAATGATTCGGAATTCGGCATTTTGATTTGTCAATTTTGAATTGCCGCCAATAATATTTCATTATTCATTATTCCGTTTTCATTACCGTGATATTATAATGATAAAAAAAAAAATTACATACATTTATTAATAGTAGTATTTAATATTATAATTGCACCTAATGAATCAATTTAATAACAAGGACCAATTTTATTATACATATTTATATTATATTATGTACTAAAGGCTATTTTATAATTTTATTTATTCAGTGTTTATTTAATCAGCTAAAGCTTTAAGCAATTTAAAAATATCTGACGAAGTCAGAAGAGAGTTTTAAAATTACATCAATGATGGTATAGGTAAGATATTGTGTAATGTACACAGAGCTGGGTTAAATCCTAAAAAATTTGGTTTTTAAAATCCAAGTCAAACAATAATTGTCTTATTAAATATTTAAAAATAAAATAATACAAAAACATTTTTTGTTTAGTCATTTTAATCTATCATTCCATACAATAATTTTAAATTTTTTGAATTAAATACTGTAACAGGTTTAAAGTAATTTAAATGTTTTTAATGTAATGATAAAACTAATTATAAAATAGACTGAACACACTATACAGTAGGTACAATTAGAATATAACTAGAATAGCTTTTGACTATAAGAAAGATTATGTTTGTCACCACAGTAGCTACCAAAAAGTAATAGCAGATCAAAATCAAAAAGGAAAATCAAAAAATTTAAATTGTCCTGCTAAAATAAAAATAGTTATTAAAAAGACAACAATTAATACCATTAAAAAGGATCATTTTATTAATGTAATTAATCAATAACAATTGTATTATAGAACCTCATTTTACATGCATATTATAGTATTATAATTGTACCTAATGAATCAACAAATTTATTTTTATTTTTATTAATTTGTTTCTATACATATAGTACTATAGTATTAATTAAATTGATAACACTATTTCATCTTAAATTATTGATATATTTGGTATATAATATACTATACCTACAGTCTGTTCAAAATAAGAAACGCCTGCGGCGGCCAGCTACTGCGCATGGGCGTGGCCTTACTACGTATGTCAGCGGCTGTCGTCGGTAAAATAGACGCACGGTAGGGGAAACACATCTGTCCGCCACCGTCGAAAACTGGTCGCCGCCGCAGGCGTTTCTTATTTTGAACAGACTGTACATATATTATGATGTGTACAAAATCTATCAATATTTTAAAATAAAATAATTTTGTTCACTTGGTTTTTTTCTTTTTATTTTATTTATAAAAATGTTTTAACTATTTATCTCAAATAATTGCTAATAATTAATGTAGTAATTGAAATACATTAGTTACCTACTATACTTATTACTTACATAATATTTAGGTACATACAGTTAATATTACTAAATACCTAGGTACCTAACTATTTTACCTTTTTATAGTTGCTGTATCTTAATTCTTAAGTAAATAAACAAATGCTAAGAAAATAAAATGCGCTAATATTTTATAATTAAATATATAACTTATTATGATAAATCTATGGACAATATATTTATAAATTTAATATAAAATATATTATTTACATTTTATTTTCCATTTAAATTATAAAAACTAATTGAATATTTTATTGATTTTTTATTACATAAAATATTAAGGCTATTTATAGTGTTAAAGATACAAATCAATCGTTGTCAGTCATAAAATAAGATGTTGCTGATATAAGTCATAAAAACTAATTAATGACCATTTCCATGAGATTTCGCATTTTGTTGATTTTATTGAACGTTTATTTGTAAATTTCTTTTTCTTTTAACTTTTTTTACTTTCTTCCCAGATGCTGGACGACCAACAGCTAACCTTTTACTTCCTATGCCTTGTCTTCTTCGACTAATTGAAGTGGGTTGAACGTGCATTTTTGATTTTGTTCCTTGGCGCAATGAAATTTGTTTACCACAAGTTGATAAAAAGGTTTCCCAAAAATTTGGTTTTTTAACATTTTGCAACTTTTTGTGAAACATTTGCAAAGAAGTGGTAGATGATCCAAATTTAGAATTATTAAAATTCATTAAATCAATTATTTTTTGAAATTACTTTCCTGTATTTAATTTAAGTTCTAATTCCAAATTTTTGTTTTCGCTATTAAAAGAATTGTCCGTCTTTTCATTGTCATCTATTTCATTACAGTTCTTATGTTCTAAATTATTTTGTATTGTTGTTGTTTCTTCTTGTATATTAAGGTTTTCAGTCGGATGTGTGATTTAACTTAAAGAATGATAGAAAGATAATGGTGGTACATTATTACTAAATGCCAAAGTAGCCATTGCATATCTACATTCAGCTGTGATAGGAGGTGCATTTGGTAACTTTTTCTCAAAAAAAAAGTAAATTGCCCCTTGATGTTTGCAAAAATGTCCTAAACGTCCATGTTCGCAAGTACAATAACCTAATTCAGAATTAACTTCATATACATTATCTTCTGATTGACTTGGAACTTTGAATGTATAATTATCAATTTTTGCAATAAGATCAACTGATAAATACTTAATTTTCTTTTTTATTGTTTTTAGAAATAAACGAGATGCATCACTACGACTATTAGCAAATTTTCTAATTCTTCGAATATAATATTGCTCCATAACTGTACATGTAAAGTCTACTAAAGAAACAACATTATACGCTTTATTTCTTGACAGTACTATATCTTTGTATATCCTCACACAAACTTCACTGAAGTTTTTTGTTTTGTGTCCATGTGTCTCATAGTTTCTATATGCCAGACACCAAATTTCTCTACGTTTCCAGTATGAGTTAATATAATTAACCCAGTTGTTATACTTAGAAACACACTCATTATTAGTATCAATAGCTTTAAAATAAGCAGATTCTGTCTCTTTTATAGTTGATGCAGCTAATATTGTTTGAAACAATTTGTACAAAACTGGGCAGTCAATTTTTTCAATATTACCTATGTTTGCACTGTAATCTGTGTTGCATGTTATCATTTGCACGTTAGCGTAATAATCTGTATCGTTCTCGGTGACGCGTTCTGATACGGCGCTAGTTATCAGAGACTAGCCGCCGGTTACTGATTACAGATTACTGATTGAAATACATGATTGTGTCACTGAAGACATGTTAGTATGTCGAGAGACTGTAGAAGAGGATTACTGCACCGTTAAGGCAAAAATTCTGGACTTACTGGAGAAACATGGTCCACCACCAACTGAAAATCCAGACACAAAAGGCAACACAATCATTCGAGAGTCTATGAGATTGCCCCCTATCCCTGCCCCTTCCTTCGACGGAACCCTTCAAAACTGGTCATCATTTATCGATACATTTAATGCAACATTTCATAACAACCCTAGTTTATCTAATGTCCAGCGATTACAGTATTTAAAAGCAAGTCTCCATGGTTCTGCATCAGAGGTCATACAAGTGCTACGTGCTCTGATGTCCTATACCAATAATATAATACATAAAGGGGTCCATGCAGAGTAGGCCTAATTAATAAGATAAGAATCACTTATATATTTTAATTACAGGACATAGGAATGAATAAAATACCAAACAATATGAGGAGGGTAGCCATCGTACCACAAGGGTGTTTAGCTAAGCCTGAAAAACAATAGTAATAAAACAACTTTTAACACTAAATCAAAAACATAGGGAAACGAATAAACGTATCGATGCGTTAAACCTAACCCAACCGTGAGCGCACAATTATATATTTTAAATATAATGTTGATCATATCGCGAGTTCTGAGAACTCGGATATGGCATTTGCGATTGACCACATGCGTAGGCGGATGGTCACCGGACATCATAATGCACGCGCATCCTGAAAGAGCGGATGGTCTTCGGACGTCATCATCGCACGCGCATCCTCTGAAATGCGTAATAGTGTGAGAAGCGAATGACCTGAATACGAATAGGCCAGAAGGGACATGAGTAGGAGATCAGGGGACACTGACTATATAAGGGGGCCCAGGAGAGGACTCCCGCAGACGTGATTTTCCAGAGCTAGAGCAAGCACCTTCACGTCACTTTACACCAGAAATCGTTCATTTGGACTTAGTTTATTTTCCAATTAATTTAATTATTTGGACTTAGAATATTTTCAATCAGTTTTAATAAAACACTTAGAATTATTTCGAGTACTTTATTTCATCACGACCTGTATCTTTTCGACAAGCTGTTGGCCCACTACAAATTTGGCGCAGTCGGTAGGATTCTTTCAAAAAGAATTCTTTAGACGAATTTATTTATTTTTTTTTAAATAAAAAAAATAATTTTTCAACGGAATTTTTTCGAAATATTGGAAAAATTTTTCAAAGAAGAATTCGAGAGGCAAATCAATCACGATTCACTGTTGAAGAGGACAACTCATCACTGTCAACTTCAGCGACTCTGAGAAAGAACCATACGCATAGCGAGCCAACCGATTCAAAGTCGTCAAAAAATTCAACAACCAGAAATGGAAGCAGCAACTCAAGCCGTCGTAGTGTGAGTTATAATTTTTTTTTTGTATTTTTTTGATTAATATTCCATCGTAAAATTTTTTATTGTGAAGGTGTATATATATTCTCCCCGTAAAATAAAATAATAAATTTTTAACAATCAATAATAATTTTTCTAATTAAAAATAATTAAATAAATATTAAAATAAAAAAAAAAAATTAATTAAAATAATTTTTTTTTTTAAGTTGGAATTTTTACAATAAAATAAAATAAAATAAATTAAACAATTTAATAAATAGTAAGTTATAAAATAATAATTTTTATAATACTTAGGAAATTTTTCAAGTTCCGATTTTTGTGTTTAAATAAATAAATTAAATTAAATTAAATATTAAAGAATAAAATAAAGGAAATTTAAATAAGTAATAATTTATAAATAAAATATTTTATTGAAATAAAATAATTGCAACCAGTTATAAAAATAATTAATAAATAATAGTGACATAGAAAATTTTTCTAACAGTCAAAATAATAAATTTTTTTTTTTTATTATAAAAGTATATCAATAATTTAATTTCGATAATTAATTATAAAGGTAATATAGAAATAAATAAATAATAGTTGAAAATCGAAGAAAAAAATAAAATAATTTTTCGGACTTAGAAAAATAAACGTGAATAAAATAAAATAATTTTTTCAGATTTGGAAAATAAAAGTGAATTTTTAGAATAGAATTAAATATTAATTGAGGATTTAAATAAATATAAGAAAAAAAAAGAGAGTGAACATAGGAAAATAATTTATTGAGAATTAAGAAGATTTTTTAGGATTTTACGTTGAAATTAACACGTAATAATTATCGTTTTTGAAAGAAAAATTTTATAAGGGTAACCGTTGAAAATAATACGAAATAAATAATTTGTTGAGAATAAATAAAAGTAAAAGTGAATATGCGTTGGAAATAATACGTAATAAATAATTGTTGAGAATAAATAAAAAGTGGATAATACGTTGAAAAATACGGGAAAATATTTTATTGAGAATTAAAAGAAGTTGATTTATTAGAAAAATATATGTGTCACAATTGAGAATTTTATTGGAGGAATTTAAATCCTAATATTGAGTTATATTGAGTTATTAGAAGGCAAGTGGTAAGACCTTATATTTTGTGAATTTATAAAAGACAGTGAAGTCTTAAGTTTTTATTGAGTTATATTGAGAATATTTGAGTTTTATTAGGCAAAGTACCTATTTTATATTGAGAATAATTGTGAATTTTATGAGGCAAAGTACCTATTTTATATTGAGAGATAATTGTGAATTTTATTAGGCAGAGTACCTATTTTATATTGAGAAATAATTGTGAATTTTTATTAGGCAGAGAGTCCTATTTTGTGTTGAATAAATAAATGAAAAAATAATTGAGAATTTTAATTAGGCAGAAATAAGCCCTATTGTGTTGAATAAATAATTGAGGAAAATAATTGTGAATTTTAGAGGCAAAGGCCTAGTATTTGAAAATATATGAGAATAATTTTGGAACAAAAACGATAATAATTAAGTTAAAAAAAAATAGAATATTATTAAGTTAGCAATTAATATAATTTAGTAAAAAAAAAAAATCAAAAAAAAAAAGAAATTATTATATATTAATTTAGCCATAATTTATTATTAAGGATTAAATAAGTTAATTTTATTTAAGTATATGAGTAGAATAGACAATTTGTTTTACGAATAGTTATTTTTCGGTGATTAATGAGTAATATAAAAATAAATTTATGAATAGTGATACGTAAGGTAGTATAACTGACGAATTAAACGGGTGTCCCGTCAAATTATCGCGATAATATTGTCGCGGTAATAATATCGCGGAAATAACGTCGTGGTTAATTTCATAGCATATCAATAATCTCGCGCGTCATTATTATCACAATATTTATTATTTAAAAGATAGCAATAATTTGTTTGCTTTGTACGAACGCTCGTACACGACAGTATTCGTTTGGTAATATAACACAGCACACAGCCTGCACTATGGAGTATATTACCAACCAAAAAGGTGGAATATTACTAAAATATAAATCTTTCTTATACCAAAAAGAACGTGAAACAACAGATAAAATTATTTGGAGGTGTTTAGAATACACAAAATAAAAATGCTGATATATAATGATGATATTCCACGAACAAACAATTCGGTTGAAGGTTGGCATAATTCTTTTAATTCTATGCTAAGTGCGCATCATCCATCGATTTGGGCATTCATTACTGCATTAAAAAAAGAAGAAAGTTTAAACCGTTTCAAAATTGAACAATATACTGCAGGATTTGAACCACCAAAGAAAAAAATATATAAAGATTCCACAATAAAACTGAAGAAAATATGTGATGACTATAAAAATAGATCAGTTGACGACTACTTACGTGGTATATCACACCATTTCCAATACCAACAAATATAAATTAAATTAAAATTATATATATTATGACTTAACTTATAATGAAAATAAAACGCTATTATTGAGTATATATGACTGTAATAATTATTATTTTGTATTATAATATTTTTTTTTACTTAAATTGTCATGAAAACAAAACGCTATGTATTATAAAATTATTAATGATATATGACTGTACTAATTATTTTGTATTATAATATTTTTTTTACTTAAATTGTAACGAATTCTATATTATTGCGATATTTTTGTACCAACGACATATTTATTTTTACGATATTTTTACCGCAATAATATTGCCGCGATATTTTTACCGCGATATTTTGACGTGTATCCAATTAAACGATAGATTATCGGAGGAAAAAATTAATAGTGAAACTAAAGAAAAAGGAATTCAAGTGGAATTAAATATAGATAAATCTGACAAAAATAAAACAGATAGTAAATTAGTAAATTAGATAGTAAACTAAACTTTTATTAAAAGACATATCTTCATTAATACCAAATTGCGCTGACGAAAAAGATGTATACGCGTTTATTAGGGCATGCGATTACGCATGTGAGGCGATAGAAAAAGAACAATTACCATTATTAACCAAATGTATAGCAACTAAATTAACAGGGAAGGCATTAGACGTATGTCGATATAGAGATACTTCGACTTGGGATAATATAAAATTTATTTTAAAAAGCGCATTTGAACAACCATTATCTCCGCAAACACTTCAAATAAGTCTAAATTCTTTACGCATGCGAAATGACGAAGACGTACAGTCTTATAACGGTCGCGTAGAAAAATTGTATTATAATTTATGCAGCGCAACGGTAGCAAATAAACCCGCGGAGGAAGCGAAAATTCTTAGGCAAGCGATAACGGAACAGGCATTGGCCATATACATCAATGGTTTAAAAATGAATTTACAAACAATAATACGTGCTAGAGATCCAAAAACTTTAGAAGTAGCTATGCAACTATAGTCTATTCAAAATGAGACCAGACCTCGGCGGCCGAATTGTGCGCATGGGCGTGGCTTTACAACACAGCAGGCATACGGGTAGGTTAGGACAAACGGGTGTTGTCTGACCCCCGCCCGACGAAAACTGGTCGCCGCCGAGGTCCGGTCTCATTTTGAATAGACTATAGCCAGACAACTGGAAATCGAACTTAGTCATAATACGGAAATGACGCAGAGTAATGTAAAAAGGGAACCAAACGCGAATAACTATAATAATAATAAACGATGGTCGAATAACTACAGGGTAATAATAACGTGCAGAAATTTAATAACAATTACAGCAATAATTTTAGACAAAATTATAATCGCGGAAATGACGGAAACTATGGACAAAATAATTTTAACAATAATTATCGCAATAATAACGGCAACAATTTACCTAGGAATAATAATTTTAACAGAGGCGGTAATATTCCCAATAATAACTATAATAATTATCCGCGTAATAATAATAACCAATATAACAATAATCAGAGTATCAATAGACAAAATAATACAGGATGTTATAATTGCGGTAGAAATAATCATATCGCGCGAGATTGTCGCATGGGCAGACAAAACCAAAGACAAAATAATAATGTTCGTCAACCCGTACAAAGTAATAATAATGGACAACGAAATAATATTAATAATAATGCAACGCCGATAACTTGCACTTACTGTAATAAAATAGGACATGATAGTGTTAGCTGTTATAGTAGGCAAAGAGATGAGCGTAACAATACTAATCAGTCGGGAAACGGGCAGGCATCGAACGGCGCCGGCGTCCGTTCGATCAGCCAAATAGTAGCCGCACCGGAGGAGCAAATGTACAACGTTGCTTCAACATCGTCTCAGTAATACACGATAATCATATTTCATTTCAATCACCTAATTTTAATACAGAAAATATTAGTCTTCTTTTAGATACCGGTAGCGAAATAAATTTAATAAAAATAGATAAATTAACTGGCGAAACTTTGGTAAATGAAAAAGAAAAAATATTTTTAAAAGGCATTAATGACAAAATAGTATCTACTATTGGTAAAATTACAATAATTTTAATATTAAATGAAAATGAAATAAAAACCGATTTTCATGTAGTGAATAAAGAATTCCCAATACCGAAAGACGGGATTCTAGGTCACCACTTCCTGTTGCAAAATAACGCAGTAATAGATATCGCAAATAATATATTGACGATTAAAAACGATATTAAACGCGAATTAAATAAAATTTGTTTTACATTAAAACCGCGAACGGAAACAGTAGTATCTATACCAATAGCCGATCCTAATATGGAAAATAAAATATTTTAATACACAAACAAGAATTAATACAGGACGTCTATTGCGCTAATATAATAAATACAGTTAAAAACGGAAACACAGTTATAAGTATATTAAATATTTCGGAATCGCCACAAAACATTTTCGAGGACGAATTAAATAAAATTTTATACGAAGATAATGTAGAATATAAATTACACGAAATAAAAATGATTAACGATAATAACGACCGCGTAAATAAAATTAAAAATTTAATACGAAGTGACCATTTAAATAAGGAAGAACGAGATGCGATATTAGAAATATGCGAACATTTTTCGGACGTTTTTCATTTGGAGAATGATTATTTAACATTTACAAACGCGGCAGAACATATAATACGATTACCGGCTAATCAACCACCGATTTATAAAAGACCATATAGGTTACCACAAGTTCAACAAAAAGAGATTGAGGAACAATTAAGTAAAATGGAAAAAGACGATATAATAGAACGTTCAATGTCACCTTTTAATGCACCATTACTTTTAGTAAAGAAAAAATCAGATTCATCTGGTAAAGATAAATTTCGAATAGTAATAGATTTTAGAGCGCTTAATCAAGTAACATTAAATGAATTTCACCCGTTACCAAATATTACGGAAATATTAGACCAGTTAGGACAATGTCAACTTTTTACTATTTTGGATTTAGCAAGCGGATTTTATCAAATACCGTTAGCAAAAGAATCTCGGGAATTAACAGCGTTCTCGACCGGTCAAGGTCATTATCATTTTAAGCGTATGACTATGGGAATGAAAACAAGTCCCGCGACTTTTCAAAGACTTATGAATAACGTAATTTCAGGGATTATAGGCATTAAATGTTTAGTATACCTGGATGACATAATAATATACGCGAAAAATTTAGCAGATCATAATAGTAAATGGATAGACGTATTCGAACGCCTACGGACGCATAATCTAAAAATACAACCGGATAAATGCGAATTTTTAAAGCGCGAATGTTTGTATTTAGGTCATGTAATTTCAGAACACGGCATTAAACCGGATCCGAAAAAGATAACATCAGTATTAGAATTTCCGACACCAAAGAACGTTAAACAAATAAAATCATTTTTAGGCTTATCGGGATATTACAGAAAATTTATAAAATCATATAGTTTATTAGCTAAACCGATGACACACTTATTAAGAAAAGATGTAAAATTTGATTGGGACGAAAACTGTCAAGCAGCTTTCGATAAATTAAAAATGCACTTTGTTCAGAACCGATTTTACAATATCCAGATTTTACAAAAGAATTTATACTTACGACCGATGCGAGTGGTAAAGCTTTAGGAGCTATATTATCGCAAGGTAAAATAGGTAGCGATTTACCGATAGCTTACGCATCTAGAACTTTGAATAGAAGTGAAATGAACTATTCAACAACCGAGTTAGAATATTTAGCAATAGTATTCAGAGTTAAACAATTTAGACCATATCTTTATGGTAGAAAATTCGTAATATTAACAGATCATAGACCGTTATCTTGGTTATTTAATTTAAAAGACCCTTTATCTAAATTAGCGAGATGGCGCATACAACTCGAAGAGTATGATTACGAAATAAAATATAAACCGGGAGTACAAAATTCGAATGTAGATGCGTTGAGTAGAATGTATAACATACAGGAAATAAAAAACGAAAGTTATACCAGCTTTTTGGAAAAATCGGAAACGACCGTAATAACAAATAAAAATGTAAAAGAAGTAAATGGAGATTTATTAGAATCGCCAATAGAATACCATATAGTATCAGAAATAGAAAAATATTATAATTTCAAATCGGGAATTAATTATGAATTAAAAAGAAAGTTCGGAAATAATGAAATGTTAAAATCTAATAAAGAGATAGGCGATGTAGTAAAATTTAAGCATGAGGAAAGATATATTATATTTATAATAACTAAAAGTAAAGTAAAACAATTAACTACGTACGAAAACCTTTATTTAGCATTATTAAATTTAAAATACTTTTGTATCAAACATTCTTTGAATAAATTAACTATGAATCAAATAGGTAAAAAGGATGGTTTGGATTGGGCAAAAGTTAGATCAATGATTAGGTATATATTTCGTAATACAGATATAGAAATACTAATTTGCACTAAATTAGAATATACCAAAGAGGAAAAATTAATTATATTTAAACAATTTCATGATTCTTTATTGGGGGGTCATGCTGGATTACATAGAACGGTTAAAAAGATAAAACGGCAATTTAATTGGCCAGGTTTAAAAAAGAAGTGAAAGAGTATACAAAAAATTGTCCTTCATGTCAGGCTAATAAGACGACAAATAGACATCATAGAAGTCCAATGATAATTACAAAGACAAGTTCTAGACCGTTTGAAAAAATATTTATGGATATAGTAGGACCTTTAATAACAACTGTCATGGGAAATACATATATATTGACCATGCAGGACGACCTAACAAAATTTTCTTTAGGCGTTCCATTGCCAAATCATACGGCAAATACTATAGCTGAGGCTTTTGTAGTAAATTTCGTATGTGTGCACGGTATACCTGAAACTATTTTGACAGATCAAGGTACAGATTTTCTTAGTAAAATTTTCACAGAAGTGTGCAAGTTACTAAAAATCAATAAAATAAATACAAGTCCTTATCACCCACAAACTAACGGTAGCTTAGAACGATCACATAGAACATTAGCCGAATATTTAAGACATTATGTAGATAAAGATCTAAACAATTGGGACCAATTATTACCATATGCGTTATTCGTATATAACTCGACAGAACACACTTCGACCAATTATCAACCATATGCATTGTTGTATGGGAGAGAGATAGACATACCAGTTAAATTAAAAAGTAATCCAGAACCGAGATATAATTATGATGACTATATATTTGATTTAAAACAAAAAATGCAGGAATCGCACAAAATAGCGAGAGAAAGGTTAATTAAAAAGAAAATAAAATCTAAAAAACATTATGATAAAAAAGAGCATACTGAAGAGTTAGAAGTAGAAGATTTAATATTACTTAAAGATAAAACGCAAAAGAATAAATTAAGTCCTTTATGGAAGGGTCCATATGAGGTTTTAGAAATATTAGATAGTGAAAACGTAATAATACAAAGAGGTAGAAAACATGTTACTGTACATAAAAATGATGTGAAAAAATATCACGAAAAATCGGAAGAAGATAAAAGTGATTAAATAAAAATAATATAAAATATTTAAGTAAATTAAGAAATAAATGATAATTATAAATTATAAGAAGTAATAGAAATAAGTAAATAAGTAAATTATATTGAAACTGTATAAACTAAATAAGTTGCAAACTGAAATATAATTAAATTAAATAAAATATATAATATATAAAATGTATAATTAAAAATATGATAAAATTATATATATAGATATTGGTAGATATATGATAAGATAAATATTTTATTTTTAGAAATAAAACAAAACAAGAACAATTTCTGACTGAATTGGGAATTGCGATCGATCATGAAAAACACTGTTTTAAGAGACTAAGAATGTACGAATCGCCTAAATGTTTAGATATACACGTAAAAACAGCAAATGAAAAATTAGAGGAACCATATTCCGATTTAGAATTAAAACAAATAACAAAAAATATGACTGATTATATGCACGATATGGCAGGGGGCACGGAGTCTTTAAATTACGCTTTCTGTAAAACTTTGGACGATTGGTTAAACTATATACCAGAAGCCGATGAGATAATGAAACATAAGAGAATGTGTACTTACGCGCCTATAATAATCAAAAAGAATACAATATAATAACCTCAGATTTTCCTCTTTCTCTAATATAATTAAGTTATAAATAATAAACAATAATATTATAGGTTAATTATGATAATGGTAACAAAAAACTTTGCAATTGAAAATGATGATCATGATGACACTATAGAAATCTACGAAGATTGGACTAAAACTCAGCCACCCGAACTTATTGCAATAAAAACGGATACCAAGGAAATCGAAGAATTAACAACAAACAATTTAGAATATAATAATAAAATTAACATTTTAAGAAACCAACGTAATAAAAGAACAAAACCTAATAATAATACAACAGATCTTATTACACACACTAATACGACAACACAACCGAAATTAGCCACAACAGATAATAAAATAAAAATAGAAAATACAAATACAATAAATAATTTAAGCAATAGCAACAGCACCGCTACACATCCAAGTCATACATTGAAACAAGAAAACACGACTATAATAAATAAATTTAACGTTAGCAAAATTATAAATAACAACACAATTAATACCTAGCACAGAAATAAATAATACAACTAAATTCACAGACGAAGCGGAAAGCGTTCAAAATAAAATTAGATACGACAATTATATTGTTATAGCCATAAGTGTATTGTTAATAATCAGCATGTTGTTAGTAATATATGCGTGTAGATATAACTATATGAGACAATTTCGTTATACGAATGTAGAGGAACAAGTACAGTCCGAACGGTATGAGATGTATGAAACCACATTATAAAGACCAATAAAATAGAATAATGTAGATATTTAATTAAATAGAATATAAGAGAATAACGAATGATAAATAAAAAAAATATAACATAAGAGAGAGAAGTAATATATACATTACAACAATAATCAATAAACTAATATAAAATATGTAGTAGTTAGCTAATGTAAGCATTTTAAGTAAGCGACTTATAAACATTATAGGGAAGGAAGAATGGACATTATTTATGTCAGCGAACCGGACTCGCAGAGGTTCAAGGTGCCACTAATAACAGGTGTAGATATAAATGATATCCCGGAATTCGAAATACAAACGGTTACACTGGGGGAAGGACGTCAGGTGAACATTAGGTTAAATAAAAATGGTGAATTTATCGGTGAAAAATTAATGGCGTGCAATAATGATCCACGGTTCGTCAGGGCGGATCCTCTTTCCGCAGTAATTGATCAACATATTTGCTGGTACGAAGGGTACGAGCATGATGACGGAGTAAATCGGCCAGGGGGGATAGAAGCAAATTACGCTTGTATTCTGAATACCCTTTTATTTGAACTGAGAGTGGGACGACTGTCGCGGACACCTATTCCATACATTCCGTACACCGGTCCACCGGTAGAGATCGTCGAAAACAATCAGCCGGATATTCTTATAGAATTTGAGGAATGGCCAATTCGTCATGAGTTATTATGTATTTCACTACCACACTTCGGAGGGGGTGGATTTAATGAAAGCCGACGGTTAGACTTTCTTATAAATTTGGGACGTAAAATAAAACACCAGCGTCATAGTTGCTTTTCGGGGGAATGGGCAGAAATACCCTACTGTTATTACGAACACATTAGATCGGCACTTGATACCATGCGGGTACCGTTAAGACGAGAAGAGCGCACCAGCACAATAGAGTATCTAAGAGGAATTTTGACAACATTAGTGGGCAATTTCCACGAGTATAAGGAACCATTGTGTTGGATGTTGAAACGAGCCATACAAGATGATATGGATTATTTGATCACTATTAATAATTTTAATCGTTGGGAATTTTAACCACGAAATGACCACTTGTATACTATTAAATTGTACATTAATATTAACTTAAATTATAAGATAATTAGATTATAAGTTATTAATAGAGTAATATAATAAAGTATGATTATATTAACATAAAGTTATAGTACATTCATTATTTAAACATTTGTTTGGTAACACCAATATTATCTAATACACGTATTATGATATAGGTTAGGTTAGGTTACGTTCGTTACAATGATGGATGACTCATATTTAGATGTGACTGCCGGCTATGTCGATGATTGTAAAATAACACAAAAGCAATATCATTCGTTTACACCGTATTCAAACACGGCTTTTTCATACAACGATGAAATTAGTATAAATATCCAGAATATGGATTCTTACACTTTACCGTATGAGAGTTTTATTTACATTGAAGGAAAGGTACAAAAACCTACCGATGCTGCTGGAGACGTACGTTTTTCAAATAATGGATTGGCATTTTTATTCTCTGAGATGCGATATGAAATAAATGGGATAGAGATACAAAAATTAAAATCACCCGGAGTGTCGTCTTGCTTGAAAGCGTTCTGCTCCTATACTCCAAATGAAATGAATACATTAGACAACTGTGCTTGGGACTCGGCAATGGACGGCGAAGATAATACAAATTTTATGACCGACGATGTGTTTACCGGATGCATTCCTCTAAAACATTTATTCGGATTTTGTGAAGATTATAAAAAAATTTTACTCAATTGCAATCAACAACTAATTTTAAATCGTTCGTCTACTGATTTGGATGCAATACGTGTTGTGGGTGCCGGAGCCACCGAACACGTTGAGAAACAAAAAATTACGATTGAACTGTCTAAGGTGGCGTGGAAGATGCCTGTTATCAGTCACTTATAAAGAAAAATTAAAACTGTTGAAAGTATTGGATTCGCGAAAAACGTTATCATGTGCGTTCAGAACCTGGGATCTGTGTGAATATCCGGTACTCCCTCGAAATACCTCACATTCATGGACGATAAAGTCTAGCAGCTTGCTTGAAAAACCTAGATTTATTTTGTTTGGATTACAAACCGATCGAAAAAAAAATATAGAAAACGACGCTGGACGGTTCGATCACTGTCAATTAAAAAATCTTAAGGTACACGTCTTAAATTCTGAAGTGTTTCCATATGAAGACTTTCGAGCCGATTTTGTAAAAAATACTACCAGTTTATTGTATAAAGCTTATACAGACTTTCAAAAATCATACTACGAGCGAGATTATTGTGAGCCATTATTATCAAAACATGTTTTTCAAACCTATACTCCAATCGTCGTCGTCGATTTATCACATCAGAATGATAACGTTAAATCATCGACCATAGACTTACGAATAGAATTTGAAACGGATACAGTTATTCCAGACAAGACTGCAGCTTATTGTTTAATACTACATGACCAGATTATAACTTAAAATCCGTTTAGCTGAGATGTTAGAAAATTGTAAAATATTTTTTTCATTTTTTTTTTCTTATTTTGTCACCTTATATAAATAAAAAACTATTTTCAATCTATCTATGATGGAAAATTGTAAGATATTTTTATATTTTTTTTTTCTTATTTGTAACCTTATAATTAATAAATAAATAAAAAATTTTTTTTAGTATAACGCTTGTTTTTATTTTACATAAATCATTATATTATAAAATATAAATTAAAGACTGTTTTACATTTATCTGAGTAAAATTTTTACATAAATCATTATATTATACAAAATTAATTTAAGAGTTTGCGTTTTACATTTCTCTGAGTATAAATTTCTGTGGTATCGTCCATATAGTCAAACAGAGATGGCGGAGATGATGGTTGTTTGTTGAAACTAATTGGGCCGTCGTTCTCATCAACTGCAAGACTCGTTGACGAAGGCTCGATATATCGGGGTCCTGTATACCGTTGATGGTACTGTGCACAATTTTCTGAATTAAATCCGTGATATGTGGGTTCATCGTTCTCATCGATAGGCTAAACAAAATAATACTTTATTAATATATATCAACGAAATAAAATAATACTTTATTAATATACATCGAAATAATAATTACCTTTGGCTTGGATTCCCGATTTTGTGCACAATATGTTGCCTGCGTAGGATTTATCTGCGAACATTCACCATCGAAAAAAGACGGTGATAATAATTGTCGTGGCGTTATATTCTATGGTTTGAACGGCGGCGGCTGCGCATCGGTGTCATCGGTATATTGAGGGGACGGTGATGAATATTTTTTCGGAGCTATAATTATGTGATTGGACATGGACGGTGAATACGATGACGATGTCATCGGCGACAATGGCGAAATGGGGTCAACGATTAAAAATAATAAAAATTAAATAACTATAGAGCTAGTATTAAGATTTAATTACCTCTGGTGACATTCCTCCGCTCCATCGTTGAGACCATTGTTCAGCTAATTTTCGTGCCGCACACATTTTAAGCTGACTAACAAAGTTTTAAGTCGATATTCGTGATGATTTGATCGGTCTGAAGGTTTTTGATAAAAATTATCATTTCATTATTTCAATTATCATTTTTATATAATATTCATGCTATTAAGAATCAATACATTAAATCTAATACATTCTTTACATTTTCGGTGGTATAAATGCTAGACTTTAGCATTAATGTGTACATTCCATAATGTATATCTCAATGAGAATCCGGAATATTACAAACAAATTAAGAAGTATAAATACATATTTTATACACCCGGCTGTGTTGGCGGATGTGTGTCGTTTGCTATAATGTGTGGCGGCAGACCCTAATATTTCCTAGTATCAATAAATTCTATACATTTAATAAGATGGCTATTGGATGTCCTAATGCGTCTACCATTAAACATCAATACATTCTTTATACTACCTTAATGTGCGGCGACAGATCCTAATATGTCCTAGTATTCATTATAAATTGTCAATGTAAAACCATATTATTTTGCTATTGGATGTCCTAATGCGTCTACCATTAATACATTCTTTATAATACCTTAATATGCGGCGGCAGACTCTGATATGTCCTAGTATTCATTATAAATTTTCAATGTAAAACCATGTTATTTTATATTTTCAATCATTGACTCTACTATCTTTCAAGAAAATTTTTGTAAGGAAATTGTAAATAGTTTGTAGAAAATAATAAATAAAAAAAAATTAGAAATAACAATAAACGGAACAAAAACACACGGTGAAATTGTCGCCAGTGCCAATCGATGTGGTTTATCCCGGTATGTATTAAAAATATGTAGATATTCTATATATTTTTTAGTTGAATATTATATATTAGGTCTAACGCATCTGTATATCTTCAGTATAACACTCGGTTCGACTCTAAACCAGAATATTATATTTTTGTTCCAAGGTAACGTATGAATCCGTTTGTGGTTGGCGGCAAAATAATAATATATGATAAAAAGTAATAATACTTGATAACAGTGATTGCCGCAGCAAATGTATGGCGTACGCGATAACTGATAAGAAATTCTTGTCTCGTAGGCGATATGCGCGAAAAAATATATGTCGGTTCCGTAGTGGATCGGGCGATATGATAACATTTGTAATAACAAAGTAATAATACTTGATAACAGTGATTGCGGCGGCAAATGATAAGAAATGCTTGTCATATGCGCATGCGCGAAAAATATATGTCGGTTACGTAGCGGATCGGGCGGCGGTGGGCGTTACGGCGGCGGGTGAGTCTTGTCGTCGGCAGGCGGCGCGGTTGAGGTTGAGGCGGGTTGAGGTTGAGACTTGAGGTTGAGGCGGGTTGAGGTTGAGGTTTAGGCGGGATGAGGTTGAGGTTGAGGCGGGATGAGGGTTGAGGCTCCAGAACTACTTTTTTATCCTACTAATAAACTTAAACCATAAATAAATTTCAAAGATATGGGAATTTGTCAAAATGATAATTAAGTGCGATCGTTCGCCGCTAGGACACTCGTCTACGGCAAAGTACGTGGTAGAAAAGCATTATGCCGCGTGCCCGCGTAAACGTTGAGAATGTTGCTAAAGCCATGACGAAATAACAAGGTATGATCACAACAAACTGAATTTCGTTCAGTCTACGCAGAATAGGGTGGGAGTAATCCTCGTCATTTGATTGGCTTATACTTTACGCGTCTTTTATGAGTTTTTGATTGTATAATGCATTGTGTTATATTAATGATAAAATATTAAAATAATATATATTTTTTTATACATTATACTGTTTTTGGTACATTTTCATTTTTTCATGTTGTTGTGTTTGTTTGTAAATTGTTGTTCTTGGCTTTTTCACTATGCTAGTTTGTGCATTTATTGGTTGCTATAGCGGCAGTAAAAAAATAAAAAGTAGCAATACCAAAGTTCACATTTATAGATTTCCTAAAGACTCACATATGAGAGCTCAATGGTTTAACAAATTCAAAAGGGTTCAAAAGAAACTGTGAATATTCATTTTGAAACAGGTATGTAATTACAATACATATAATTATATAAACAAGCAAATCAATAAAAAATGAATTTATTAACGCTATAATATTACCTATTATGCAAGTAGTAAATACTCTGCAATAAATCAGTAAGACATAATAAGTTAGTTTACATGTTATAAACAATAATTCAATGTTTGACGAGTTTAATTTTAGCTGCAATTTTAGTTCATTACATTTTCCACCTAGTTCATACGAGAACAAAACAAGAGCACAAAATATGTTGAATTATACACCCATCCGTGGCAGAAAACTAAAACCTGATGCAGTACCATTAAGGTTAAAGTCCCATCTATTTCTGATATTGAAGTTGGTTTAATACAAATACAAAAATGTTATTTGTTTACTATACTAATTGTGAATCTCTTGAAACAAGTATACATGGTAAAAATAGTCCAGTTCAACAATCACCAAAACTTTATACACCGTCTGGATTCAGTTACAAATCTAGCTGATGAACCAACCAGGTATCAATAAACCAATTTTCTGTTATTTTGTTTAAAAAATTAAACAAATTAATTATTTTATATTTTTATAATACATTTAAACATTTTTTTTCAGTATCGAACCAGCAATTAAAGTAAAAAAAAGTTGTAAAATTAGTCTTTTTGATAGTTTGGAATCTGATACAAATTTTGGGATAGAAGTTCTTGCAAAAGAATATAATGATTCTTGTTTGTATCAAAAGTAAATAATTAAATCTTCAAAATATAATAAATATATTTCTTCTGTGACTATAATAACCAATATTATATTTTATATTTGCTTTTGTGTTTTGCATGACTAGTTGTAATCCATAGTTGATCAGTTACTTAGGAAGATAACCAATTGAAAATCATAAAAGTTAGTCTCAATATAAATACTACTTCTTGGTTCGTGCGGGAGTATAGTTTTTATAATAACTTGATGGATTTATTTATATTCATGTACATTTTAAATCATATAAGCTATGTACAATTGTATTGAACAGTAAACTGTGTCATAAGGCAACTCACAGGGTGAGCAGTCCGCTATATTTATGTTTATATATCTATATATTTATATTAATAAAGTTGTTTATATATATTGAAATATAATATGTTTTAGCAATTTTTTTAAAACATTTGTTACAAATGTATAAATCAATAGCATTAATTTATCTATACATCATAACTATTACAAATGAAGGGTACAGGGAAAAAATCAGAAAAGTCCCTTTTTTTTATTTCGAGAAAAACGTGTTTTTAATTTTAAAACTTAATAATTTTTTTTTCAAAATAATAAATTCGGGTTAAATGACATAATGAACATTGAAAATATGTAGTAAACAGAATTAATTATATTTGAAATAGATAAGTACAGTTAAATTAAAAATATAATAGAAAAATCATCCTTAGTCATATATTGTTCGGAAAAGAACCAAGTAAGTCATCTGAAACAGGAAAAAAACAAGGTATGTAGGATTTTCGAAAATATATTGATTTTCAAAAATGAATGATTATAAAACTTACATCACAAGGTGTTACTGGTATTTTAACTTCTTATAAAACTCCACAGCTTCAGGGCAACAAAATTTCATTAAGCTCATGATATCTTGATGCTTGGCCTGTGAAATACGAAGAGGACCTGCAAAGTCAAAATAAATATGAAAATAAATAATTATTGTATACTATAATATTGTGATAGTATTTGGAATAAAAAATACCTAAGTAACAACGAGTAGGAAGCTCAAATTCTCCTTTTTTTAATGTTGATGCTTTTGACAGGCCTTTGTCAGGCTTTTTTATTACGTTAGAGAACATGGGCCCATTATATGTGTCCCGCCATTTGAGTTGTCTAGGTTCGGTGGATGAGGCAATGATTTCTTTAATAGGCTGGGTTTTAAATGGGCATTTCCGAACATTATAAATAGTGCTTAACAGATGTGTCCAATTAAATACTATTTGTTTACTAACACTGACTACAACGAAAGGTGATGGTTTTATTCTTGAATTTTTGATCATGCTCTTAAAATCTTTTGGAGTTTCCATTTTTTCTTTTAATTTCCACATGCCGACATTTTTGTTACACTCTAAATACGAATGTCCTCGAACTGGAAATGTAATTTTGATATTTTTTAGACCGTGAATTTGGTTATTGACAATATAGTGTATAAAACGAAAAATAGTATAATTTTTATTTTGCCCTCCAGCAGAATCACAAAAAATTTGAAGTTCCTCCACGTCGTCATCAAGATAGTTCATAATAAAATGAAATTTAAAAGAAGCGACCTAACCTTTTTTAGCTATACTTTCATTATATACATAGAAAATAGACTGTTGCGACGAAAGAATATGAATATTAAATGAATACATTGATAACTGACGTTTGTAATAAACATCGTTGGTGGTTATATTAGGAAGTGAAACATTTTTACCAAAATCCATGCAAATTGCTGCCATCTTCTTTGTTTTTTTGGCTTCTTGTCTTGCTATTTTTTTGCGTACGTAGAATGTTTCAGCTTTTCTTTTGTGTAACATATTTGTCGTTGTTAGATTTTGAATTTCTTTATCATCTGTGACCGGAGATAATGTTTTAAGTTTGGCCAGAAACTCGTCGCAAGTTGTACATGTGTCCGTACGTGGATATCCAAACGATATATTAAATTCCGAATTTAAAATGCACCTGTGGGTTTTATAAGAAACAACAACTGTAGGATGTAGTTGTTTAAACATAGTAAATATTTTCTTAACATTCAAATCTTCTGGTAAGTACATTTTTTTTTGAATCTTTCAAACTATAGTGGCTTTGTCGCCCTTTAAATCTTTTAATATGATCACATATCAAGCGTTTTGTATGTTCATTAAGTTTTCTGTGAAGTGTAGAATGTTTGCCTCTCATATCTCGTGGTGCCTGACCAGTCATTTTCATACCCTTTTGTAAGTATGTCAATTTATTTTTAGTGATACCGTGTAATGCACAGAATGCCTTTGCACAAACTGGTACATCAGGTTTATTTACTACATTATCATGAATACGAACTATGTACGCAAATGAAGAATCACGTTTAGCGGCACCTTCGCCAAGTCTTGGTCTTCTATTTTGTATAGGTAGTATTGTTATTAAACCAGCCAAATAATTATTTTGTTCGTCGTGTGATTTGAGTTCATTAAAATGTCGTAGTAATTTAGCTCTATCAGTTTCATTAATGATTTCAAAACACTTAAGATGAGAACACTTACAGTCTTTTCCCGCTTCATGTGAACTTAAATTAATTTTTTTACCTACATCAGATAATCGTCCGGTTATTTTTTTTTCCTGGTTAACACATTAAAATAATTTTCGACCTCATCTGAAGATATTGGCATAATTAATAGAAAAACACTAACTAACTAAAAAAAAAATAATATAACGACACAATTTACTCAACGGATTAATATTTTTCACTACCTTACGATGTGAAAACACGAACGTGACTAAAACTATTTGCGATGGTGATCGTAATAGTAATGATATAATATTGTCAAGCAGCAATTGGTTATATCATATTTATCTGTACATTACATTAATCTATAGTTTAATCGGATTGACCAGTACCTAATTGGGTTTTACCAACTAAAATAAAAATAAAATCCAATTATCAAATTAAATGAAACATTTGTCTGGTTCTTTCCCGGTAAAAATGACTTACCTTGTTCTTTTCCTGTATGCCAAAACTTTCGTTGGTCATAACTCACGACTAATCTGCTTTTTTCCCAGATTCGACTTCTTGAATGATAGAATACGTCGATACAAATAATTTGATACCAAAATAACAATTTTAGAAAAAAAGTGACTTTTCTGGTTTTTTCCCTGTACCCTTCAAATGTATAAATTATAATTATTACAAATATATAGTTTATAATTGTTTTATTTAGCTATTTAAATATTCACAATAAATTAAATATATTATTACTTTATTACTTAACTAACTTGTACTTATGTAAAATATTTTATAAATGTGCAACAAGTATTGTAAATCATACTTTATTCATGTTTTTCTTTTTTATAACAAACTATATTGTTTATTGATTTTGTATTATCGTATTTTTTTTTACTACTAGAATTTATTGTTTATTCATTGTTATGCATGATGATCAAATAAATGTTAATTGTTTTTTTATTTATAAATACCTAAGTATTATTTATTTGAGTATAATACCGTTGTTCGCGCCAACCAAATTGCTTATCGCTTATGCGCGACGATGACTCCGTCTTAATTACCTCCTTTCCTACTATCTATATATTTATTCTCTTTGTTTTCCTATTATATTATTTAATTATTGGTCGGTCTTTTACCGCATATGTTTTATTATCATAATTTTTCATATCTTTTTTCGTATTACTGATTTTTTCTGTTATTATCATTATTCTGCGGCCAACGCCATTTTATGTTGTATATTTTCTTATATATATCTTTTTTTATACGGTCGCTCTTATAGCACCTCCTTCTTTTTGTTGAGTCTACAAACTACTGTAAAATTATATCATCGTTACGTGTACCCTAAATATTATTATATCTAATTTGTCGTTGTGTCTCGGACTCTCGGTGTCATTGCGACGCGAACAACACTATTATATTATAATTATTGGATAATACACAAACTAAAATAAAACGACTACGTCTACAACAGTTGAGTGAGTTTTTCTTATTATTTTTTATATGATTATTCTGGTCACTAAATTTGTGATTGAGAGCCGTTCAATCGTTGACATCAACTCACTCAACTGTAATTGCCTATCCTGAGACAACGTAGATTTTTGGTCTGCTTACTCTTTCGTCGTCATCCATGGTCGCTGTCTGTTCTGCGTAAGTCCGCCAGCACCCATTGTGGGTGTGTGAGAGGCCCCCCCGGTCGTCCAGTCGTACAGTCATCAGCCCACCAGTCACCATCCCGCCAGCATCTGCCTTAGTTTTTAAGTAGTTTTTAAGTTGTCCCAATTTTGGTAGTTCCCCCCTGTGGTTATTGCACCACACCGAATCGACCACAGGGCCCCTCAGCCCCATTAAATAACTTGTATCATCCTTTTCCCCTTGTTTTATATATGTTACCGGCAATATGTGTAATACAGTCATTACATATAATGTCTAGGTATTATATAAAATAACTAAAATGACCAGGCGAATTATATAATACACATAATCCCTAGTTATTATATATAATTCCTAATTAAAGTTAGGTAAGTAAAAATACATATCGTTCACTAAATATGAATATGAACGCGTGAACGTTTTTTCCAAACACTGAGAAATACCCATAGATATTGATGAAGATAACCGATTTTATATTTCCCAATTATTAGGTACTGTGATTGCTGTAGTCTGTAATATGTTTCATTTGACGAAGATAACCGATTTTATATTTCCCAATTACTACTGTAATATGTTTCATTTGTCGATTGCGTTATTCAATATTTAAACTTGTGTTAAAATTATTTTCCGTACAGTTAACAATGTATACGTGTAAAGTGTTCAGTGTAAAACTCTAGTTAACAATTTTTATAATGGAACGGTTTTATACAGAATTGAATGTATTAAAGGCAAATTTAGGTAAAAATAACACTTTATTATCCGATAACCGATATGATGAGTTGGTTGAAAAAATTTTAATGCTGAGATGTTTGAAAACGAAAAAAGAACCTCGTGATTTTTGGTTGCAAAAAAGGTCAGTATAAATAAGTGTTAATTCATTTTAGATTCTAAGTGGAGCAATATGTATAAAATTTAATTAATATTTTTTGGTATAACATTTGGTAAATAAATAAGCGTAGATTACTATATTTTTATGGCTGAGGTATTTATTACTAAAATTCAAAAATATTAAAAATATTATTTAATTTTAGATTCTGAACGGAGTGATGAATGTATTGATTTTACAATGATGTGTGTTTTTTTTTGTGCCTGTGTACAGCATAACTAGTCGAAATAATGCTTCAATTTCAAACTTTGTGGGTGGTTTCCGATGGCAAAGTGAATATTCTTGGTGCATTATACAGGTCAAAAGTGAACATTTTCCAACAGTTTTCAAAAAAATCGAGAAAAACAAATAAAAATGATAGAAAAACGGGAATTTTTACGTAAAATCAGTTTTCGACCAAATCGATTTTTATATATAGCTTTAATTCAAAAAATAATCACTGTAAATACTTGAAATTTTCACCAAATGTTTATGTTAGTATTCTCTATACACCGTTAAATTTTGACTTTTTTTGAGCTATTTATAGACAATTGAAGTTTTCAATTTTTTTAAGTATTGTTTTTAAAAATAACGATAAAATTTTTTTGGCCGACCAGAAAATCTTGAAAATTTAATACAAGGTTTCTTATAAGTTGTTCTTAAAGTGATAAAAAAAAATCTTAAATCATTAGTCCCAAATTTTTTTTATAAGTGCTTAAAGTTCGAATTAATACGAAATATGTCAAAATTACGAAAATTTGCAAGTAATTTTATGGTTGAAAAATCGTAAAAATGTTTTCTTTTATAACTAAGTTTTGAAAATTTGGTATAAGGTTCTCCATAAATTTTTCTTCAAATATTTGTAAAAAAAAACTCTATCGGATTAAGACAAAAAAAATTTAGGAGTGTTTGAAATTTAAATTTTTACAAAACCGTATTAAATAACGGTTTAGCCTCGAACGATTTTTGATACTTGTTGTTATTTAAGTAGTATAAGTCGTAGATACTTGTAAATCTCATCAGTTATTGTTTCAATTTTCCTAAGAATTTTTTTTGAAGTGTCGATAAAATTTTTTTGGCGGAGTCAAAATATTTGAAAAATTAATACAAAGTTCCTCATAAGTTATTCTTATAGCGATAAAAAAATTATAAGAATACATATACACATTTTTTTTTATTAGCCTTTGAAGTTCAAATATTGACAAAAATTCGTCAAAATCATGAATATTTTTAACTATTTGGTAGTTAAAAATGTATAAATATTTTACTATCAAAATCTAAGAATTGAAATTGTAATACTATGCTGTCCATGAGTTAAGCTTAGAATAATTATAAAAAAAGTTTGAGGATTATTCAATTTAAAAAATTTTACGAGTGTTTAAAGTTTTAATTTGAATTTGAAATCAAAAATACACATGTAAAATAACGTTTTACTATTAAATAATTTCCGCTTTTTAAATGTTTATTTTCATGTACATATATTAATATTAAAAATCAATGAAGTGGTTTAATAAAATTTTTTTTTTTGACGTTAAAATTTAGACCAAATAATATTTAAATGCTATTTATTCCACGAACGAAATTATTATTATTACTATAATTAATAAATAACTACAATAAATAAAATAAAATTTTAATTTTAATTTAGATATGACGTATTAATAGTACAAGACAATAAGAAACTAATTTTTCCTGACAATGAAAATGAAAATATCCTGTATTATATTCGTGAAAGTGAGTTTTATGATGTAATGAAAAATACTCATTCCTCAATTGGTCACGGTGGACGGGATCGTATGATTAACACATTCGAGACGAAACATAATAATAGAAAAATACGTTGAGCGCGTCATAGTATTTTATTCGTTGAAGACTTATAGACATCGATATTAAATTCAATTTTTATCCTACACTTTTCGTATTTTCATCAATCGATAGTATCGATAGTGCAATAATTATCAACATCGATAATTAAAATGTATAAATGGTCGGTTCCACGTGGAGCACTGTTTTTAATTAATTTTTTATTGTGTTTTGCCTACACAGAAATAATTTCTATTGAATTCTAATTTTGTTTCTAATAATTTGGATTTTTTTTGGTGAATTTTATCTTTATAAGAATATAATATCTACTAAGTACCTTTTATTATTAAATACACTTATAACATTAAATTAGTTTATACATACACATAATATATCAATATATATATGTATAAATTATCACGAAAGAAGCCGAAGCGCTGTTTATAGAATAATATTAATAATAATGATAGATACACTGTGTGTATATCAAATATTGACGTATTTTTCATCAGAAATATTTTCAACTCAATGAATTGCATTTCATATTTCATATTTATAAAAAGACTATTTAAAATTTTTATACTGAAATGTACCATTTATACTAGACAAAAACTACATAATAATATAATATCTGGAAAATCTGTTCTATAACCCCTGTTTTGAAATCTGGTGATGCTTCAGACGTCACTAATTACAGACCAATATCAATAATCTCACATATTGCCAAGGTATTTGAATCTGTTGTTTATCATTGCATTAAGCGTAGCCTTAATCATATATTGATTGATGAGCAGCATGGTTTCAGGCCAGGTAAATCTACCTGCACAAATGGTGTCTCCTTTCTATCATACATTATTGAGAATATTGAGTCTGGTTCTCAAATAGACGTTATAATCACCGATTTTAAAAAGGCATTCGATACGGTCAACCACGAGTTGCTTATTTACGAATTAGAACGTCTAGGCTTTGGATATCCGTTGCTTGGATGGTTCAAATCTTACATTACAGGTAGAAAACAATTCGTGAGAGTGGCTGGGGTATCATCCTGCGTAATCGACATTCCATCAGGTGTTCCTCAAGGGGGGCACTTAAGTCCTCTGCTGTTCTCTCTTTTTATAAATTCTCTGTCCCAACGCCTTAACAGGGCCAAGTTTCTTCTCTTTGCTGATGACATCAAACTATTTTTGAAAATTGACTCTACGGCTGACCAGGCTGTTCTACAGAGTGAGCTTAATTTGTTTTCTACCTGGGTAGATCATCTTGGACTGGTACTCAATCTTGACAAATGTCATTCAATTACCTTCTCTAAATCACGTTCATCTACCAATAGAACATACTCCATCAATGGCTTTCCACTTAAACAAGTACTCCAAATTAAAGACCTCGGTATCCTTTATACGTCTTCTCTTTCATTTAACCAACATATTGATACCATAGTAGCACGTGCTCTTAAGGTTCTCGGATTTATTAAACGCAACACAAAACATTTCACATCAGTGAACTGTCTCCGTTCCCTCTACTATACATTAGTGCGTTCAATTCTCGAGTATGGAGTTGTGGTATGGCACCCATACCTTGCACATCACCAGCATAAGCTAGAGCAGGTACAAAATCGATTCCTAAGCTACTTAGCATTTGTGACTAAAACTGATGTGTCCCCCCATGACTATGTCCAACTACGTAATATGTTTAATATCCCTTCTCTCTCTTCTCGCCGCACCAATATAGATGTACACTTTTTAACTTCCATTCTAAATGGTACTCTAGACGCACCTAATTTACTTGCTGAAATTCCATTCAAAGTTCCTACCCGTGGAACACGAAACCTAGACCAGTTTTATATTCCCCACCACTCTACTGCCTATGGTTACAACCATCCACTTCACAGAATGCTCAGAGTCACCAACCTAAATATGCCCTAGTTGTTTTGACTGCGTTCTAAGGCTGCTTTTGTTATTTGTACGCTCTAGTTGTTGTTATACAGTTCTTATATTTTATTATTGTTAATTTTTAATTTAATTGTTATTTCCTACATAATATGTACTATTGTTAACTGCCGATTGGCGTAAAATATATATAAATAAATAAAAAAAAATAAATAAATAAATAATATAAGTTATAAGGTTATAACGAATTATTATTTATACTTTTTATTTCCTGTCGATTCATTGCGAAGACCAGTCGTCGTTTTTTTTTTCTATGACTGGTAAGTAATATTTTTGCCATTACTAAAATTGATAGACTTGTTTGCTATAATTATTTACTAAAATGTCAAAAAAAATCACTGATGATGATGTCTTAAATATTTTAAATGAGTTTATGGACGATAGTGGTTCTGAAAAAGATGATGACAAATCAGATGGAGACGATAGTGTATTTGATGACGATAATGATGATGTTGATAGTGAACCCTCATTGACTGAGCTTCAGCCGATGGATTTTAATCTAGTAGAAATCATTCAAAATAATTATAATGTATTACGTAAAGATGAGGATGTATTAGCTCTTCCATTATATGAAAATATTAATTCAAGTGAACGAGAGAACGATATTCAAAGTGATGTTGAGGTTTTAAATAGTAGTACTTGGGGATTTGACGATTCGGACGAAGAAACTGAAATTGATATAACTGAACCGTCACGAAATACCACTCCGGTCTCTCACAATGTACAAGCTCAAAAGGGGAAAGTAAATAAACAAGTAGATTTTATTCAACTGCCATGGTATAAAAAAAATACGTTACCCAAACCTCATAAATTTACATCAACATCTAGTATGTCCAACAATATAAATTGTCAGTCAACTGAATTTGATATTTTTAATATTTTTTTTCCAATTCAAATGATCAAATTAATAAAAAAAGAAACAAATAGATATGCATTTACGTGTATCAGATCACTTCGAAGAAAAAATGCGTTAAAATCTAATTGTATTTGGCAAAAATGGAAACCCGTAAAAGTATCTGATATTTATGCATTTTTTTCAATCATTTTACACATGTGTATAATCCCAAAACCTCATCTAAAAGATTTTTGGTCAAAAAATCCATTTATGCATAGTTCTTTTGCATCAAAAATAATGTCAAGGGATAGATTGTTGTCAATTTTTTCGATGTTACATTTAAATAACAATTCTAATTATGTCTCGAGAGGAAATAATAATTATGACCCTTTATTCAAAATACGTCCTTATGTTGATTTTATAAATAAAAAAATGAGTGAATCTTATCAACCAGGCAAAAATTTAACAATAGATGAAGGAGTTTGTCCATTTAGAGGTCGAGTTCATTTCAAAGTACCTATACATGAAAAATAAACCTAACAAATATGGAATGAAATTATATATTTTATCTGATCCGTTGAACGGCTATACATTAAAATTTGAAATTTACTCTGGTAAAAATGATACAGATAATTCAATTACTGCATTATTTGATAGACTTTTATCTGAATATTATTATAAAGGCCATACAGCTTATATGGATAGATTCTACACCAGTCCGACAGTTTTAAAATCATTATGGGAAAAAAATACTAATGCCGTTGGAACAGTTATGTCAAATCGTCGAGGATTGCCTAAAGAAATTGTAAAAGAAAAAGAAAAAAAGGAGAAATGACATTTGCTAGACAAGGACCACTAATTTGCATAAAATGGAAGGATACATGGGATGTATTAATGTTATCAACGGTTCATAATGCTGATATGACACCCGTGACAGTAAGGTCTAAAATAGGTCCAATTGAAAAGTTTAAACCATTAGCGATTGTCGATTATAATTTGAATAAAACCGGTGTTGATCACGGTGATCAAATGGTTTCTTATTATCCTTTTCAAAGAAAAACATTGAAATGGTGGAAAAAAATGTTTTTCCATTTGTTTATGATAACTGTTGTAAATAGTTTTGTATTAAAAAAAAAACTCATCAAAAAACTACTTTACAAAATTTTATTATAAATTTGGGTCAACAATTGTCGGAAAAAGCAGGAAAGCATACAAATAACGAAAGAGTTAATCCCATAGAAAGTTCAAATAGACTTATCGGTCGTCATTTTATTACAAGAATCCCATCTACACCTTCAAAGAAGAACCCTAGGAGAGTTTGTAAAGTGTGCGCCGATAAAGGGAAATATATGAATGGTATACGAGGAAGAAAAGAAACTCCTTACTGTTGTAAAATATGTGATGTACCATTATGTGTTGATCAATGTTTTGAAACATATCATACGAAACAAAAGTATTGGTTGTAATAATTATATTTAATTTTTATCTGTAATATATTACTTTTTTTTAGTTATTTTAGCACTTTTATTATGCTGGTCGACTTTTTTTTTTATGTTAAAAACAGTACATTTTAATAAAATAATTATATGAATAAAATAATTTACTATTGTTTGTTGTATATTTAATAATATTAAATAATAACTGTTTTGTTAATAGGTTTTTTGTTATTAAAAATCGGTTAAATACTAATGAAGTAATAAGTATTTGAAAAAAGTTAAAAACGCCCCGTCCACTATAAATAACGCCCGCCAAAATCCGTAGTCCATGACAGTAATATAGGCATCACGCGTTATGTGCGTGATCCGTCTCGAATGTGTTAAAGAACTTTCCAACAAGTATAAAAATATAGCTCGAAGTGTTATAGAATTATTTTTGAGCCTATATATTTGGTTATATTTGTCATCGGTTTGCCAGCAAATATCCAGAGTTGATAAAACAAACAGATGATAGTGATGTTTCAGAAGACTGTTGGACTAATTTCAAGTCAAGAGGTGGTTTGAAATTACCATCAAACAATTTGCTGACAGCACTCAAATTTCTTGAAATTGAATTTAAATTAATAAATGGTGATAATATTACAAAAAGTAAAGGAATAATGAAGAACATGGTTAACAGATTGACACCAACAATTCAATATTTGTCTATTCCACAAGAAGTTATTGAATGTCTAGTGAGAACAAGAACATTCATCAGAATGAGCAAGCAATTAATTTCAGATAAACATAAAAAAAAAAAGTAGAAACACAAAAAAAAACAAAAATTTATTAAATAGTCATTACATAAATTTAATATATATTATTACCTACCTATCTATATTGTATATAATATCTTTAATTAATAGTTTTTTAATTAAAACATTTAAATTAACATTAAAATAGTATAATAATAATAACACAAATAATTATTTACTGTGTTTACTGATAATATAATTATTTTTTTTTTTTTAATGCTAGTTAATAGTTATCATTGAGGGCCACAATACGTTTTATTAGTGTATAATACCAAGGACCAATGAAAAGCCGAGGATAACTCCCACTCCTATTTCTGTTAATAGGGATATGATGCGTATCACAAAATTGTGATCATACCTTGTTGTTTCGTCATGGCTATAGCGTTAGTGATACTGTATGTGAACAACGTGTATTTGACTTAATATCCGATGATGTTATTGATTCTAATTTGTTGAATAAAAAACAAGTCAAATCTTACACTAACTCTGTTGAGTCAAAGGTATGTAATGTATCAATAATCAATCTATTAAATATTTACCTCCAATTTAAATTACATAGGTTTATTATTAATTTCGCAATGAAATTTGTATTTTTAGTTGATACACCTTTACTCAATACTGCAGATACTGTATGTGAACAACGGGTACTTGACTTAATATCCGATGATGTTATTGATTCTAATTTGTTGAATAAAAAACAAGTCAAATCTTACACTAACTCTGTTGAGTCAAAAGGTATTTTTATTCCCCAGCCAGGTATCAATTTACACCGGTCGCAAGGGCGTCCGCAGGGGGGGCAAGTAGGGGCATCTGCCCCTCCCTTGACTTTTTCCTTGGTCAATTATCATTAGATAATATAAAATATCACAAAATAAATATTTTTTAAATTAAAAACATTTTTTGAAACATTGAGTGTCAACCTTGGTCAACATGACACACGTAGTCAACAAAAAATGTTATGTAGATTTTTATGGGTGTATTAAGTCATCAGTTTTAGAAGCACTGTTTCGACTTTTTTAATATGTGAATATTCAGTAGGATCTCGTATTCTTGGTATTTTATTGGTATCATTGATTATACATTTAAAAATATTTTACTATAAAAAAAAATAATAATAATAATATTTAATACAATCAATGTTGATATAATATTTTGATTTTGTGTAGCTATTTTTAGTTTAGTTTTATTTTTAGTTTTATTTTTAGTTTTATTATTTGTTCCCTGTTGACGACGGCGGCGACAGTGATGTTGACAACGCAGCGTTGCTATTTTAAATTTTTATTTCCGATAATAATATAACAATATAATATTATTTGTGTTGTTACTAATTGTCGCCGAATGACAATAATAATAATTTATTAATAACGTTTAGCATATATTTTGCTTGGATATGTAATAAAATAACAATATTTATGTTATACCCATCATAAATAGTGCGACACTCAACGCGTATTAACATCTACTTAGCTAAGTTATCTACTCTTTTACGACTTAATGTAATTTTTGAGTATACCTAGTGTCTTAGTGAGTAGCTTAATAATGTTTAGTATTTTTAATATTAAAAAAAAAAGTAATAATAGTTCTAAACAAGATGAAGAACAAAATCAAACCTGTAGGATTTATAATGAAGATAGTGAACCATGTGATGAATCAAGTAATAATATTTTTAATAATTCTTTTGAAAAACAACCAGTTATAGAATTACCACCGAAACCAACAACACCATCTTCATTTATGCCATCTAATCCAAATTTATTGAATTCTACTAATTTAGAAAATGATAGTTTTAGTAGGCTAGATATTGGGAACTTTGTTAATCTTCCTTGCACAGTAGTTATTGATGAAAAAACAAAACATGAACTATTAACCAATATCTGGACACCAGAAATTAAGTATAGTTTCAAGGAAGATAGTACGTCAGTTGCTCGTAGTTTTCGTTATGAATGGTTAAATACATATTCACCATGGTTGTCTTATTCTAAAAAAATGAAAGGTCCATTTTGTGTATTCTGTGTTCTATTTCATTCATCTAGTGGTCATGGTAATTCTTATAAACAAGTTCAGTTTGTGAAAAAACCATGTATTAAGTTTAAAGACTTTCACAAAAAAGCATGTGAACATAAAGTTTCTAAGACACACTTACAATGCACAGAAAATGTTATAAATTTTATTAAGGTTTTTTCTAACAAAGCTATTACTGTTTTTGATAAAATTAACACTTCTCATAAGTTACTGATTGATAATAATAGGAAAAAAATTTTTCCTATTATTTCAAGTATATTATTTTGTGGCACTCAAGAAATTGCTTTGCGTGGAAAAAAATCAAATGAAGGAAATTTCAATGCTTTAATTAACTTTAGAATTGAAGCTGGTGATAACATTTTACTAAGTCATTTAGAATCAAGCCCCAAAAATTCCAAATATATTTCAGCTAGAGTTCAAAATGAAATAATTGATATTACAGGAAAAATAATCTTAAGCAGAATAACAAATTATTTAGTGAAATCGCAATCATTTTTTTCTATTCTGGCAGATGAGACTGCTGATATTTCTGGTACGGAACAGTTATCCATAGGCATAAGATACATCTCATTTGAATCAGAAAACCCTGTAGTCAAAGAAGAATTTTTAGGTTTTGTTGCTTTAACAGATATGCATGCTAAAATTGTAGCACAATCTATAATACATTTTTTGAGAAATTCTGGACTTAATTTAAACAATTTAGTAGGACAAGGGTATGATGGTTGTAGTGCTATGTCAGGTATTCATAATGGTGTCCAAGCAATTATTAAAAATGAATTTCCTAAAGCTGTATTTGTACACTGTTCATCACATAAACTAAATTTAGTAATAAATGATTTGAATAAACTTCAGCATGTTCAAAACTGTGCTGGGAGTATCAGGTCAATTATTAAATTTTTTAGATTAAGTCCTAAAAGAAGAAAAAGAATAGAAAAAATTCCTTTATTTTGTGAGACTAGATGGTCAGAAAAATATAAAACAATAAGAATTTTTAGTGAAAATTTTGTTGAGATAGTTGAACAATTAGAAATAATATCTATGGAGACAGGCGTTGATTCACAAACAAAAAGTCAAGCATTTCAGTTACGCAGTGCAGCAACTAAATCAAATTTAATTGTATGTTTATTCATAATGGCAACATTTTCTGCTCAACTAGAACCTATAACAAATGCATTACAAGCAGTACAGTTAGATTTATCTCAAGCTAGAAAATATATTAGTGAAATTATTGAAGTTTTTAAAAACCTGGATGCAAAAAATTATTTTCATGAGATTTTTAAAAAGGCTCAAAATGTTGCGATTGAGGTTGGAGAAGACATTAAAATTCCTCGTATTGTTTCTAACCAAAAGCATCGTTCAAATCATCCAATAAATACTCCTGAAGATTATTTTAGAGTTTCCTTATACCAACCAAATGTAGATTCCTTAATAATGCAATTAAAGCTAAGATTTTCTGATGAAAACAGTGCTGCTCATTCCTTATTAAATTTACATCCAAATAATATGAAAAAAATGCAGCATGATGAATTTAAAAACATGATAGTAGAAATAAATAATTTTTATGAAATTGATAATTTGGTTGAGGAGTGTGTGTTATGGTATAATGTGTGGAAAAATAGAAATATAAGTCAAAGTGAAATTAAAAATATAAGTTTCATATGTATTTTAGATGAAGCAAATTTATACCCAGCAATTCATATTGCTCTAATTATTGCATTGACTCTACCAGTTACTACCTGTTCAATAGAAAGAACTTTTAGTACACTGCGTAGAGTGAAAACTTGGACAAGAAATACTATTAGTGATAATCGACTTAATGGTTTATGCATGATAGCTGTCCACAAAGAGTTTGTCAAAAATCATAAATCAGAATTAATTGAAGAAATTATAAATGAATTTGGTCTACTACCACGAAGAATGGAACTATTATTCAATGATTGAATAGTTATTATTTATAATTTTTTGTTAATATTTGTATATTATTTTTTTCTGCCAACCCAAAGTTGTGTCAGGTAATAGTATAGGTATAATATTGTTTATAAAGGTTGATCTTTATGGTGTTTCTTTTTTATTTCATTATGTTATAAGTTATATAAATTTTATGTTTGAATATTAAAAGTTTTTTTTCTTTATTTTATGTTATTATTTATACAGTTCAATATGTGAGGATACATATTTTTTAAATAATACATTTTAATGAAGGTTGTTCACTATAATAAAATATAGTTATGTAAATAATTTGGTATTTTTTTATTTATTTTGTAGAAGCTAGAAACATTTAATTTTATAGGAAACCTAAAATTATGAAATCAATAATTACATTTTATTTATATAAAAAAATTGCATTTATTAATTTAAAGTTGCACATTAATTAATTAAAACTAATGCTGTAAGATTAAGTTCTAACTATTTACACATAATTAATAATTTAATTTTTACATTTTCTATCTATTTGAAAGAAAACACTTCACAAACAATGAGGTACTATATCACTAATAAAATAATGAAATAAAAAATAAAATATAGGTACCTTGCCCCTCCCTTGAAAAATTCCTGCGGACGCCCTTGAGTCCGGTCGGCATATTAACAAAACACACATTGATTCGGCAATGATTCGGAATTCGGCATTTTGATTGGTTCATTTTGAATTGCCGCCAACAATACGTTTTCATTGCCGTGATATTATAATGATAAAAAAAAAATTATTATTTTTAGAACAATTCCCTTTTTTTTATGATAAATTGTATAATTAATATTATTAAAGTATAGTATTATATAATATAGTGTCTACCAAAAATAAAAAAAATTTAAATTGTCATGCTAATATAAAAATAGTTGATAGTTCTATTATAACAATATAACAATAATTTAAAAAAAAATGTTTGACCAACTGCCTTCTTCTTTTATTAATATTATTAGTAATTCTAGTAAAAAAATTGTGTTATTCGATCTAATATTTCTAGTTATGATTTATGTGATATGTGGATTGGTGAATTTTCTAAAATAACAAATACTTCTTGGGTTGTTACAGGTCAGTCTTATTATTTTTATTACTAATTAATTAATATTCATTTATTCCTCAAATTATGTTAAATTTTAATTATAGGAAAGATTATGTTTGTCATCACAGTAGCTACCAAAAAATAAAAGCAGATCAAAATCAAAAAATTTAAATTGTCCTGCTAAAATAAAAATAGTTATTAAAAAGACAACAGTTAATACTATTAAAAAGGATCATTTTATTAAAGTAATTAATCAATAATAATTGTATTATAGAACATGATTTTATATGCATATTATTGATATTGAAGTAACTTTAAATGTTAATTAATTTATTATTGTATGCACTATTTTATTTTGTATAATAAAGTTATTATACATTAAAAAATAATACTGAATAACTATAATTAGTGGACAATTACTTATGGTTATACATTTATTATTAGTAGTATTTAGTATTATAATTGCACCTAATGAATCGACATATTTTTTTTATATATACATTATAATACTATAATAATAATTAAATTGAAAAATGTATTTAATTTAATAACAAGGACGAATTTTATTATACATATTTATATTATATTGTGTTCTAAAGGCTATTTTATAATTTTATTTATTCAGTATTTAAGCTATAAATCAATTTTTGTCTGTAATATAATAGGAAGGGCTTGTTGCTGAAATTAGTCTTCATACAATACATTCACACACATTAAAATCAGCTGAAGCTTTAAGCAATTTAAAAATATCTGACGAAGTCAGAAGAGAGTTTGAAAATTACTTCAATGATGGTCTATGTAAGATATTGTGTAATATACACAGAGTTGGGCTAAATCCTAAAAAAATTGGTTTTTAAAATCCAAGTCAAAATTACCAAATAAATAATTTTGAAAATCCTAAATTCATATAAGTAGTATATATGTACCATTCCAGCAGCTCTTATTTTATCAGAATAAGATCACAAAGAAAAACAATATACAAAAAGATCAGAAAATTGAAATGCTATATTCCCTAAAATATTTTTCATAAAACTTATGATATTAATAATTGAAAATCGAAAAGCAATATTTCTATAATTGATTATAGAAATATTATTATTATTTATTCTTATAGAAGCAAACCTTTTCATATGAAATTAACATTCAATCTTTTTTATTTTGATTTTTAATTAATGTATTGAGATGGCTTACAAAATTATTTCTATCTATATTTGTTTTATAATGTCCCCAAGCTAATGTATCAATACCATTGTCCAAAATAAAACTTTTATCATCATAAACACTTAAAGCTTTTTTGTTTTGTTCTACAGTAAAAATATCATGTTTCTTAGTTCTAAATAAATTTTGTTTAACATATTTTGGTTCTTTTGTTAGTAAAGAATTTTGAAAATCATTAAAACATATTTTATTTTCCACAACATTTTTTTTACAACTTTAGCTTTTTTAATTTCTTTTTTAGTATCTAAGACTCGATGTGAATATAATTTAGATCTTAAACCTATAAATTCTGTCATAATTTGTCCATTCAACTCATCTTTAAATTTGCCTAAGACTTTTTTGTTAACTAAAGGTAAACCATAAATATTATCTTTTGGATAATCAGATGTATCAAAATTATCTAAATTAATTTTTATATCCTGGTAGAAATCATCAGTTTTTATTTCTAATATTAATGAGTCTGTATCAGTATACAATAATCTAACTCTATTTCCATATTTTTTCTTTATGAAATTATAATAAAAATCGTAAATTAACAATTTAGATAAATCTAAAACACACATTCCTATATATATTGGTTGTTTGAAAGATATTTGTGTTCTTTTCATATGGATTGCTGCTAAATTTTCTGTAAAAATTGTTCTTTTATCGAAATTTGGTTTTGCAATTATTTTGTCTACTTGTTGTTCATTAGAACATAATCTTATATCAACATGATTTCTAACATTCATCATTGTACGTCCATAAACACTGTTGTTCATTAATTTGAAATATTTCTTTTCAAAATCATTCTTAGCTTCTGATCTAAGATTAGTATTGAAATCAATATAAACTATTAACCAAGGAGATTGACTAAATTCTAACACTCTATGAATTTTCTCTAATTTTAAACCTAGTTTAATATATAATTTTAGAGTTTCATAATGGATTATATATTTTTTCTTATCATACAAAGTTGATAATAATTTTGGGAGTTGTTTGTTATCAAATGTCTTTCTGGTGCTAAAGGGAAATCTGAATGTAGATCATGAAGTTCTTTAGGATATTCGAAATCTACTTCTAAAATATAACCTTTAGACGATTCATCAGAAATATTTATTACATCAAAATTATTCAGATTATCAACCCATTTGAAATCTCCAGTAGATAAATATCTACTCATTGCCCATCCATAAAGATTATTTGCATCCAAGTATTGTAAAAATATTGATTCCTCCTTTTTCTTAAATTTATCTCCCATATACTTATTATTTGCTTTTGAATATCTTTGACTACATTGAGGTAAACCACCTCTAATTCCAGATTCGAACATCAATATTTGATCTATATCTGTTAATAAATCTAATTTTACTTTTGTCATTCTTAACATGCAATCCCACGCAAATCCTGGTGTAGTGTAGTACCACAGAAGATCTAATTTATAATTATTTAAAGAAATGTCTCTAAAATTTTCTATTATATCTGTTAACAATAAAAATCAATCATATTATATAATCTAGTGAATTCACGAAGACTTTGTATATTAAAAACTTTCCAGATTTTCTGTGAGTTTTTATATTCCTCTATCGTTATATTTTTATCAGTGAGAGAACTATAAAATTTTTCTATAGGAGGTAAACATGTTTCATTAAATTTTTCTTCACAATTCATATACTCATAGGGATAAGCTAACTTTCTTGTAACTAAATCTAAATGTTCTTTAGGAACATATTTACTAAGTTCTTTAAATTTATTTCTTAAATTTAATTTCGAATCATTTCTTAAATTATTTGTTAACTTGTCTAAATAACTAGGTAAAAATTTAAATGAATCAATGAATCTTAATTCTGTAAATATTACTATGTCTTTGTCTTCTTTGTCTTTACCTTTACCTTTTTTAGTTATTACACGTGGTATCATTTTTGAAAAAGAAATATATTTTTCCTCATTATTTGGAATTAATTTTGTTGAATTATTATCGTTCCCAAATTCTTTTATAAATAGATGGGCATCATAACCTGAAAGATTATGAAAAACAATTGGAATAAAACGTGGATTTTGTTAATTAAGATTACATATAGAATGAGCCGCTCCTCTATATTTTCCAGTTAAGTGGTCATGATCGCGAACTTTTCTCATATTTATATTTATATTTTTTGTTTCATCTTCAAGTTTATCTTTATATTTTTTAATATTTTCAATATCATTATTATTTGTATAGTGTTCAATAGCCTTGTGAAATATTTTAAATTTTTTCTCTAACCTTGGAGGTAATTCTAAAAAATATCTTTCACAGATATGACATTTATCAGATTTATTTTAATTGTTTAATTGTTCTACATTCAACGTTTCCATAAGAACTATTTTATCATATTTTTTTGAAATAGCTTTTTCTTCATTTTTATACAATTAATAAATTCTTGAGCTACGTTTGGACCAGAATATACCACAGGGGGCTTATAATCACCATTACTATATTTAATATAATAACAAAAATTATTAGGTATATGTTTTTGATAACATTTTGTAAAAGCTTCTGTATCATTTGGTTGACATGTGTATATTGGTTGGAGTGTAGCTTCAAAGTCAGCTATAACTTTAAAAGGGATTCTTAAGGAATTATTATAATTCTCAAATTCTAAAGTTTTTTTATAAGGTTCTGGTAGAACTATTTTAGCAGTTTTATTATTAGCACAATAATGTTTATGGTCATTTAACTTATTTTCTGTATCAAAACTATTTAAACACATTTTACATAATAATCTTTTATGACCATCTTTTGTAATTTGACTTCCACAAAGTTTCCATAAATCCTTAATCCAACAATAATGACCTTTATTTTCAATATCCTCTTTTAAATACAACAAATCTATATGATTAGTTTTTTCATTTTTAGTTATTTCTAATGGTACAATTAAATGTTTATTTTTTGATTTTTTTTCTAGATAGTAAATATTAATAGAAATATCTTTTGTTCTTTTATTACATTTTGGAACGTCTGTGGTTTTTAATGGAAAATGTATATCTTTTAATTCTTCATCAATGTCATTTTCCCATTTTTTATACTTCGTAACTCTTTGTGGATCTTTTTTACAAGGATGTAAAGCAGAGAAAAGAAAACATTTATCATCTTCATTTTAGATTCTGAACGAAGTGATGAATGCATTGCTTTTACAATGATGTGTTTTTTTTTTTTTTTTTTTTTTTTTTGTGTCTGACGACAACATTTGGAGCAGTAATAATGCTCCGATTTTTGACTTCAGCCCCTCTTTGAATAGGAAATTGAATCTAGTCAAAATTAAAATTTTCAAATAGTTTTCAAAAAAATCGAGAAAAACAAAAAAAAAAATGACAGAAAAATGGCAATTTTACGAAAAACCACTTTTCGATTTTTTGATTTTGCTGTAACTCGAAAACGAATCATTGTAAATACTTGAAATTTTCACCAAATGTTTATATTATGGTTATCTCTTTACAGTTAAATTTTCAAAAAATTTTGACCATTTTTAAGCTACTTATAGACAATTGAAATTTTCGACTTTTCTAAGTTTTTTTTTCTTCAAATGCCGATAAAAAATTTTTGGGTGGCCAGAAAATCTTGAAAATTTAATACATGGTTTCTTATAAGTTGTTTTAAAGTGGTAAAAAAAAATCCAAAATCGTTAGTCACAATTTTTTTTTATAAGTGCTTAAAGTTCGAATTTATTCGAAATATTTCAAAATTTAAATGAAATTTCATACTCTCATTATGCGTATGTTGCCTAATATTTTTTTTATTAATAAACAAATACTATAAAGTAACCATAGAAACATATAAAAACTATACTATTTGTTTCAAAATAGAATATAATATGACAATATTTAAATGTAATATATCCTAAACTGACAAATCATCTTCGTTCAGAATCGTTTTTCGTATACAATGATACCTATCATTGGATTCAAATTTAACCTACCATAGTCCGAGGTCCACCCCACTCCCTAATATACAGCAGAGCGATACCCACTTACCCGCTTTTTGACATTTATAATAGCATGTTTATTTTTAATATCTTCAGGTAATGGAATATATGAAGACCCTTTAAAAGGAACATATTTATTTATATTTATTCCCAAACTCAAAATTTGATCAAGTCTCCATTGAGAATTTTTCATCACAAAATCTTCTATTTCATTTACTATTTTAATTTTTGCATTTGTATAAAAATCATTTAAGTTAGAATTTTGTGTTAAAATTTCATTTTGTGTTTTAAAATTACATTCTTTATATTCCATATTTTCTTCACTACCTCTCTTATATATAGCAAGAAACAGAATATTTACTTTTAAATTTAATTTTGTTAACGCCTGTTTAATACGTCCTATTACTGGGTTATCTAAACGATTTAAAAATAGTTGTACATCTTTAATACCCATATCATTTTTAATAATATAAGTTATTAATCTACTTTGAAATGCAGTTTCTTCAATTTTTAGAATAGGTCGATTATCTTTCTTTTCAAACATTTTTGCACTAAAATTGAAAACCTTATGTGGTTTAGGTATTCTCTTTTTTTGTTCTTATTTGTTTGTTGTTTGTTTTTGGTATTCTCTCTTTTTTTGTTTTTATTTGTTTTGTTACTATACCTTTGTATGTTTTATTAAATTTTGGTTTAATTGTTTGATTTACATCATTTGTTTGATGACGAATAGATTTCAAATGTCTAGACCAATTTTTGTGACTAACTGTTAAGTTACATTTATCACAAGTTTTGTTAGGATATGTTTTTTGTTATCCATTTTATTAATATTATTATTTCTTTTAACTAAAGTTTCAATTTTATTTAAACCATTCATTTATTATATGGAATATTATTATTTTTTTACATTCATTATTTTAATAGAATAATTTCTATTAAAAAAATAATATTTAAATATAGTAAATAATCGCCCGGACAGGGACTCGAACCCTGGACCCTTAGGTTAAAGGCCTAATGCTCTACCAACTGAGCTATCCGAGCATGATATTTATTATGTATATCACTTCCTTTAACTAAGGTCCTTTTTTAAAAAAAGAAAGAAGTGTCCACCTTTAATATTAAGATCCCATACTAAATTTATACATTTTAATATTTCCTAAATCTTCAACAATCTTAATATCATCTAGATAATGATGAGTATAATCACCTGTTGTAATTATTAAATCATTAGCTATTTTACAAAGTTCTAACTAAGTTGGTGAATTTAATAATTTCGAAATATAAGGATTTCCATTTCCAAATTGATCGTCCCCTTGATCAATAATGAATATATTTCCATCAATTGGAATTTTATGTAGATTATATTTAACTGTTTCAGTATTTTCATAGTATTCAAAAGAACAAAAATTAACATATAAATTATCTTTTTTTGAATTTTTTTTCTCATATTTTTTTATATCATTTTTCATTAATTTCAAATAATTATAATTTTTTTGTTTTTCATGATTAATTGGTATACCATTGTATGTTTATTAAATCTAAAAGTCACAATTGATTGATCTTTATCATTTTTTTGATGTCGATATGATTTCAAATGAGAAGCCCAACTTTTGCAACCAATTGTTAAATTACATTTATCACAATTTTTGGTAGGATATGTTTTTTTGTTATCCATTTTATTTATATTATCATTCTCTTTAACTAAAGTTTCAATTTCATTTAAATCATTCATTTATTATATTCCATATTATTTTTTTTACATTCATTATTTTTAATAGAATAATTTTTATTAAAAATAACATTTAAAATTTAGTTTTTTGCAACTCTTCGTTATAAAAACTACCTTCAATCTCTTCATTGTTTAAATCTATAATTTTATATGTTATAGGATTTGTGTTTAAAATTTCTTTAATTATAAATATTTCTCTTGTCCAATTATTACTATATTTATTACCAAATGTTTTGTTATAAGCTTTTATTCTTACTCTATCACCCACACTAAATTTAATTTTTGGTTAAGGTTTATTTTTTGTAAGAAATAATTTGTGTAGAACATCGTTTTCATTAGATTTATTTACTTCACAAGGTTTTATACCAATGGGTCGATGTATGTCTATGAAATTATATTCATCTAATAAATTTTGTAAAATATTTATCCATTTTTTAGATTTTTGAACTTCAAAACATAATCTCATTTTCCCGTTTAATGTTCTATTAAACCTTTCAATAATTGCTGATTTTTCTTCGTTTTGTGTATGATACATATGAATACCATATTATTTCAAAACATTAAATGTTTATTCTCAAACTCTAAGCCTTTATTTGCGTGAAGTAATTTTGGTGTTTGATGACTTTGTGTTTTGGCTTGTTCTATTATTTTTTCAAAAGCTTTTGAAACACTAATTCCATCTTTCTTTTTTTGTGGAAAAGCCCATGCAAATTTTGATAAAGTATCTATAACAGTTATTATATTACAATAACCCTCATTTTGATCTGAATAATTTCTCATTATAACTAAATCAACAGCCCATAAATTATCAATACCTTTAGTAAAAATTCTCCTTTTAGGAAATCGTATTCTAACTGGTTTATGAAGTTCTTTAGCTAATAACAATTTATCTGCAGTGGCGCCGATCTATATTTCATGTTATGGGGAAAAAATACTAGTGTTAGACCCACCCACCCACCTACGACCTACTAAAATATAAATAGTTAGTTACTCTCAAATAGTACTTTATTTATTTCTAATTATATACAAACTATATTTTTTTAAACGTAATTAATACATACTAGTACTGTTTTATCAACAATACACAAGCATCAGAAAAATGAACGATAACATTATATTATAAGAATTAGTTTCTTAAACTATAAAAATAATATGTTATACTTATAAGCATATGAAATTTTCCTGTCAAAATCAATGATTTTACATTTTAAATAATAACTAAAAAATTAGAGAATATCTATCTGAATAAATTCAACTTGAATTACATAGTATAATTTTCGAAATAAAAATATAATGTACAAACATAAATGTATACTTAATATACTAAAATAGATCAATAAATAAAAATAACAATAGTAATAATAATATAATATGTATTAGGTTTACTAAATATTATATCATATATTCATATAAATTTTAAATTAACAAATTCATTAATTGATTACTGTTATTTGCGAATGTATTTATTACATTTTCTTTGTCTATTGGTATATCTTGTTCACATGCTATGCGCATCAATCCTTCTAATCTTGGCTCTGCCATTGTCGAACGTAATCTTGTTTTAATTAGTTTTAATTTTGAAAAACTTCGTTCTGTAGAAGCACTTGAAACTGGCAATGTGACTCCAATTTTAATTAACATATAAATATTTGGTAATACATCTTTTATACTTGAATCAGTAAACAACTGAAATATATATAATAGTGAGCTAATATTCATGGAGTTTCTAGGTAATATTATAGATTCTTCTTCATCTCCAGAACTAGATTCAACATCATTATTGTCGCCATCATCAGATATTAGATAAGTCTTATGAAGGCTTTCAGGTAAATGATAAGTTTTTTCTAAATCAGAAAAACAATTTACAAGCCACATGAATTCAGTTTTTAATAATTCAGCATTTAAAAAGTTTGGATAAATTAAAGATATACTTTCAAATGCATCATTTGGCATTTTATGATTATCAGTTTTTATTTCTAAAATTCTTTTTTTTGTTATAAGTGATAAATCTTTAAAAACTGATAATGATGATTCACTAAATTTCTTGTCAATCTCATTACTTATAATGTCAATTACAATATAAAATGTGTGATACTTAAAATTGTTAAGAGGATCAGTTGTTGGCTCATCCGATGCTTGTTCACCCGGCATACTAGTGCTCTGCATGGTCCGGTCTAAATCAGTCCGGTCTGGACCGGACCGGACCGTGGTCCGGTTTGGTCCGGTCCTAATACGTAAAAACTAACGAATCGTCGGTTTGGTCTGGTTCATTATTTTTTTAGTAGTAATGCGGTCCAGTCCAGTCCAGTCCTATGATCATATACAATATTTTCAGTCCGGTTCGGTTTCAAAAAAAAAAAATTAATTGGTTCGGTCCGGTCTCAGTTTGGTCCGAATTTAGTCCGAGACCGATCACGGTACTTAAAATCTAAATAGGATTGATTCACTTTGATTGTTAATTATTTTAACAGCCGATGGGATTATGCAATTTATTGTAGGCGATCTGTTTATTTTTAGTGCGGGACGTGGGTAATGGGTATTTATTTTTTCCCCGAAATTACGACGACGTCGATTTCCGATAAGAATAATATACTATTTACGTGTAATAATATTATGTTCAATGTTAGACAATGTATAGACCCAAGGTTAGGTACTATTGAAATTCTGTTATAATTTTGTATTTACAGTATAATAATATGGTCGTTATTCTGCAGTCTACAGTGTTGTTCAGTGTACACGTTTAGTATTATAATTTACTTATTCAAATCGTTGAAATCGGTAAACAGCAAAATTTGGTTGCCTACTACACCTATTTTAATTGAGTAAGTTTTTATAATTTTTTAAGATGTGTAGTATAATATTTAGTTTATTGTTTAAACTTATAATATGAATTTGTTGTTCGGGCCTAAAATAAAAGTTGGTGGCTTAGTTAGTCAATCTGATTATAATTTTGTATTTACAGTTTATGGTCGTTATTCTGAAGTCTACAGTGTTGTTCATTGTACATGTTTAGTATTATAATTTACTTATTCAAATCGTTGAAATCGGTAAACAGCAAAATTTGGTTGCCTACTACACCTATTTTAATTGAGTAAGTTTTTATAATTTTTTAAGATGTGTAGTATAATATTTAGTTTATTGTTTAAACTTATATCAAACTTATAATATGAATTTGTTGTTCGGGCCTAAAATAAAAGTTGGTGGCTTAGTTAGTCAATCTGATTATAATTTTGTATTTACAGTTTATGGTCGTTATTCTGAAGTCTACAGTGTTGTTCAGTGTACATGTTTAGTATTATAATTTACTTATTCAAATCGTTGAAATCGGTAAACAGCAAAATTTGGTTGCCTACTACACCTATTTTAATTGAGTAAGTTTTATAATTTTTTAAGATGAGTAGTATAATATTTAGTTTATTGTTTAAATTTATATCAAACTTATAATATGAATTTGTTGTTCGGGCCTAAAATAAAAGTTGGTGGCTTAGTTAGTCAATCTGATTATAATTTTGTATTTACAGTTTATGGTCGTTATTCTGAAGTCTACAGTGTTGTTCAGTGTACATGTTTGGTATTATAATTTACTTATTCAAATCGTTGAAATCGGTAAACAGCAAAATTTGGTTGCCTACTACACCTATTTTAATTGAGTAAGTTTTATAATTTTTTAAGATGAGTAGTATAATATTTAGTTTATTGTTTAAATTTATATCAAACTTATAATATGAAATTGTTGTTTGGGCCTAAAATTAAAGTTGGTGGCTTAGTTAGCCAAGTACACTTTGATATGCTTAAGTACAATATACATTGGATTGGTTAATTTCCACTGTACCCTCCATACAATATAGTATACTTAAATATTATGCTAGTGTTGCTAATTATACAACAAAATATTGTTTTATAATTGTAGAATAACTTATTTACAGTGAAAAAATGTATTGATTTAACTTTTAGTTTATAAATTAAATATAAATACTAGGTAGTAGCCAGTAGGTACTACCTGGCACCTGCATCTAATCATAGTTATGTTAAATTATGAAAAAAAAAATCACATAATAATTAATTTTTACACATAATATTACCATGACTAAATAAGAAGACATACCTATTTATTAAATGGGAGCAATAGAGATACAAATGAAATGTATAACGTTTTGAAAATATTACTTCACTTTAAATTTATATTTAATTTAAGTTAAAACAGATATTACGTAATATATAAGTATATTATTAATTATTAATATAGTAGTTAATGTAATGATATATATAATGAGAGAAGAAATATTTCAGATTACCATGAATGACCTTACAAAGAAAATGATAAGTTAATTAATATTAATTAAATTTTTATTTATTACAATAAAAATATATTAGTCTGCATGAAAAAGATACTGATAGGGTACATTATTAAAACATACCACATTATACAAAATATTCTTTAATCTTAAAATATGCATTTTTATGCAGTTTAATAGTTTTGTTCACAACTTTATTCATTCATATAATGTAGAGAAATCTAAGGTACCCAATTACTGCTGCATATTCCCAATAAAAACATACCAATCAGGTCTTGTAATATTTATTTTTCATCAATTATATATTTACTAGTAGTTCCATTTTTAATATATTGATAGATATTGTAAATAATAACAATATAAGGTTATATTTGTATGTTTAAATAAAGAATATATTATTTTTAATTTTAGAATATGAATGATTCTCAATATGTCAGAGATCTACTTGAGAGAAGCGCATCACTTTCACCTATTCCGACCCCTGATGACTTAATATCCAGTATGGGGAGTAGTACTCAAATATTAGAAGAAAATGAACTTCATGATATTTCATTTGCATCAGTATCAACAATAAATTCACAATCAACTGAAGTTCAATATGCTGCAAGAACAAACTTTTCTAAAGCGTCAATTAAACAGAAATTACTAAAAGGTGATTGTAACTATATTCTTGTACCACACCTTGGAAAAAGTGATGTTTGGAAAAAATTTAAAATTATTATGCACATTACTCCTAATCCTGACAACCCAGATGTGTCACAACAAAGTTCTACTGATTCTGTGGCATGTGTATCATGTTGTGAAGTATATAGTAAAACTACTAGCACTGCTACCCTTAGTAGGCATAAGTGCTGTATGCCTTCATCTCAAAATACACTTGAAATGTATGGAGGATTTAAAAATAAGAAGCGAATGCCAACAAATATAAAAGATGAGGTAATAAAAAAATGTGTAAAATACTGTAGTCTGGATATTCGACCTATGTTAGCTATCAAAGGTCCAGGTTTTTGTGAAATTGGTCAATTTTTTTTGGACATTGGTTCAAGGTATGGATCTACAGATATTCATGATATTTTACCCCACCCAACCACTGTATCCAGACATATTGTAAGCACAGCAACCAAAATTAGAAAAGTATTTTTTAAAGAAGTTTACAGTTTAATAAATGATAAATATTGTGCTTCCACTTGTGACATGTGGACAGATAATTATAAAAAAAACAATTACATGTCAATCACAATTCATTTTATTGATGACAAATGGTGTCTAAATAACCGTCTTTTGTATACAGGACAGTACCCTTCACATGAAACAAAAACTGGTGAAAATATTAAAAAATTTATGATTAATACTTTTGCTCAATTGACTGAAATTGCTGAAGAAAACAATAGTTCAGATTTGATGAGTAATATAACATTTGTAACTGACCAAGGGTCAAATATAGTAAACGCATTAAGGAGTTATAAAAGACTTAATTGTTGTGCACATTTGATTAATACTATTTTAAGAAACCTATTTGATATAAAATTTTTATCAAAAGAAGATGACAACGGTTCTGTGCCCTTACAGCCTATAATAGATTTATTTACAGAATGCAAAAATCTAGTTAAATTTATGAAGAGTTCTGGGAAAAACAACCAATTATCAATGGTCTTGGTCCAAGAAGTCGAAACTAGATGGAACACAAGATTATTAATGTTGGAATCTATTCAAAAATCTCTACCAGAAATAATTAAGATCCATGGAGAATTTTTTTGTCGCATACAAAATATTAATAAAGACCTTCTCCAAAGTTTGATTGGATTTTTGAAAGTGTTTAAAAATGCTTCGGATGAATTAGAAGGGGATAAAAAACCTACTATTCAAAAGGTAGTTTTATTTAAATGTTTAATAAAAAATCATTTGATAAAATATGCTAACCATGAAATTAACAATATTGATGAAGATGTTGAAGTCAACATAGACTTTATTATGAAGACACTGGGAAATAAAGCATTGGATATTCTTGATATGAAATTTCAATTAAGTAATGAGCATGAAATAGCTGTTTTTCTATGGCCAAAGTTCAAAATGCTCAAAATGTTTCCCCAAGAAAATGGTGAAAGAAATCGTATATTTGGTGAAATAGAAACAAGGCTTTTAAAATTTGAAATTGAAGATGGTGAACAAAGGACAAATTTGGCAACAGAAGCCAATACGAATTCCTTCTCACAAGAAATTGTATCAAAAGAAGCTAGCATGTTTTCTGAATGGGAAGATAGTATTATAGAAGAAAGACCTCAACAACCGATATATAAGTATAAAAAAGAGTTGCAAAGTTATAGAGAAGACACATATGATATAACTGATGATCAGATACTAGATTTTTGGTCTAAACAAACATTGCGATTTCCGTACTTATCAAAACTGGCCAGACAAGTACTTGCTATACCAGCGTCCAGCGCTAGCAGTGAGCGCTCTTTCAGTATTGCCGGTAGAGTTATCGAAGAACGAAGAAGCTGTCAGGATGGTTCAACAGTTGATGCTATATTATTTTTAAATAACCATTTTTCAAATGAAAAATAAAAAAATCTCAGTTTTTCCTTAATTTTTTATTTGTTTTTCCAGTGTATTTTTTACTTTTCTTACTCAAAGTAGGTACCAACTAGATTCACTTTCCTATCTGAAAAGATGCTGTTGAAAATATATAAGCATTTTTACAGTCCTAAAAGGTGATGAATGATAACAGACACAAATAAAAAACACATAATTGTAAAATCAATACATTCATCGCTCTGCCCAGAATCTAAAATGATTATTAAACTTAATACATCATACATTTTATTAGGTATAATTACTAAATAGTAAATTGAGTTTAATTTTTGTGCAATATACATTACTTTACTATTTTACTTGATAGTTATGCACAATACACAGAAATATTATATACATTATACAAATTAGTTGGAACTTCTTTATTAGAGTAATTTAAAAGTTAATTATGAACATTTTAGGATCTAAACCATGTGATTGGTGGGATATTATGTTATACAACTATCATCAAATTAACTTAACTTTACATTGTTTTAAATATTAGCCAAATAAATATACCGTGTCTTCTGGTTTTCATTATCTTAGTCTAATATATACTAATGTCATGTTGGTGTCATTCACTCATACCATTTAATCACATGAATACATTTTTGTGTAGGTACTCGTAACTCGGTAGTAGCCACTAGCCAGTACAAAATATATTATTAGATTTAATAATTTAAAATTAATTGTATAATTTTTTTTATTTAAAAACCCAGTTCTGTATCCTTACAGAGGACAGACATATTATATTAATATGAAAGTATGGACAAGTTAACTATCTTTTTTTATCTCATGAAGTTAAGTTAATATAGAAATATGAAAGTTAAGTTTAGAGTTTCTTACTTTTATTTTTATAACAAGTAAATATTACAAGTTAATTAAAAGAAAAAAAATAACTTAGGTATGTAAAAATCCGGTACTTTTTTACGGTCCGCTACACTGATACAGTTCGGAATCCGGATTTATTCAGAGTACAGACTACAGACTAACCCATACATAGTTCGATTCTGTCTAATACAAAATAAATCATATGATCTGATTTAGGCATTACTAACTGAATCTTACTACGGTCCGATCCATACACCTTACGGTTAGGTCCGGTCCATAAGACCATAAACGGTCTAGAATGTTTTAAGATCGAACCGCAGTTCGGTCCGGTCCATAAACTTTACAGTTCGGTCCATAAACGGTCTAGAATGTTTTAAGATCGAACCGCAGTTCGGTCCGGTCCATAAACTTTACAGTTCGGTCCATAAACGGTCTAGAATGTTTTAAGATCGAACCGCAGTTCGGTCCCGGTCTATTCAATTCAATTTAATTAAATTACTGGTCCGGTTCAGTTTAAATATAATATGTACCATGGGTTCGGTCCGACTTTGGGTCCTCTGTTTACTTTTAAGTATGATACGGTCCGACTTCGGTCTTCTGTTAAAATTTGAAGTCCGGTCCGGTCCCTAAAATAACGGACCGTGCAGAGCACTACGGCATACGTTTTCTCTTCCTATGACGTTTTTGGGGTAAAGGAGTAAAAGTGAAATTTTCTTCACTGTGAACCTCAATAAATTTGTTTACCTCAAAAATAATTGAATCAAATTCATCTCGCAGTTTCAACAACTGATTTTTCTTAGATATAATCATTTCTGACGCTATGATAAGATCTGTATCTATAGCTTGAAGTATTTTACTTAATGGATCTAATAAACCAAATATTCTTTTAAATACAAAACAAGTGTACAAAAATCGTTCAGTCTGAAAATATTCAATAAATGTTGATGCGTCAGATGAAGATTCAGATTTATGAAGATCTTCAAGTGTATCAATTAAAGCTTCCCATGTGATTAAAATTGTATTTAATGCTGTAGAGTGACTACTCCATCGTGTAGTAGTAACACGCTTCAAACTACGAACTGGCCATGTAGGATTACGTTCTTTTTGATTTTGTTCAAAAACAAATACACGATTTTTGCTACTACATATAAAATCATATACTTTGGCCAAAATCCCAAAAAAATCAACAGCTTCAAGACAGCTTTTAACACCTTGTTCAACAATTAAATTTAAACGATGTGCCCAACACCAGATATAAATAGCTTGATTATTTTCACTTTTAATTTTTGCTTGTAGACCGTTGTATTCGCCTCGCATATTAGCTGCGCCGTCATAGGATTGACCTATCAAATTATTTTTCCAATCAATATTGGTTTTCTCAAAAATATTAAGAAAAATACTATAAAGGGTCTGACTATTAGTGGATGAAGTAGTACAGATCATAAGTAAACGTTCAACAATTTTACCTTTGCTTTCATCGGTATATCGAATTACAAAAGATACTTGTTCATGCCTTGATATATCGAATGTTGTATCTATTGATATACTAAATATTCTAGCAGTATTCACTTCTTGTACAATTGATTTTAAAATTGAATTTGAGATTGAATCAATAAGTTGGTTCTGTCGTTGCCAAGTAATAAAAGATGTCATATGTTTTCCTTTTTCTTTTAATTGGGTTATATATGAGGACAAAACTGGCGAATACTCGGCTAGCAAAATAACGAGATCTTTGAAGTTTCCTCTAACAGCATCAGACCATTTTTCGTTGTGTCCTCTAAATGCTAATCCATGTTTTCCTAAAAATAATGTTATGTCCACGAGTTGTTTTACAATAATCCTATTGGTTTGAACTTCAATTTTTTTTTTCTCTTTCAATGCTGGTAACAACGGGGAACACTGTTCCTGAATTGTTGCATCAATTGAAGCGGCAATGTGTGTTACTGAAGTTTCGTGTGAAGCTAACATAAAGACTCCGTCTTTCCAGCGAGAAACACCATAATTAGTCCATGCTTTTTTAGGATATTTCCCAAATAATATACAATATAAGCAATATATTTTGTCTTTTGATATAGAATATGACAACCATTTACGAGTTCCTACAGATCCATCGGGTAATGTTTTGGTATACCATTTGGCATGAAAACTAAGGTTATTGGTTTTTGGAAATTTATGGAAAGGCATCTCTTGAGCACTTGGTTGGCAAGGTCCTAATTTTAAAATATACTGCTTTTGTTCAAATGTAAATTTCTTGTTCATATCAGAAAATCTTACAGGATCATTTTCATTTAAATTTTCATACAAGCCTGTAAAAAATTTAGTATCTATATATATTTATAAATAGTTAAATAGTCATAAATTAATTTATAACAATGTGTAGAAAAATTTACAAATAAAAATACTACTTATATACATAATATTAATGTAAATATTTAAGTATTTTTAATATTTTTATTTTCTGTGTACTAAATTATTATACTAAAGGAATTACAAGAATATAATATTATAGTAGTCATCTGACAAAAAAAATAATTTAAATTTACCTTTTAATTTGGAAACAACAGGTAACTGCTCTTCATTAAAGTCATCATTTTCTTTGGGAGTGCTTAATGTTTGCTCTATTTAACACCACGTTAAATTATTAGTTATATTAAAACTGTAGAAAAATTTACAAATAAAAATACTACTTATATACATAATATTAATGTAAATATATAAGTATTTTTAATATTTTTATTTTCTGTATACTAAATTATTATACTAAAGGAATTACAAGAATATAATATTATAGTAGTCATCTGACAAAAAAAATAATTTAAATTTACCTTTTAATTTGGAAACAACAGGTAACTGCTCTTCATTAAAGTCATCATTTTCTTTGGGAGTGCTTAATGTTTGCTCTATTTAACACCACGTTAAATTATTAGTTATATTAAAACTGTAGAAAAATTTACAAATAAAAATACTACTTATATACATAATATTAATGTAAATATATAAGTATTTTTAATATTTTTATTTTCTGTATACTAAATTATTATACTAAAGGAATTACAAGAATATAATATTATAGTAGTCATCTGACAAAAAAAATAATTTAAATTTACCTTTTAATTTGGAAACAATAGGTAACTGCTCTTCATTAAAGTCATCATTTTCTTTGGGAGTGCTTAATGTTTGCTCTATTTAACACCACATTAAATTATTAGTTATATTAAAACTGTAGAAAAATTTACAAATAAAAATACTACTTATATACATAATATTAATGTAAATATTTAAGTATTTTTAATATTTTTATTTTCTGTATACTAAATTATTATACTAAAGGAATTACAAGAATATAATATTATAGTAGTCATCTGACAAAAAAAATAATTTAAATTTACCTTTTAATTTGGAAACAACAGGTAACTGCTCTTCATTAAAGTCATCATTTTCTTTGGGAGTGCTTAATGTTTGCTCTATTTAACACCATATTAAATTATTAGTTATATTATAACTGTAGAGAAATTTACTTAGTATTAAAAAATATTAAGACACTAAGTACAGAGGCCATATTACCAGGGCCGGCGTTAGGGGTGGGCGACCTGGGCGTACGCCCAGGGCGCTTGTTGAAAGGGGGGCGCCTCAGGCCTCAATGATATAATGTTAAAATTGAAAAAATTATAGGAGTATAATTATTATATTCTATCCATTATATTGATTATTATTTATTGTGGTAGGTTTATAACAATTTAGTCCATAAATGATAAATGATTATTATTTTCATTCGCCGTTCGTAATCACTATGTATATGGAATTTAGATCGCTTTCAGACGAGACACTTTGTGGCTGACGATTTTTGTCCGAAAAGAATCGCGCCACTAAGATAACGTTCCTATAAATAGAAGCGTACACAAGAGACACAGACACTGTGTAAGTGTCGCACCACCGATTTTGTGTGTCGCGTCTCTTAGATAATATTAATAACATCAGATAATAACTGTTGCGACAAGATTCATTGGCCATTACGAATAACATTTTCGATTATTTCTGTAATATAAAACATAATATCTTATTTGGTTATTTAGTTGTGTACTGTGTATGTGGACTAGTGTCATGCGTTATTACTAAGTGTTATAAAAAATTATTTTATACGATTACTATTAACTGTTTTTTTCTACCTCAATTACGATTAGGATTTAACATTTTAAAAGGTACGTTCAAGTTTACTTAGCCGTTAGCCAGTACAGAAAAATATTTTAAAATTAAATTATATTAATTTACTAAGTTATTTTATTATTCAATAACATTTTTTTTTCAATACAAAATATAATTTCATTTCAATCAAGTACAACATAGGTACATAATATTTTAGTATTTAGTATTTATTTATTCAGCATAAATTATTGCCATTATGGCATTATTAGATTAGTTATATTGAAATTATTGAATCAGAGCTCATACGTATTAGCTCATATATATTTGAGTATATAAATATTCATTATAATTCAGTTCAATTTGCCCCTATCCGAACTCCGAATTTAAAAAAATAATTATTCAACGAGATAAAGAGAGTAATATAGCCGCTTGACGTCATAGAGCCGACGACTGAGCAGCCGTCTATATGTTTACGTGTAAAAGTAGTTTGATTTACACAATGATTTTTATAACTTAAAATAATATTTCAGGATTTTTTTTTCGTACTCCTATGTATTTTTGTGTGCCTAACACGATGGTGTGATTTAAAATTGATTATATTATGTTATATTATATTATGATTATATTGTTGCACATATATTATAAATTATAATTTAGTAAAATTATTGTGTTCGCGACTGGCATCGTATTTCCGCGCACACAAAATTTTATGAAATTGACTATAATATTTTTATCTACTCTAAAACAATTAGAAACTATATCAAAATTATAATTACACCAGTGTCACACAAAAAACGCTTATGGTTGTATAAAAAAATTTAAAAAATATTATATTTAAAATATTGTATTTATTATATTGTTGTATTAATCTATACACTTTTGCATGTAAAAAATACGCCACCGTTTCGGCTTCGGCTCTATAATGTCACACGCATATATTTTTCAAACGCCTGTATCTCATTAAATAATTACTGTTTAAATGTGGGACCCACACCATATTTCTTCGATAATGATGGCCTTTAAATTTAAGCAAACTTGATTTTAGTGTTATGATGTCCTTTAACTTCCCATATAATATTACAGAATATTTAATTAAAATGGGAAAAAAGCTTTCGGGAGCACAGAATAGAAAACGAAAGGTAGAGGAAATCGCCGCTAAAAAAAAAGAACAAAATAGTATAAAAAAGTTCATTAGACCCATTGATAACAAACCACAAGAATCTATTGAAAAATCTAAAGAAACTTTTGATTCCGAATTAATTGATAGTAGTACCTACAAACAAACACCTAATGTAGATGTAGAAAAAAAAGAAATTCAAACAAAATATGATGAACTCATATTTAACGACGACTTAGATGTTCTAAATGAAAGTACTGTTTGTGATGTCAGTTATTTGGAAAATCCAGCCGAGTGGCCATTATCAATAAATATGAAACGTAATATTATAGACAGAATAGTAATGATTGGTCCAAAAAAAATATTAGAAAATATTTCTTATCCACTAGATGAGCATAAAAGGCATTTTTCTAATTTTCACGTATATCGTAATTGTGAAAATGGAGAAAAAATTAAAAGACGATGGTTAATTTATTCAAAAACTTCTGACAAAGTATATTGTTTTTGCTGCAAACTATTCAAGCCAGATAGCGGAACATCGTTAGGAAACAGTGGTTGTAATGATTGGAAGCATATAGGGTCTATATTAAGTGCTCATGAAAAATGCACAAATCATTTTATTGCTACTAGTAAATGGATTGAATCTGAAACCCGCCTAAAAAAAAATGTTTGTATAGATGCTCAAAATCAACGTATATATGAACAGGAAAGTCTTCGCTGGACAAAAGTTTTTGATCGATTAATAAGCATAATCTTGTACCTCGCTCAACATAATATGGCGTTTAGAGGCACATCTGATAAATTATTTCAACCAAATAATGGAAATTTTTTAGGTTTAGTTCAACTTCTTGGTAAGTACGATGATGTAATGGCAGAACATTTACGTAATATATCTAAAATGTCGAATAGAAAACATTACTGTAGTCATGAAATTCAAGATCAATTGATAAACTTAATGGCTAATAACGTTCGTGATACTATTATAGGTAATCTTCATGAGGCAAAATATTATTCAATTATTACAGATTGTACACCAGATATAAGTAAATCAGAACAAATGTCATTCACTGTTCGTTTTGTTGAGAAGGATGGAAATAGTATAATTATAAAAGAACATTTCATTGGTTTTAAAACTGCTACTGATTCTACTGGATTAGGTCTTTCACAGCTTATGTTGCAAACACTGAAAGATAACAATATTGAATTTACTAACTGCAGGGGACAAGGATATGATAATGGGACCAACATGAAAGGAAAAAATCAAGGAGTTCAGGCAAGATTATTAAACATAAACCCAAGAGCATTTTATATTCCATGCAGTTGTCACTCTTTGAATTTAGTTGTTGCCGATGCTGCATCGTCTTCTAAAGGATCAATTTCTTTATTTGGATTAATTCAACGTGTATATGTATTATTTTCGGCTTCTGTGAACCGTTGGGAGATTCTTAAAAGGCATATATCAGGATTTACTGTTAAGCAAGTATGTACAACTCGTTGGGAAAGCCGCGTAAGTGCCGTTAAAGCAATGCTTTAAGAAACAAATAACATAGTAAATGCGTTAATAGAAATTTCTGATTCACCAAATGCTGAAGCAGGTCTTCGTCATGAAGCACAATGTTTAGCCGATAACCTATGTGAATTTGAATGTCTTATATCACTTGTTGTTTGGTACGATTTACTATTTCAAATCAATGTAGCCAGTAAATCAATGCAAGGAATCACAATGGACATAATCACAGCAACTTCAATTGTTAAAGGCTGTTTAAATTATATTATTTCTTATAGAAATACAGGATATATTTCAGCTGTTACATCTGCTAAAAACATTGCTGAAACTTTAAATGTGGAAACCAGTTTCAAACCCAAAAGACATAGACTAACTAAAAGACAATTTCAATATGAAAGCTTAGACAAATATGAACCTACTCCAGAAGAGGAATTTAAAAGAGATTTTTTCTATTGTCTTATAGATACAAGTATAACTTCAATACAATCACGTTTTGAACAGTTGGAAGCTCATAAAAATACATGGGGATTCTTATATAATATTTCTGATTTGCCTGAACATGATACTTTGGTAAAACATTGTATGGATTTACATAATACACTTAAAAATGAAGATCAAAATGATATCAACGGAATAGATTTATGTGTTGAGTTAGAACATATTAAAACTCTATTACCAAAAGATGTATCTTCTCCAAAAGCAGTATTAGAATATATGTTACAATCCAATACATCTAATCTATTTCCAAACATCTAGATATCCTTAAGAATTTTATTAACAATTCCTGTTACTGTTGCCAGTGGTGAGAGAAGTTTTTCAAAATTAAAACTAATTAAAACTTATCTGCGTTCGACATTGGGGGACGAAAAGCTGACATCTCTAGCAATTCTTTCTATTGAAAATGAAATAGCTCAAAGGATGGATTTCTCAGAAATTATTAAAAATTTTGCAAAATCAAAAGCAAGAAAAGTTTTTATTAAGGTTTAGAATCTTCTTTTTTTGTCAAAATCAATTTAAATAAATAACTAATTGTTAATTTTAATATGATATGAATTTTTAGTTTGTTTTTTTAAATAAAATAATATAATATAATATATATATATATTTATATTTATACGTAGTACAATAAGCATAAGGGATGTTTTTAAATATGATTTGTTGACGTAAGTAAAGAAACCATCGAATGATGACACTTGAATTTTATTTTATTTAAAACAAAACGATTAGGTAGTATTTATATGGAGAGGGGCGCATATTTGTTTACTCGCTCAGGGCGCCAAGGACTCTAGCGCCGGCACTGCATATTACTACATATATTACTTATAATATAAACTAATAGTTAATAGTTATTAATTATTATAAAATATACTTGCCAGATCGTGTTTTTTTTACAATTAATTCACACAATTCAGTTGAATTTGGTGCTGGTCTCTTAAAAAACTTGGAAATATTTTCGTTTGTTTTTACAGTTATTACTGTTTTGCACGTTTTTGTGTGCCTTGCCCAATTAGTATCATTCAAAGTTCCTCTTTTTTTACCACAAATGCACACTTCACTTACACTAGACATGATTGATTACAATTTACAAAAATGATTATTGGTAATAGGTAGGTATTACTGTATTAGCATTAATACTTTATTATATAAAATAAAATTAATAAAATTACAGTAATTACATTATACGATAGACCAGAACTAACAGAGAACAATCGTATAACTTGTATAAACGGTACTGTGGTAGTGTACTAGTGTAGCCAGTGTAGGTTCATAGTTCTATTAAGACAATATTATGACGGATTTCCATTGGGTACGGTCTAAAGTTATTACATAATTAGTTTTAAATACAATTTTAGTCCATATCAGTAATCCATTATCTGTATCTTGGGTATTAACGTGTTATTACTGTTATTGGTGTTTTGGCAGTTTATAAATAAACTGCGAATCCGTAATCATTATTGGTTATTTCACCAACTACCCACCACTCAGTCAACTCTAACTAGTAACTCGAAGCGTCTTGAAGCTCGTATCGTGTTTATAATGACATAAACGTAATTCTGATGATCTGACGAAAACAAAACAACATTTTCGTATTATCTTCACTACCTACTGGCAACTGGCATATATACGACTACACGAGTATACGATTGCATTATAATAGCGTCAATAGCGATATACGTATACCTACTGCTTGTCGACCTGCTATTATAATATTATACTTACTATTAGTAAAATTTATAGTACTTATATAGTTAATAGTTACTATTTTAGTATTATTACTTATTACCTATTTACCTATCTATTCTTTATACTTACCATTATTGTACTATGATGATATTTAAATATAAATATCACTGATCACTGATCACTTATTATTACCCACCCACCCACCCACCTGACCCACCCAAAAATAGTTCTGGGGAATTTTCCCCAGTTCATACCCGTGTTCGGCGCCACTGTTTATCTGTATCATTTAATTTTTTATTAGAAATTATTGAGTTATTAGAGTGTTTAATCTCAGGAGTTTTTATAAATTTACTTTTATTTGTGTTACAAATGAAACATTTTGATGAAATTCTCCATCGACCGTTAACTGTTTGAATTTTAGTTGCATTAATATTTTTTGTTCTTTTTTTACATTTATGACAATGTATTAGATCATCTTCCATTTTATATTAATTTTTCAATAGAATTGTTCTATTAAAAAAAAAATCGTAGTAAATTATTTTTTAAATAAATTTTTTATAATTGTCAATAAATTCTAAACACAAATGTCCACATATAGGAGAATCATTGTAATCTTGAAATTTTCTATCGGTATACCATAGATTATCTTTACCCAAATATTTTACAACTGCTTTTGGAGGTTGAATTCCAAAAGAATCAAATTATATTTTTTTATTTTTATTTTTTTCCATGCAACCCAATGAGAACCGTTTTGAGTAGAATTATTTAAATTAAGAACTCCACATTCATTTACCCATGATTTCATAGGTAATTCATCCCTCATGAAACACCCTCTATAGTTTTTTATTTTATTTCCAAATTGATTTATATCAAAATTACTTAGCGGTTCAATATTTATATTTTTTTCTTTGCTCCAAAAAACTGTATAAACTCCTTTAATTTTTTTAATATTTTTTCTAAAATTTGTTATATCAAAATTATTTATTTTTTCGATTTTTTCGATTTTTTTTTGATTTTTCTTCAATCCAGAACCTTTATTTTTTTCCATTTCTTTATTGTGTCGAAATGTTTCTTTTTCTATTTTTACCTTATATTTACTATCTTTATAACTATCATACAATGCAACTATAGCTGGAGTGGCTACTGCTGCAGCTTCTATAAAAGGTAAAATTAAAGGTAAAAATCCCCCTTCTTTTTTTCTAACCTGCTTTGGAGCAATCTCTAACCTTACTCCAGAAATTTTTTCCTTACTGTTTTTTAATTTATCTATTTAATTTTGATCTAAATAAAAAATATTTTCTCCTTTATATATTTTATTACTAGCAATTTAGGCCAGTCAAATTAGACCAAAAAATGACCCAATTTGGAATTAATTAGTGGAAAGCTGGAAATTGTTTTAATTGCTTAAGTATAAGTCTAGTATTAGGGGAACATGTTTTTCCCCCACCTCCGAGGTCGGCGTTGGCCGCCATCTTGAAAAAACAGCTCCAAAATCGGAGTTTTTTTAGTTTATCGATAATTATTCAAAAACTATAAGTTTTATGAAAAAATGTAATCATATCTAAAATATAGAGCGCTAAATTCTCTACAAAATAAAGTCCAAAAATAATGAGATCAGTCAACTATTAAGGTTCATAGGTGACGTTAAAAAGTACGTTTTTTGAAGTTTTTTAAAAAAAATTGATTATTTTTTTATTTTTTTTTTGAAATTCGTCAATTTTACGACAAAAAGTCATACTTTACAATTTGTAGAAATTGTAATTTTACATCGAACAGTGTTATTTTCAATTATTTTGAGTAAGTATCAAGGTCAATAATACATTTTGATATTTGACTCTCAAATCACCGGTTACAAATGTAGGCGTTGCAATACGTTTGTAACAAATTCATATGTAATTTATCGTGAAAAAAACCAATAAATATTTACTCCTTTATACCTACTAGTAAATATAGTTATAATACTATGAGTATAGTTACTAAGAAAATAATATAATGCAATTAAATAATAATAATATGTCATATTTTAAGTAACTTGTTTTACACAAAAAATCTAAAGATATTGTAATTATTTAATTTGATTAATGGCCCATATTATCCTTTTTGACTGCTCTATCTGATCTACTTATTTCTAGAACAAAATAATTTAAATATAAAATATAGTTAAATTTTTTGAATTATACAGAAATAAAAATTTATAATAATTTATACACACCACATTAGTCAGTTTTCAATATTTTTGATGTTTTGATGTTGAAGGCCCATAAATATCTTCTTGGTCCCTTTTTTCCATCTGGTCTTCCTTATCATCATTTTCGTCTTATTGCTCTTCTAATTGATCATCTTGATTATCGTTTTCTTCGTATTCTCCATCTGTTTCACAATATTTTTCAATAATTTTTTCAAAATCTTCATCAGTTTTGGAATGGTTTTCTTGATCGTCTTTTGCACAGTTTGTGCACGATTGTCCCCGACAATTAAAACAAATATTTGAACAATTCATTCCTAGTTTTCGGCAACTACACGATCCTCTGGGGTACAGGGTAGTTGTCAGAAAAATGATAAGAATGTATAACCATGATTTATACCAGTGATCAAGCAGTGATGCCAACGAGAACAAAAATTATCGCAATAATAATTACAATCGACAAATAGACAACACTGATGACAAAATCTTTTATATAATCTTATATTATAAAAATATAAAATATATTATAATATTAATAAAATATTATGTATTAATTATTAAATAATAATTTTATATCTTTAGCACGTCTATTAAATAAATGAAATAAAACTATTTTATAAATAATATTTTTTAATGTATTTATAACTGTGGCATTTCTGAATGTTAGCGAATTATTAAAGTTGTAGATTTTACTAGATGGATTCAACGTATCTAGTCATTTAGAATGAATTTGTGAAACTTTACCATAATATTAACCTTATTTACCTGTTCCTTATGCTATAACTTCAAACAAATGGATGATGATACAAAGCTAGCTAAAGAAACTCTTATTTTAGAAAACACAAATGCAAGACTTATGAAAAAAATGAGACTGAAAATATGAGAAAATCTAGACAAAAACCAAGTTCCTATAAAAAAAAAACCCTGTCATTAGTTCTAAGGATGTTACTAATTTAGGGGAAACAAATTCAGAATAACCCAAAAGATATTTACCTATTATTTTATTAGAATTTAAATTATTGAAAAAGTTATTGCAGATTTGTCAATAGTTTCATTAACATATTCAGTTCCAGAAATTAAATTAATTTAAAAAAATAATGTTCCGATTATGTAAGTTATAAACAGGGTTGGGCAAGATACTCAAAAAGCAGACTAAATACTAGATACATTTTAATAAAATATTAATTAAATATGACAAATAAAATAATAAAATTTGACATAATAAATAATAATAAATAATGTAAAATTTATATAAATATATAATAAAAATAATTTTATAGTAATAACATCATGTTCTAAATCCTAATATATAATAAATAATAGTATAAGTCTATACATATAAAATTACGGATATATAATAAGTAGAGTGCGGATTTCTATGCAATTGCATATTTTTTCCTTTTAATATTTTTGGATTTTTGTTAAAATTCAAAATTAATTGCATATCGAAGCGAAAATTTGTAAAAAATATTTTGTCAAGTAGAAAAATTAAAACTAAATTTAGAGAACGTTCAGCTCGAAGATCTTTATCAATACCCGACAATACTAAGTTGCTTCAAATATGCCCCAATAACTTCAGAACGTTCGTTCTCAGTCTTTAAAAATATGTTCACCGATAAATGACACAGCTTCACAGAAGAAAAACTTGAAATGCATATGATTATTCATTTTAATAATAAATATACAAGATATTCGATACTTCATATAATTGTATCGAGATACAAGATACAAGAAAATAATACTAAGAAAATAATATAATGCAATTAAATAATAATATTAATACTAAACATTTATTTTTCAAATGAACACAAATTTAATGTATTATGTTTATAGTAACTACTAATGCCAGTTTTGAAGATGTGCGCGTATGTGTGTGTGTGTGTGGGTGTGTGTGTGTGTGTGCGCGTGTGTGTATATGTATGGACTGTGGAGTCTCGTATACAATAGATGTGCTGTGAAGCCGTCTGGAATGCAGCTGGCAATATCTATTGTGTTATATTCGACCCTCTGCTCGCCTTCTATTGGTGACCGGTCCGATACTCCGATAAGACCGTTTTACTGAACCATAGCCTACAGTGGTTTATACACAGTTTTATTTTATTGGTATGGAATTATACATAGTGTGTAGTGTATACACAAATGCCATCCAATTTCAGTTTTACGTATACTTCCGAGCCGATACGTACGTCTTTGCGCGCGTTCCTCTGTATTCGTTGTATGTGCGTTGTGTTCGTTTCTGTATTCGTGGGTTTGTACTTATTCCACTGTGATTGTATTTTATTTTCACTAGTGCTAATAAAATGGCCGATTCCACTTGTTTTATTTGTGATGATTTTTTATCTAACAAAGAAAGTGTAGTTGTCAAAGAGCGTGGATTGAAGACACTTATAGATAGTAGTAAACGTCGAAAAGATGGAAAACATCATTTTTTAGAAGGACGTTGGTTTGTGACTGTTCATTGCAACTGCCGTAAATCGTATGTGAAAGAAAACAATATCGCTAAAAATTTGACCACTACCAAAAACACTCGCAGGTTAGTTATTCCATTTTTTGACTTTAAACACAAATGTTTGTTATGCGAGGAGAATGCATCTGACGAGTTTTTAAAAAAAGAAATAAAAAAACCTGTCCAAAAACGTGATCGGGTTCATTGTGTTGAAACACTTGTTTTCAAGGATAGTCTTTTGGAAACTGCAAGGAACAGAAATGATAAATGGGGCAGTGATGTTATACTCCGTATTGGTAATGTGTCAGATCTTGTTGCAGCTGAAGGTAGATATCATGGTGCTTGCGCTAAACAATTTTTTAAACGTATTTCCAATCGGCAAAGCTTCAAAGGTCGACCAGAAAACGTTGAAGTAACAGCTGCCTTTGATTTTGTGTGTAACTATATAGAAAACAATGAAGATAAATGTCAATTTTCATTACGTGAAATTCTCAATGGCTTCAAAGGATATGTACCAACCGAAAAAATTCTAAAAAAAAGACTTATTGATAAATATGGCCAGGACATTTTGATAGCTACTGGAATAAATAGACAGCCAGTAATTAGTTTTCGTAATACTGGTTACACAATTTTAACTGATAATTGGTACGAATCAAAAAAACAAAATGTAGAAGAAGAACGTCACCGTATTGTTAAAGCAGCTGCTGATATAATCCGAGAAGATATCAGATCGATGGTTTACAATTTACACACATATCCTACTCCAGAAACTTTTCTTGATAACGTCGAAAACGATGTTCCGAATTCACTTCAAATACTTTTGAATTCAATCATTAAAAAAAAAAAATGTACTGATGAAGCCAAAGACAAAACCACTACCCTTTCTATTGCACACTCAATAATTGCTGCGACTAGACCAAGATCTTTTCTTTCTCCGATACAAATTGGTCTTGGAACATTAATATACAAAAAATATGGATCAAAAGATCTCTTAGATGTTATATCCACACTTGGTTTTTGTAGTTCTTACAACAGTATCAGGCTATTTGAGATGTCCTGCTTAAAAAATCCACCAAAAGTTGTGATGCGAAATTCATTTTGTCAATTTGTTTTTGACAACGCAGACGTAAATATTGATACTATAGACGGATTAAATACATTCCACGCAATGGGAGGTATCCAATGTATAACTCCTTTCACCTCAGTGTCTTATGAAACCAACATTAAAAAATTAGATACGACTCTCGCTGCTCAAACCATTAAAGAAGTCGATCGTATTCAACTGCATACTTTTCAACGAACAGATAAAGAAGGACTATCTAACATTAAAATCAATGATGTTTATCGCAAAAAAATAACAAATGAAGTAAAACTCTTACCTAGCGATTTCTTATGGATTTATGGTAAGTGGAAAGATTTATTCGAAATTCCGGGTTGGAACGGTTTCATGGAAAATATCACCTTAAATAAAACGTACTCAAAATCCCGAATATTGTGTCTTCCATTCTTAAATTCACCACCCTCAAAATATGATACAATATATTCGGTACTTCTTACTGCAGTTGAAAAATGTAAGTCACTGAATCAAAGTTGTTGTTTTGTAACCTTCGATCAACCTCTATACATAAAAGCTCGAGATATAGTAGCTTCATGTTCAACCGATTCGGAAGTTAGCTTAGTTACAGTTAGGCTAGGTGGTTTTCATTTATTAATGTCTTTTATGGGTGCTATTGGCTATATTATGGACGGAAGTGGATTACAAGATTTGTTCAGTGTTGCTTATGCTGTAGCTTCTACTGAAAAAATGTTGACTGGCCATGCATATTCAAGAGGTTTAAGAGCCCATATTTTAGCACATCTAGCTTTAGCCAAAATCGTCTTATCAAAAATTAATGTTTCTGAAAAAGAGCACTTGGAAATGATTGATATTCTAAGTGACGTTGGATCCACATATTTTATTGAAGACGTTGAAGCGTCTTCCAAAATCAGTAATATATTGAATATTTTTTCTAAGAAACTACTTGAACTGGAGACAAACGGTGCTACAGCAAAACTTTGGATTCAATATTTTCATATGGTTACGTTGGTGAAACAGTTTATTCAAGCAGAACGAAGTGGAAATTGGAATTTACATTTACAATGTATACAAGACATGTTGCCTTATTTTCATGCTAGTGGGCATTTTTTGTATGCAAAATCATGTCATCTTTATTTACAAGATATGCTAGAATTAAAGTCTAAATTAACGAATCAAGATTATGAGCGTTTCGTAACAAAAGGATACTTCACAATTAGACGATCTGACAAATTTTGGTCTGGAATATGGTCAGACATGACGATCGAGCAAACTCTTATGAGGTCTATGAAAAGCAATGGTGGGTTAACACACGGAAGAGGTATAACTGAGTGTACAATGACGAAATGGATTAACTCATGGACTACTATGATAGACATTTCACAGCAAATAGAACAATTTTGTGGTGTTTCATTTGCTACAACTGAACAGCATATTGATGCCAGAACGTCACGGATATCTAGAGACACCATTGATGCAAACAAGTTTTTGGATTGGTTTAAATCTCATGATCCTTTTACCAAGTCAGAAAATGTGATGTCCATAAGTACTGGAGTGATAGGAGACAAAGAGATAAATTGCCATCTAGCGTACGAAATAGGCATTGAATCAATGTCAAGTGTAATTGGAAGTAATTTTGGCCAAGTCAAGTTTCAGCGAAAAAATCGAGTGATACCCCTAAGAGGTGTTACGTCAAAAGTAAAAATTTACGATGAAGATATTCCCGTTAGTCCTGATGTTATTTTTCGACGAATTTCATACATGAAAAAATCGGATGAAGAATTTAAGGAATATTTTGAGTTTGAACTGGCGCCCTATCCTCTCTCACTTTTCGATGAAAAAGGAATGCGTAAGACTAAGAAATCAGTTTTTTATGATTTATTTAATCCTGTGACTGACTATAATTTTGAAAACGCCGTTTACGTAATAGATGGTGGTTTTCTTTTACACAGAGTTGTTTGGCAAATAAGAGAAACATTTTCTTCAATTTTAAATAAGTACGTCAATTATGTGAAAGAATATTACAAAAATGGTGTCACTATTGTTTTCGATGGATATCCAGATGATGCAACTAAAAGTACCAAATCAGCAGAACGCTATCGAAGAGCAATTCGTCATGGATCTGCAAATGTACTTTTTGACGAGACAATGTGTGTAACTATGTCTCAAGAGCAACAACTTCAAATATTCAAAACATGTTAAAGATAACATGTTCTGGGCCATTTTGTTAAAATTACTTTTAAAGGTTCAGGTTTGTGCATAATACAAATGTCACAACTTTTTGCAATCAATTCAATGTCTTTGTCAATATTGGTCCACCAAAAATATGATCGAGCTAGACTTTTCATTTTTACAATACCTAGATGTGTATTATGCAATTCAGTTAATAGAAGTTTAGTGAATTTTGTGGGAATTACTACTCTATACCCCCAAAATAAAACTTTGTCTTCAACATGTAATTCTAACTTACGGTTATAAAATGGTTTTATGTCATTTGTTATAACATGAGGTCAATTACCTAAAACATAAGTAACAATTTTTTTTAAAACTGGGTCTTTAGCAGTTTCAGTTCTAATTTGAAGAAAATCAATTGGTAAATTTTTTACTACCCAATTCACTACATCTGAATTTTCATTATTATGAGAAATATTTTTAGTTTCTAATATTAACCGAGATAAACTGTCTGCAACAAGATTATCTACACCTTTAATAAATTCAATTGTATAATTGAAACCTGACAAAAAAAATGCCCATCTTTGGATGCGACCAGCTGCCATCTTTGGAATAGTTTTATCTTGCCCGAAAAGTGCTAATAAAGGTTTGTGGTCTGATTTAATTATAAATTGTCGCCCCAACAGATATTGGTGAAATTTCGTAACAGCCCATACTATAGCAAGTGCTTCCCTGTGTATAGATGAATAATTTTTCTCTGTTGTTGTAAGAGAGCGTGACGCATATGAAATAGGTTTTTCAACATTATTTGCAAATCTGTGAGTCAATACTGCACCTATGCCGATATTTGATGCATCAGTAGACAAAACAATAGGAAGGTCTGGGTTAAAATGAGTTAAGACTTGATTTGAACTTAGAATGCTTTTAATTTCATTAAATGCTTCCATGCATGAATTGTTCCATTTAAAAACAACATCTTTTTTTAAAAGATTATGCAATGGACCTGCTATAGTTGATAAATTTTGTATAAAATTACCATAATAATTAATCATACCTAAAAACGATTTTAATTCTGTAACATTAGTTGGAATTTTAGTATGTTGAATACATTCTACTTTATCTGGGTCAGTTTGTAACCCATCTTTATTAATTATGTGCCCTAAATATTTAATTTGTTTTTGGAAAAAAGAACATTTACTGCGGTTTAATTTAAACCCTGATTTTTTACAACGTTCTAGCACATTTTTTAAGTTATGATAATGTTCACTGAGATTTTTCCCTGTAACAATGATATCATCTAATAGGTTTGCAGTATAGGAACAATCTTTAAATACTTTTTCAACTTCTCTTTGAAATATTGCTGTTGCTGGCTTTATGCCATACGGCATACGTAACACTTCATAAGTCCCCTTGTGTGTGCTCCATGCTAAAAGTTTACTAGTGTTATCATCTAATTTCAATTGATTGTAAGCATCATTGAAATCTAACTTTGAAAATGTCTCACCACTTTGTATTATAGCAAATAGTTCCTCAATTCTAGGAAAAGGGTAGTGAATATCTTTAATGTATTTATTTATTGTGGTTTTGTAATCAGCGCACAGCCTAATGGAACCATCTGGTTTTAAAACTGGGACTAAAGGTGTGCCCCACTGGCAATCATCATTCTTCTTAATAACACCTGCTTCCTCTAGTTTTATTAATTCTTTCTCTTCAGCCATTTTATGTGCAAACGGAATGGTGCGATGCTTACAAAATATTGGTTTAATTGCTTCACTCAGTTCCAAACTAACACTATAACCCTTATATTCACCAAGGCCACCATCAAACAACTCACTGTATTCATTTAATAAACTTGATAACTCATAATCACCTTTAACAAAATTTGTCTGTGACCATGTGATATTGAATGCTTTCATTAAATCTCTACCAAACAATGGCATAACATTTCTAACACTTTTTATAACTATAAACTCTGTTTCAACAACCTTATCCTTGTACTCAACTAATGCCTTAAATTTGCCTGTTGGTTCAGATGTTGAACCGTCAAAAAAGGTTAAATTAACATTGGATGACTCTAAAGAAAGATGTCCTAATTTTTTATTAAAAATATATTCAGTGAAAAAAGAACTGGTTGCCCCTGAGTCTAATTCCATTTCAATATCAATACCATTAACTTTAACTTTTATAATTTCTGGAGGTACAAAATTAATATTACTATTAACATTAAATAAATCAAATTCTTTAAATACATTATCTCACTTAACATCAATATTACTTTTACATATGATTGCTAAATGACCAACTTTAGAACATTTTTTGCATTTGTAATTTTTATATTTACACTAAGAAAAATCATGATTTTTTTTTCCACAATGGAAACAATCTAAATTTGAATCTGTCTTACCTTGATTTGATTTCTTTGATGTACCTGCTTGGCTGTTTTGCATTGTGCCTCCTTGACCGTCTCTGCCTTTTGATTTGAAGTTGCTGGTTTTTTTTGAATTTTTTTTCAATCTTATGTATGTCCGCTGTAATATGCGTTGTCTTAATTGTCGCTTCTTTTTTTAACGCAAGTTCAACAATTTCATTTAATTCTTTATCTAAATCTTCTTCACAAAGTCTGTCTTTTATGATACCATCATTTAGACCAGTGATAAACTTGTCTTTTAATGCAAAATTTAAATTTTTTCCGAACTTGCATTGCGCTGCAGCATTTTTAATTTTAATGTACCAATCGTTTACCGAATCGTGTGAATCCTTGCGTAAAGAATAAAATTCTTCGCGTTTACGAAAAAATGAAATTTTTGTCTGGTTAGTAATGTACATAATTGAGAGTAGGTACACTGGGCTGGTGGTAGAGGATCGCATAAATCTTTTAACATAATATATGCCTTTTCCCCCATACAAGTAATTAAAAGTGGTACCTTGCGTTCTTCGGGGATCATATTTGCAAGAAAATACTGTTCCATGCGTTCTTGATATACTGTCCAATCGCCATCTGGTTTAAATTCTGAAAGAACACCAATAGTACCATACACATGTACTTCGTTAACAGTAGCCGTTTCCGATGAACCGCCTTGGTCGTTGGCCACGTTTGTATTTGTCTTCTTGCCCATTATTATAAAAGATAGACACAATGTCACCGATTTTCATCTGTTTTAATCCTGGACGTTATTGACGCCGTGTCAATTTTACTACGCGTGCGTGTTTAATACCGATCTCGTCGCCACTGTTATATATCTTAATCATATATAAATAAAATAATATACAGACAAAACATAATAATGGATTATAATAACTTTATTAAAAGTACAAAACATTTTAGTGTGACACACATGATGTTCGCACACAACAACAAAAACATGTTTCACTGCGCAGTTACATAACGTATATAATAATTATTATCGCGTCTATTTGGCACAGTCCGCCAGAGCGCGTCTCTTACATATATAACACTAAGTATATTATGTATGATATAAATCTCTTTTAAATAATTATTTTTGACAAAAAAAAAAATTCAAAATAATTAAATACCTACTTAATAAAAATAACATAAATATTACTATTAATTTAAAAAACAAATTCTTTATTTTTATATTAAAAATGCATATCATTATTAAAGCAATGTAAAATTGAACTTCTCTTTAAAATACCTATTTAGAAAAACAAAACTTTTTAATTTATTTGAAACTTATATTGAGATTATGTACAATAATAATATGAATTAGAATCGTAAGTGTAACTAAAAATTATTATAATATACCTACTTATATTAAATATGGTATTATATATTGTTATAGTCAAAAATGATGAAAGTGACAAATAGTAGAGCTAAACGAAGAAAAATACAAAAAGAATTAGATGTCTTAAATTATGAATGGCCTAAAAATAATGAATTTTCAAACTTTTTTCAAGATGTAAAAGAAATTGTTCCTGTTCCTTCTATGTCTTCTAACCAAATATCACATTGTATTGATTCTAATCAGGAAACACAAATTATTTCCCATGATAGTAACTCTTCATATATTTTAAACTTTAAAGAAAATTCTGTTGGTAGTAACACGGATACTATTATAACTGATGAATTTCTTGAGAAAAATATTGTGATGCCTGTTAATACATATGAAAAATTAATAATTCATGATGATTTACCAATAAACCTTCGACAACAGCATGTACAAGAGTGTCTTGCAAATTAGGCCGTTGATTGCAATATTCCTCAGAATTAGGGTTGCGCAAAAACGATAATGGTTTGATATATCGATGTAAACTTTTTTATAGGTATCAAAATATCGAAATATCGATATATCGATATAATATATATTAATATTAATAGGTCATATAAATAAATAACAAGTAAATATTTTAATATATAATTATGTGTACCTTGAATATTATAAAATTTACAACTTGTAAGGTAAAAAAAACATTTAGAAAATTAGAAATTCAGAACCAATACTTATCATCTAATGATTGTAAAAATACAAGTTTTGACAATCTTGATCCTAATAATCTATTTCTACTTTTAGTCATAATGTTACCGGTCTTACTAAACAATCTTTCTGATGGTACTGATGTGGCTGATATAAAAAGGTATTGTCTGGCTAGTTTATATAGATTTGGAAAAGCTCCTTTGATATTTTCCCATTCGATAATCGGATCTTCTTTAAATCCAATAACCGATTTATCTAAATAAGAATGTATCTCATCTCTTGCATGAGATCCGGACTTCGTTTTACTTTTTTGTTGTTTCTCAAGACTCGTGTGTAGGCTCCAAAGATCAATGCAATTATTACTATTAGTAGAATCAACATTATTTTCTACCTCGTTTTCTAAAAATTTCATCGTTGTTTGCAAGTGGGTTTTGTGTCTCGATCAAATTTACTAGAGTATTTAATACTTTTGATTTAGCTTGTGGTTCTATAAAATATATATCTTTAAACCTTGGATCAAGTATAGTGCAAATAGATAATATTTGGTTATATTCCAACTTCCCACACCGGTATTCAAAGTCTTCCAAAAGTTTAATTTGTAAATTTTTTGCAATATTAAAAACTGGTTTCTCGTTTTTAATTAAATTTTGAGTGCACACTATAACAGGGATGATCTTACTTGACATGACATACTTTTCCGTTGATAGCTCCTTTGTTAGTTTCTCAATTATGCCAAGTTGCAAACAGATTTCTTTTAAAGACTGAAGATCTCGTACCGACAACATTTCTGGAACTTCATTACCCGTTCGAAAAAGTAAAATATTTGAAATAATAGTTGACATAGAAATGAATCGTTCTATCATGTAAAATGAGCTATTCCAGCGCGTTTGTACGTCAAGTATTAATTTTCTGTATTTCCCTTCGGACACTCCTGTAAATTGAACAATAAAAAATAAATTATTATTTGTTATAAAACTATTAATAATTGTATTTGTTACCTTCTGACTTTTGAACACTTCTTAATTCATCACACGCTTTGGTACTTTTTTTGAAGTATTTAACAATACATCTAACTTTATGCAGTAATTGGGAAACTCCTCCACTTTTAACTCTAGTTGTGGCATTTTCTTCTTGGGTCTTACTAATAGCTTTTTCCACAATTAAATTAATAGTATGTGCGTAACATTTTAAATGTCGTTTTTCTCCAAATTCGTCAATTATTGCTTTTTTTATGTTAGCCCCACTATCTGTTGTTACAGCCACTACATTATTTTTTTCAATATCCCATTCTGATACTGTATTAACAAAAACTTCACCTAAATATCTGGAAGTATGACTTTCATTTAGTTCGGTTACTCCAATGACTCCTAAAATAACATTTATACTTTATAATTCCGAATAAATAAAGAAATATATACGTATATCACCAGAAATATTATGAAATTTTACCCGATTCAATATTAGTTCCGTTAAAAAAATGAACAGTTATTCCAATATAACTTCGCATTTGCATGGTTTCAGTCCAAACATCAGTTGTCAGTGATACATTTTTGACTTGGATAAGCTTGTCTCGAAATTCGGCTGCTAATACGTTAAATTTTTCGTCTACTCTCAGGGGCGTCATTTGGGGGGGTGCAGGGTGTACATTTGCACCAACATTTTTGAAAAACGCCTTCTTTGGACTGCCAGCAATAAATGTAAGCGCCGATATACCTAAGTGTTATAATATTCATATATTATATATATTATATATTTTATATTTTTTCAGTATTTAAAAAAAAATTATTATAGGTACCTACTAATGTGTTTTAATTCCAAAAATGATCAGTGTAGTAGTGTACTAGTGTGGTTAAATCACTTATATCATAGACATAATATGAAATAATAATGATATAAATAATATAATATATCTGTGGATATAATATGCTGGTATAGATTTCTTATGACATGCACTCCAGTATCTCCCTACTCGTTATAATAACCCTTTATAGGGCAGTACAAAAAAATCATCTGATTGTTCAGATATTTGGAAAATTTTTAATTTGTTTTGCATGGTTGGAAAAGTGGTGGGAAAATAGTGTCCCTTTGCCCCTTTACGACCATGGGATTTACCAAATGGGCAATGGTAATTATTAAAACATTAGAAAACAAAACCCTTCAAGTAGCTTACAACATTTCTATAATGCACATTCCTGAGAAATTTATTTAAAATTCATAAATCTTAATAATAATAATAAAAAAAATAATTGAACTTCTACTTAGTTGGTTTATAAATCACAATATTATTTGTTATTACTTACTACAATATTTTCATATCCTTATGGCTTATATAGATGTAATAAGACTCAAATTGATAAAAAATAAAACAATGTTACAGAATAAACGAAATATAAAAAGGCTTTTATCAAAGCTAACAACAATAGAACAAACTGACAGGTTAAAACAGAACAGTTTGACAGATGAAAACCGCGCCAAGTAGATGCAAACGGCGATACGTTGATGTGGTGGTCATCTGTCATAACCAAATGCGCGGACCAATCAGCGACTGACTAAGTTATCACAAAGGGTATATATACCGGACGGTTTCGATAACTTAGTCAGTCCATTCCATACCTTCATACTGTTAACATCTACCAAGAACGTTCCGACAGAAGAAGGACCAGGACCAGAAGTACAAGCCGCCGACTACCTTACCGCTCCACGGTCGTAAGAAGCGTCCAGCCGACGAATATCGACGATCACACCGCTCAACGGTTACAAGAATCGCCTAGCCGACGAACATCGACTACAACGCCGCTACACGACAGCAAGTGTCAGTCAGCCGCCGACGACCGACCATACGCCTATCCTCGACCGCAAGCACCGTTCGACCGGCGAATACCGACGACCACACCGCTCCTGAACGAGAGACCGGTACAAACCGCCGACACCGGTCAGTACCAATCAGCAACCGCCGTTCGTATACCCGGGTCTACACAGGACTATTGGATGATCCGACGACTCATGGCAACATTAAAAAGGCCCTTTTCAGGGCCGACACTCTCCTGACATCGGCACTTAATTAAGTTGTCCGACCCGAGTCTGGTTCGTCGCCGGGGTGCCGCTTAACCTAAGTTTGCACCGACGACGGCCGTCTCCCCAGCCTACCGATTATATTGTAAACATATACTACCATAGTCCGTTATAAAGATAGGGTCCGGCAATTGCCCGACCAGTACCCAAGCACCACCGACTGTGCCGACCCACTTAGCTAAGTCTGGTCGGTACAAATCGACGCTTTACTTGTCCCAAAAATTGTAAATATACTTATACTTTTACATAGCAATAGAGAGACTTGATTACCAAAAAGACAATCGTTGTTCTTTATTTACGACGCGGGTCGTCCAAGCGGACGCTCCGTTTCAATTGGCGCCCAACCAGTGACAAGAAACCACGACACCAAGATGGGAAAAAACCAGACGGAACGAATCCAGGAGCCGGAGAACAAAATACAGCAACTTCAGCATACAATGGACAAACACATAGAAGCTCACAACAGTTTGGCCACGGAGCTTCGTGAGGCAAACAATACAATTAGACAACTCATTAACGACACGGATACCAAAATTACAGTTGAAACAGCAAAACGAGAAAGAGAAATACAAACGTTGAAATCAACAAAACAAGATGACACGATCGTAAGGGCCAGCAACGTAGAATTAATCGCACCAACGTTTAACGGGGAAACTGACCAACACCCAAAACAATACTTAAAGGATTTAAACGCATACTTCCTACACAAAAATACCTCACAGACAGATCGCATGATCATAATAGAAAACGGTATGAAGGAAAAGGCGGCGAAATGGTTCGGAATGGTTAAAGACGCTACACCAAATGTAGACATGTTCAAATCTCTATTTTTAAAACATTTCTTTTCGGAAGACCGTCAATGGGACATTTTCATAAGATGCACGGAGGCAGGAAAAAAACCAATTAAGGGAAATTTCCAGGAACACTTCCACTTCTGGATGGCGGAATTAAAATATTTAGACTCACCAAAGATAGATGAAGCACAAGCTATCAACTTAATAACAAAACACTTCCCTATCGCAATTCAAGCGTATATCCAAACTACTCAGGAAAAGAAATTTCTCACCATTTGGGAAAAACTTGGAGAATTGGAAAACAATTATAATAAGCAAAATAATGCCGACAAACAGTCAAATAACATTCCAACACAGGCAGTTAATAATCGATATAACCGTAACACAACCCAAGCAAACAACAATCGATACAACTACAACCAGGCACAGGGTCCCACAAGCCAATATACACAAATGAACTCAGCACAGCAGCCATGTACACGACAATCAATACAACACAACACACCCGGGACAAATGCACAAAAACAATATTCAGAAACACAAGTAGCAAAATCAATAAAATATATGTCAGCTATCGACGACAACGACGAGCCAGTAGACAACAAGGACGAAATAGAATACAACGAAATAAGTTCAAAAAACGAAGACAGGGAGACTATGAACCCGGAAGACCAATAGTCAAGTATCCCGAAATTTCCGACAAACAAATAAATCGAATAACATGCAACAAACAAAGTGAAACTTCAACGATTACGGCAAACGAATTAACAAAGGACGATGAATTTGAATCACAACCAGGAAATGAAAAGAATGGGTGTCCGTATATCTCCGTACTCATTTACGATAAACAATATGAAATGTTGGTGGATTCGGGCGCTGAAATTAGCGCAATATCTATTAAATACGAAGACAAGATTACATCAAGCAACCAAGTAATACCGACACTTCCACTTTCGGGAATGGTAATACACAACGCAACAGGGGATAAAGCAACAAGGGTTAACAGACAATTATTGATTCCAATATCAATCAACAACAAAATAATTCAAACCCCATTTATAGCTGTACCAACACTAAACGAAGGAGGGATACTTGGCAACGACTTCCTGGAAACATACAACGCCAAAATCGATTTCGGAAAAAAGACCATAACAATTAATACCGAACAAGAAGAAATAGTAGTACCATTTGTCAACAAGACCAATGGAGCACCAATACATCTAAAATCCATACAAACACAAGTACCCAAAGAACCAATAAACACAAAAGAAATCAACAGCTACTCTCAGTTAGAACAAAATTACTTAGACAAAATTCTAAAACAATTTTCAGATGTGTTTAGAAATGAACCAGGGAAAATAAGAAACTACGAATGCAAAATCAAATTAAAAAACAACACACCGGTATGCATAAAGCCATACCCAATACCAGTCGCAAAACAAGATGCTGTAAATAAAGAGGTGGAAAGAATGGTGAGAATGGGAATAATTGAGCGATCCCGGTCACCGTACTCAATACCGATCGTTCCTGTTTTAAAAAAAAATGGAGAAGTTCGACTATGTTTGGATGCAAGAAAAATAAACGAAGAAATAATAATGGATTGCGAACGACCATTAACAATCGAAGCTATACTATCCAAATTCAAAAATGTAAAATACATCAGCACATTAGACCTACGATCCGGTTATTGGCAGGTTCCACTTGATGAAGAAAGCAAAGCTCCGTGTTCATTTCTAATTAATGGTAGAAAGTATTCATACACTAGACTTCCGTTTGGACTTTGTATAAGTGGAGCTGAATTCCAAAAGGCAATGGACAAAGTGCTTGGTAACCTAACCGAAGAATTCGTGACAATCTATGTCGACGACATACTAATAACGTCCCCAACTTTGGAAGAACATTATGACCACATACATCAAGTATTGACGAAATTCCGGTTGCATAACGTAACAGTGAACATTGAAAAGTGTCAATTTTTTAGACACGAAGTCACATTCCTAGGCCACATCATTTCCAATAAAGGAATTAAAATGGATGAGAACAAAATCAGAACGGTACAAGAGTTCAGAGCCCCTAGTAACAAAAAGGAACTCCAAAGCTTCCTAGGATTCTTGAATTTCTACCGTAGATTCATTAACAAATTTGCGCACATTATTCAGCCACTTATTGAATTAGTGAAAAAAGATAAGAAGTGGCATTGGGAAAAACACCACCAATCAACATTTGAAGAGGCAAAAAAAGTATTTTTACAAGAAGTGACAATCGCATTTCCGGACTTCGCCAAGCCGTTCTATTTAAATACCGACGCATCAACAGTCGCTATCGGCGGAGAACTATTCCAGTTCAACAATGGCGAACGATTAACGCTGGGCTACGCTAGCAGGACATTAAAACCAGCGGAAACCCGATACACAACAACCGAACAAGAGGCATTAGCTATTGTATACTGCTGTGCAAAATTTAGGCAATATATAATTGGCCACAGAATAATTGCGCAAACCGACCACCAGGCACTAACATTCATAAGGACGTGTAGGCTAACCAGCGGACGACTAACCAGATGGTCACTAGCACTCCAGGAATACAATTTAGATATTGAGTACATTCCCGGAAAATTAAACATAATTGCTGATGCATTAACAAGATACCCAAGGATAAGTGATGGTCGCGAGGAAAAAAGAATATCAATCAATTAATTCTTTTAATTTTTTTATTAATTTTATAGGGATTCTCCTAGGGTGATTTATTACAGGTATACTGTTTTCTTTAATTTTAATTTTAATTTTGTCTGGAAATTTTCCAACTCCAGTAAATATATCAAAATTCTCTTTAATAAAATGTTCCTTTTCATTATCTATTTCTACTTCATTTATCTCATTAAATGTATACCTCAAAGTCTTGCAATCCTTAAATCCAAGTATTGGCATTCCTATATAATCTACAATTTCAAAAACAGCATTTGTTTTACATTTATCATTTTCAACCTTTACATAAATTTTACCCAGCGACCTCATTGTGAACCCACCAAATGCTTTAATAATAATTTCACTTTTTTCTAATTGTACTGATTTAATTTTTTTATAAATTTCTATTGGCATTACGTTTAATTGTGCTCCTGTATCCAATTTTATTTGTACATTTAATTCATTTATTTTTACATTGTCTGTCCATGTATTATTTGTACCTATTTCAACCTCGTCCAAACATAAAAATTCATAAGCTTCATTTTCTTTTTCTACTGTGTTAACCTGATTATTTTCATTTTTTACTTTATTTTAGCACATTAACGCAAAATGATTTTTATTACCACAAGTATTACAAATTCTATCATAAGCTGGACATTCATTTATTCCATGTACTTTACCACACTTATAGCAATTAAATTTATATATTTTTACATTACCTTTGTCTTTAGACATTTTCTTTGATTGTTCTCTGCTGTATTGTTCCGATGTGTTCTCTAGCTGCTGCTTCTTTCCGTGATAGTTTGTTGTATTATATTTGTTGAATTTTTTCTTCTCAATTAAGTCAATTTTTGTTTCACTTTCTTGCACCAGCAATTTCCTATTGATTTCTGCCTGTTCTGTTGCTTGACAGTGCCGTACGACTTTATTAAGGTCCAAATCTTCACAGAGCAGTTTTGCTTGAAGATCTTTGTCCCTGATGCCAAGTACAATCTGCGTTCGTAACAATAAATCTTCAGTTTTTTGAAAGCCAAAATTTTTAATAAGATTTCTCAAGTCGGCATAAAATTTGTCAAATGTCTCATATAGGTCTTGCTTTCTCGTAAAAAATTTGTAATGCTCCATTACTTCATTCCGTTTTGGTATACAGTACTCTTATAATTTTTCCAAAATGACATCAACAGTTTCTTATTTTGGGTATTAAATGTCCTGTATATTTTAACACCATCACTGCCAATTAAATTTAATAATCGTGCTACCTGTACTTTTTGTGGTTTTGACGATGTTTCCGTTGCTTCGAAAAATACCAAGACTTCCTCTTTAAATAATTTAAAATTTTCAGCAACATTTCCTGTTAGTTTCAAACATTCTGACTTGTTAAATTCCATGAATAACGATTAACGATCTTATGTGGAACACTTTAGTTCACTTCAAAAAAGGTTTTTATCTTATTTTATCGCATTAATCATAATTCATAACTAATTAAGGTTCGCAACTGCGCCATGTTTTATTATATTTACAACATTTTATATTTACTAAGAATAATATAAAGTTTTAAAATTGTTAAAAACAAACACTTTTTATTTTATTAAAAATTAGTAACAATACATGAGAATGATTCTTATTATTTCACATGGCCATAATAAAATTAATTGTAACATAACCAACAAAACATTATCAGTTGATATGATATCACAACACTGGGTTTCATTCTTGTACCAGATGTACTCATGAAGGAGAATACTTCAAACACCGCATTTGTTTCCCGTATACTGAAAATGGTAACGAACAAAGGAAACATGAAGATTATATTTCCATGAAAAATGAAGAGCATCATGTTACTGGCATTTCTTGTTTAGCATTAATTCCAAATATTGATATAGTTAATTTATTTTCAATGGATTACATGCACTTAGTATGTTTAGGAGTTACGCGCAAGTTAATAAATCTTTGGTTAATTAAAGGGTCAACTGATATTCGTTTACCAAATTGGAAGATTAAGGAAATTACTACATCTCTATTAAAAATAAAAAAATGTGTGACAAATGATTTTCCACGGAAACCTAGAGGAATTGAAGAAGTTGCTCGATGGAAAGCTAATAAGACCACCTTTCCTTAAAAATCAAAAGCAATTTTCTAAGGAAGATGCTTTGTTGTCTAAAAATATCGCTAAAGCTAGAGTTCACATTGAAAGAATTAATCAGTGAATAAAAACTTTTAATATCTTTTGTCATACCTTTCCATGGGCTCATGTACATTTAGCCTCAGACATAATGACAATAATAGGTGGTTTATGCAATTTAAGCCAACCAATATTTTCATTGGACAAATTTATTTCCTAAACAATTTGATATAATATAATATTTATATTTTAATATAATTTGTATAATTTAATACAATAATATGTATAATTTAATATAATATATAATAATTAAAATGTTAGCTAATATATATTGTTAATTATACATACTTCATATAATAATCTTTCAAAATAAATGACTTTTAAACTACAAAACAATTTTTTACAATAATCTTCATCATATTTTACTTTTAACACAGCATTTTTATTTTCATAGCTACTGTGTACTATGAAGTCACATTCCATAACATTTAATAAAACAATGTCCATTTGTACTTGTGCATAATAACAATGGTTTTTTTTTAAACTCAATGAACCATCTGTGTGTTTTACAATCCATTTTAAACTATTTAAAAGATCTCCTGTACCAAGTTTCTTACCACCAAAAGGACATTTGATTTCTATAATTTTGATGGGTACAAAATATTCATCAATGATGATTCCATCTGGACTATAACCTAACCAAGGGTTGTTAACATCAATCACTAAACCACACTCTAAAATATTTGTATTAAATTCTTTTGAATACAAATCTCTGGCGATGTTTTCATATTGTAAACCATATTTAACAAACTTATTTGTGAATAGTTTTGGCCAAAAATATCTAGTGGCTTTCAAAGACCATTGTTCATCTGTTTTGAAAGTCTTATTAAAGGTATACAGCCCATAGCATCGACTTCCTGTAATTCTGTACTGCCGACAATGGTCCCAAAAAGATTTGTCTTTTTGAGATCGATATAATATTTCATAAAAATCTGTTGACAATTTAGAAAATGATACCTTGCAACAATCACCCATATTCATGACTGGGTAGTCTTGCAAATACACTAATAAAGAATGAGATGACACATTCAGTTTGGACAACTGTGTGTTTGCTGCCAATATCACTGATGATTGGTTAGTTGGAAAATGACGACCCAAGGAATGAAGAGCAATTGCTGAAGTTGGTGCAGCAACTAAGAATCTTGATCTAAAATTTGTTTTTGTAGTAATTATTAATTTATAAATCAAAATAAACATACCTACCTAATTGTATGTATCACATCATTGTCAACAGAATTTGAATCAACAACATTTTTCTTATAACAGTCAAAGGTATCAATTGGTAAAGGTTTATAATGTGTTAAGGTAGGTTCCTTTAATTTTGACCACTGACATGTTATGTCAGTTGATGACAAATTGTCCAAATTAGCAACTGAATTTCTGAAAATTAACAATAGTATGTAAATGATAACTTCATGTAATATTTAATATTTTATTGAATCCCATTTAAAGAAAAAATATTTCAAAACACTTACTTCAATCATTGTCAAAATAATTGAATTTTTGCCATTTGACAGTAAGTTTTTTGTTTAAGAAACTTGAATTATTTCTTCTGAATTCCAATGCTTGTTTAAAATTTTGAATAAAAAGAATTACCTGTTAAGAAACAAAAGTATTGCAACAACGTGTTTACTGAAGCTCCTGCTTTGCAACTGCATTTGAATTTAATAATTTCCATTTCAGGCTTTGTTAATTCACCGAAAACTGAATGGGGCATATCATTTAAATGTGATGTTTGAACAATTAATGCTCTAATTTGTATCACACTATCCTAAAAATAAAAATATTTCCATAGTATATAATATTATTTAGTATTTACATCAAATTTGAAATTACATTGACATAGCTGATGTCATATTTACCATTTCAATTTTACCGCATAATACAATCTGTTTACTTTTTAAGATTTGTTCTCCTTTTATTGCACTACGAGAATTTAAAGTGCAATTTGCATAAGTAAATATTCTTAATAGTGACAAAGACATGTTTTAGCATTACCTATTATTAAACAGTGTACTATTTTATATAAAATTAAACTTACACTTACTACAATTGAAGATTTAAAATAGGTAATAGCACGGGAAATACGTCCCGACTCGGTGCGTTGCGGTACCCGCTCGACCACTGTACCTACTAACAGCGCGCCCGGTGTTATCTTGTTTTACCAATAATAAATAATAATGTAAAATAGGTACTAGCGCCCGGTCTAGCGGTTACGGACGAACAGCCGATCGACATACACTAGTGATGGCAACTTGTTATCAATTTTCGTAACTGTTATAAACTGTTATTGTTACACCAAAAATAACAGTGAAAATAACAGTTACTGTTATTGATACTGTTACTAGAAAAAAAAGCTGCAATCGGCGATGATATTTACAACTTCAGGGAGAAGCTATAATAAAAATTGATTGAAAACCGATGACAGTCACACTACATTAAAAATGTACCTAAAACATGAAAATTAATTTTTCTGCAATGTGTATCTGATTACGAAAAACTAATGGGGTGTTATTTAATTAAATACAGGCGACAACAACCGAATGGCGAATTGTTATATTTTCTATGTAACTAAAATTGCAAAATATATAAGATATACCTTATAATATTGTTATTTGAGATGCGAATTTATTTTATTTTAAGTTAATATGCAAATATCAATTATTAATACCTAATATTATATTGTAGTATAACTTTTTACGAATGCAGTATTTTTAATTGTTATTGTTATTATTATGTTATAACTATTAAGTTATTGTTATATCTTTTTGAAAAGAAATAAACAGCATATATAAATATTATATACTTTTGTTTTTTGTATTCCTTTATTTTCAATAATATATTAATTTCATCAGTATCCATGAATATTAAAAATAAATCCGTGATATGTGGGTTCATCGTTCTCATCGATAGGCTAAACAAAATAATACTTTATTAATATATATCAACGAAATAAAATAATACTTTATTAATATACATCGAAATAATAATTACCTTTGGCTTGGATTCCCGATTTTGTGCACAATATGTTGCCTGCGTAGGATTTATCTGCGAACATTCACCATCGAAAAAAGACGGTGATAATAATTGTCGTGGCGTTATATTCTATGGTTTGAACGGCGGCGGCTGCGCATCGGTGTCATCGGTATATTGAGGGGACGGTGATGAATATTTTTTCGGAGCTATAATTATGTGATTGGACATGGACGGTGAATACGATGACGATGTCATCGGCGACAATGGCGAAATGGGGTCAACGATTAAAAATAATAAAAATTAAATAACTATAGAGCTAGTATTAAGATTTAATTACCTCTGGTGACATTCCTCCGCTCCATCGTTGAGACCATTGTTCAGCTAATTTTCGTGCCGCACACATTTTAAGCTGACTAACAAAGTTTTAAGTCGATATTCGTGATGATTTGATCGGTCTGAAGGTTTTTGATAAAAATTATCATTTCATTATTTCAATTATCATTTTTATATAATATTCATGCTATTAAGAATCAATACATTAAATCTAATACATTCTTTACATTTTCGGTGGTATAAATGCTAGACTTTAGCATTAATGTGTACATTCCATAATGTATATCTCAATGAGAATCCGGAATATTACAAACAAATTAAGAAGTATAAATACATATTTTATACACCCGGCTGTGTTGGCGGATGTGTGTCGTTTGCTATAATGTGTGGCGGCAGACCCTAATATTTCCTAGTATCAATAAATTCTATACATTTAATAAGATGGCTATTGGATGTCCTAATGCGTCTACCATTAAACATCAATACATTCTTTATACTACCTTAATGTGCGGCGACAGATCCTAATATGTCCTAGTATTCATTATAAATTGTCAATGTAAAACCATATTATTTTGCTATTGGATGTCCTAATGCGTCTACCATTAATACATTCTTTATAATACCTTAATATGCGGCGGCAGACTCTGATATGTCCTAGTATTCATTATAAATTTTCAATGTAAAACCATGTTATTTTATATTTTCAATCATTGACTCTACTATCTTTCAAGAAAATTTTTGTAAGGAAATTGTAAATAGTTTGTAGAAAATAATAAATAAAAAAAAATTAGAAATAACAATAAACGGAACAAAAACACACGGTGAAATTGTCGCCAGTGCCAATCGATGTGGTTTATCCCGGTATGTATTAAAAATATGTAGATATTCTATATATTTTTTAGTTGAATATTATATATTAGGTCTAACGCATCTGTATATCTTCAGTATAACACTCGGTTCGACTCTAAACCAGAATATTATATTTTTGTTCCAAGGTAACGTATGAATCCGTTTGTGGTTGGCGGCAAAATAATAATATATGATAAAAAGTAATAATACTTGATAACAGTGATTGCCGCAGCAAATGTATGGCGTACGCGATAACTGATAAGAAATTCTTGTCTCGTAGGCGATATGCGCGAAAAAATATATGTCGGTTCCGTAGTGGATCGGGCGATATGATAACATTTGTAATAACAAAGTAATAATACTTGATAACAGTGATTGCGGCGGCAAATGATAAGAAATGCTTGTCATATGCGCATGCGCGAAAAATATATGTCGGTTACGTAGCGGATCGGGCGGCGGTGGGCGTTACGGCGGCGGGTGAGTCTTGTCGTCGGCAGGCGGCGCGGTTGAGGTTGAGGCGGGTTGAGGTTGAGGTTAGTGATGGCAACTTGTTATCAATTTTCGTAACTGTTATAAACTGTTATTGTTACACCAAAAATAACAGTGAAAATAACAGTTACTGTTATTGATACTGTTACTAGAAAAAAAAGCTGCAATCGGCGATGATATTTACAACTTCAGGGAGAAGCTATAATAAAAATTGATTGAAAACCGATGACAGTCACACTACATTAAAAATGTACCTAAAACATGAAAATTAATTTTTCTGCAATGTGTATCTGATTACGAAAAACTAATGGGGTGTTATTTAATTAAATACAGGCGACAACAACCGAATGGCGAATTGTTATATTTTCTATGTAACTAAAATTGCAAAATATATAAGATATACCTTATAATATTGTTATTTGAGATGCGAATTTATTTTATTTTAAGTTAATATGCAAATATCAATTATTAATACCTAATATTATATTGTAGTATAACTTTTTACGAATGCAGTATTTTTAATTGTTATTGTTATTATTATGTTATAACTATTAAGTTATTGTTATATCTTTTTGAAAAGAAATAAACAGCATATATAAATATTATATACTTTTGTTTTTTGTATTCCTTTATTTTCAATAATATATTAATTTCATCAGTATCCATGAATATTAAAAATAAAGAAAAATTGGTTAATAATATTGTAGCCTGTTCAATTATATCATTTATGTAAAAAAAAAAAAAATTCTTTGACTACATAATGGGTGGTAAGTGAGTAGTAGGTGTAAGATACACAAGATTATTCATGCATGTTTTAAATTGGTTCAAAACTGAAAGTACAAGTTTATTCTTGATTGTAAATATATTTTTACTAAGGCATATTAATGTCTTTATCTTGTCACTACCATTCTTTAACTCACCGTGTGATGTTATAGAGTACAAAAAAAGCATAATTTGAAATCTTGAAACCATTTTATTTTGTACAAAAATTTTTTAAAATCAATAAAATACAGCTTTTACAAAATGGATCGACGTACGAGCAATGTATGGAGCCATTTTACCGTAATCGATGAAAAAAATAAAATTTCTAAGTGCGATATGTGTCTAAAAAAATATTCTTTTAAATCTACACTTACAAATCTTAAAAAACATTTAGCTGGTGTTCATTCAATTCATATGTCTTCAAATATATCTACAGTAAGTACAAGTCAATGGACTTAAAATAATTTATAAATATTTAAGATTAAACTATATTAAAATTACAGCTATCTAAATTTATTTATATTGTAATATATTATATTAAAAATTAGTTTCAATCTTGAAATTAAAAATATAATATAAAGTTAATACTGACTACTGTAATTTTGAATTATATAATATAATTATTATATATATTAATAATTAAATATTAGTATTTTATTGTTCATACTTATTATTATTTAAAAATAAAACTAAAAAATTTCAAAATTAACTAATTGACTCGAAAATTAAAATTATTTAATTTAATTATTTTAATTTTACATTAGAACCATAATGAAAGTGAAAATATTGATAACCCTGCAACAATTCCTGAGCCTAGTTCTTCACTGCCATCTGAACCCATGTCTGATATTGTAACCACTCAATGCACACCTTCTTCATCATCATCATCAAATGCTTTTACCATAATGAAAACTTCTAGTTCAATCCGGAAAAGTAAACAAACATCTGTTATTGGTTATTTGCCAAGAAAACTAACAGTGGATGCTAAAAAAAATTTGGATCAGAAACTTTTAAAATTATTTGTGAATGATTTCCAACCTTTTAAAGTTGTTGAAGATTCAGGTTTTAAACAATTTGTAAAAGCGCTAAATCCAAATTATGAATTACCAAACCGCCATGCAATATCAAAAGAACTCATTCCAGCTTTATATGAAAAGTGTTTAGTAGAGATGAAAAGTTTGACATCGACTGTTGAGAGTGCTTGCTTAACCACAGACTGCTGGACATCTAGGAATAACGAAAGTTTTATAGCAATTACTATTCATTTTATAGACACTGAGTTTGAACTAAAATCAATACTTTTAGGGTGTCATTCGTTCAATATGAATCATACTGCTACCAATCTTTCACAAGAAATTGAAAATGTATTAAATTCATGGAATTTGTACAACAAAATTAAATTTGCAGTTTCTGATAATGCATATAATATTAAAAATGCGCTTAACATGTTAGGTTTTAAAAATATGGGTTGTTTTGCGCATACCATGAATTTAATAGTCCAGTCAGCACTCAAATTAGAAGAAGACCTAATAAACAAAATAAAAAATATAGTTGCTCATTTCAGAAAAAGTACGGTAGCTAATAACGCTTTAAAAACTTACCAAATTAATAACGGTATAAAAGAACCCAAAAAATTAATTCAAGACGTCCAAACTAGGTGGAATTCCACATATTATATGATTTGTAGATTTGTTGAATTAGAAACATCAATACGAGGTACTTTGGGCCTGCTAAATAATGCTCCAGAGAATCTTAAACCAGAAGAATGGGTTATTTTACAAGATCTCATAAAAGTATTAAAGCCATTCGAAGAAGCTACTAAAGCTATTAGTGGTCAAAAATATATGACAGCATCACTTGTAATTGTAATTGTACAGGGACTCTTCAAAGTTTATAATAATTTATTAAAAATGAATTTGACACAAAGAGCCTTACAGGTGGTCGAAAAATTGTTAGCAAATATGAATGAAAGGGATGGTTTTAAACATATGGAAAAAAGTAAAACTCTTTCAAGATGTACTTTTCTTGATCCACGATTTAAGCACATACCATTCAATCATAATGCCACATTATTGAATACAACAAAAACTGATATCATTGAAAAAACTTCAGAAATTATTCGCAGCAAATATACTGAAGAAGACGGGACACATGAATCAGCAACTTTGGTAGATGTTACACATTCCAATAGTGAACAGTTATCTATTTGGAATGATATTGATAGTTGGGTCGCCAAATCAACACCTATGGGAACTACGAAATCGAGAGCTATTGTGGAAGTCCAGCGTTACTTAGAAGATCCGATAATAACAAGATGTCAGGATCCATTAAAATGGTGGAAAGAACATAGCTATAATTATCCACATTTGAGTGTTTTGGCTAAGAACACATTGTGTCATCTAGGTACATCTGTACCATGTGAACGAATTTTTTCAAGTGCAGGATTAGTCCTAAATGACCGTCGTTGTAGGTTAAAAAATGATAAAGTTAATATGCTATTGTTCCTTCATTACAATTCAAAGTGACTTACATTTTTTTATACTCAACTATTTATTTTTTGTTTTTATAATTATTTTGTTATAATATGTTGTTCTTTAGAATTCAAAAGGCCATTATTTAAATAATTATTATTAATTAATTAAATTTATTATTTTAATATTATGACTAAAACAAAAAATTTGTGATTTACTATAGGTATTATTCTATTCGTTATTATTATTTTTTTTTAATAATAATATTAATTATTATTATTACTATGTATTATTAAGCATTAGTTATTTTCTTTATTATTTAAATATTATGACAAAGGCAAATGTTTGCATTAATAGTGATTTTTGGAATTTCATAATTTATAATTTACTATATTCTATTTTTTATTTTATTTAAATGGTTTTCATTAAAAATTAATGTTAAATGTTGTTTTAAGAATTTAAAAGGTAATTCTTACATTATGTAAATATTTGTTTTTTAATTTATGAATATTTATTATTATATTCTGTTATAAAGAAAAATGTTTGTAGTATAAACATTATTAAAATATACAAGTTCTATATTCCTTGATAAAGTAGGTGCCTACATTATATCTTTGACATTTACCAGAAAAGTTTCTAATAAGCTACAATTTAGATTTTCAGATTGTATAATCAAAATTATTTTGACTGTCAAAAATAGGAACAGTATGTAATAATTTATAATTAATTTAATAACATTTTTACATCATTACACTAACAAACAATAATCAACTTATTTACTTACCTAATACTATACTAATTTACTACACTTAATATTTATACCTAGTTTATAAAAATAAGTAATTAAAATCTGTTAAAATTATGAATTAAAAAATACTTAACTAAAAAACTAACTAATTTAACCAAACTTAACTTAACTAACTGAATGTATATACAATTATTAAAACGAATTATGAATAATGAAACAACAGTACAGTTGACATTAGTTGTTAATTGTTATAATATCATCAGTCATCACTAAATTCTAAGTTAATAAAAGTTGAACGAAGAATTTCCGTAGAATCACATAAGGGAATGGTAATTGGTAATATTATAATATAAATAATATAAGAATATAAACACTATAACATAATATTTTATAACAATAAGTAATAACATGAACATATTGAGTAACAGTTTAACAAATAACAGTTATCATTTATTCATATTTCATTATCCATGTTAGAAATGTTACAATAGCCTGCTGCTGATAATGAATAATATCGTTATTCGTTAACCCAAGACCTTAGTTAAAACGTCAAAACAAAAAATAACAATAACTGCTATTTTTTCTTCCAAGTAACAGCTTGTTCCTGTTACTTCAGTAGTAACTGTTATAAATCACTGTTACTGTTATTTTCTCCCATCACTAACATACACACACAAACACTCGCGCGCACCAGCCGTTATTTTTATATTTATTTTTGTTTTAATTATATTTTGTGTCTTGTGAATTATATAATATTATGCGAATCTAGTATTGGCGCGTTATCTACTGCCGCCGGCTCGCCGGTGCGCGTAGCTTAACACGGCCGCCTTGTCTTCCTCCGTCCGTCGTCGTGAGCTAGGCCGTCGCGAATAATATATTCTTTTAATATGCACGAATTGCTATTTTTTGTTATTAACTTATAACTATTTGTCATATTATTATACTTTTTATATTTGTTGCGTGGATTTATATACGCGTAATCGCCATATATTTTACTTTATATTATATACGTGTGCGCGAATCGCCACGTTCTTACGTTATTAATATTATATTTACTATAGTCGGTGTTACGTTTTGGCGACATTATTGGTCATTAATTTCGTTGTAATTATATTATATTTATTGAGTGTGAATTTTATTTAGTGTATATAGGTCTAGGTAGCAGCTGGCCAGCAGTGCACCGACAAGCCGTGAGTTATTTTTTTTATTGTTATTTATTTATTATTATTATATTGTTAGGTATTGACGTATTGTTAACATTTATTCTGTTGAGCCAAAAGGGCTATATATTTTTATATCAATTACCCGAGCTTTCAGCTATAATAGCTGTTTTTATATATTATAATTGTGTTATTGAGCCAGAAGGGCCGTAATTTGTTTATTTTATTATTTATCTTATATCTTATACCTATATACTAATATTTTATTCTATTCGGTCATAAGGACCGTAGAGTTATCACGTTTGTTTTTCATACCTTTTAGTGTGATTTTTTATATATTTGCACTTTTTTCATATCTATATACACCTTTTATACCTGTTTTTTCCGAACCGGCATTTTGGTTTATTATATTATACATTTTTTACTTGTTGGGCCAAAAGGGCCGTAATTTGTTTATTTTATTATTATATCATATTTTATACCATATTTGCATTTGAGTCACCATTATTTATCAAAGAGTTACCTATTCGTCTTAGATTTAAGTATACACACAAACATATATACACACTTACACACCACCACACTACATAGCTCACTAGTATTTGCGCGGCGAACCCAACCAATTCTAGTTGAGCTATATACAATTAACACAAATTTACAAAGGTCGGTCGGTGTGTTAGTATAATACGTATTAAGCGCGAAGTACTTTGGTAACCGGGCGCATGGACTGTTATTGTCCGTTCCCGGCCCATTCAATAGTATAGGTACATAAAAAAAAAAGATTTTTTTTAAACGTTATATAGTAACTATATTAACTTAGGAATTCTTTCCATAATAAAATCTATAGTATCACTAGGGAAGTCATAGTGTACTAAAAACATAATTGTATTTACTCTCCATTGAACTTGGAGACGCTGTCTGTATTCCATGGGCTCGATTTGTTGTAACCGCCTAAGCCAATACATCAGTTGCATAAATATGTAATATTGTATATGATTACGTGTAATTCTCCTCGATAAATAAAAAACATTATGAAGTGACATCATAACCTATAATGATATGAAACAATATTTATTATTAATTTAGTGGTATTATAATATTAATCTTATATAAACTTACTATACTCTCGTCTACGGGAATTGAGTTATCGGTATGAGTATTAGACATTAACACATTAACATCGCCAGTGCTCTAAATTCCATATTAATTCCCCTGCAAAGTAAACTAGCACGTGTTGCCCAATTTAGCATCCGTTGATGAGATGTGTGTGCCTCTAGGTACTCTTCATAAATTTCTCTTATAGTTGGTGAATTTATCGGGGTAATCCTTTGATTTGTTTCAATTACCTCACTTTATAAAAAATAATGAAATAAATATAAATTATAAATTAAAACGAAATAACTTACTTTTCCTGAAAAACTTCCCCATGGATAGCAATGAGTTCTGCTCGTGTAATTATGCAATCATCTTCGTTTTCTCGTTTCCATATCGGATTAAGAAAATAATAGCACATATATAAGAAAAATGTGTTAATCATCTTTTAGCTTGTAGAAAAATCAGATAATTACGAATAAACTCAAGTATGTAAATGATGATATCTGAAATGCGACTAATTTCAAAAAAAGATTTTCTCCTTGACCATTTTTTGTAATTGAAACAGATGGTCACGTTTTCACTTTTGTATTTTTCATATATTTTAGTCAGATATGTCGAAAGTGACATGGGTTCTCGAGTGAAAACGACTTTTAACTATAAGGATATGTCTATTGGTGAGACTTGACCGTTGTTGTCTTATAAACTTGACAAGTTTAATGGATCATCAAAACAAATTAGAACAGGTATTCTCGCGTTTAAGTTTACATAAACTTAAGTTACAACCAAATAAATGTGCATTTCTGCGTAAAGAGGTACTATACTTAGGACATGTGATCAACGAACACGAGGTAACACCAGATCCGAATAAACTTACATGCATCAAAGAATATCCGAGACCACTGACCATTGAAAGATGTCACATCGTTAAATTATTACCGCCGTTTCGTTGATAACTTCGCTAAGATAGCGAAACCTCTTACCAGTTTTTTAAAGAAAAAGACACTGTTCGTGTAGTCGGATATGTGTGAAGACGCATTCCAAGAATTAAAAAACAAATTAATGAACCCACCTTTGCTTATTTACCCTAATTGGGAGGACGGCAAATTTAATCTAATGACGGACGCTAGCCAGTACGCGATAGGCGCTATCTTATCGCAAGGCGAAGTACCTAAAGATCAACCAGTTGCCTACGCAAATAGGACGCTGAAAAAAGCCGAAGAAAACTATAGTATAATACAAAAAGAATTACTAGCAATCGTATGGGCAGTAAAATATTTTAGACCATATTTATATGGAAAAAAATTTAAAATTATAATGGATCATCGTCCATTAACATATTTATTCAATATAAAAGACGTTTCGTCTCGGTTAATGAGATGGCGATTACAGATCGAGGAATACGATTACGAAATAGTATACAGGGTGGGTCCACAACATTCGAACGCAGATTGTTTATCACGTATACGTGTTGTTACGAGCGATGAACAAAATAGCGTTTTCGAAGAGTTTAAACAGGCTGAGAGTAAGCCTATTTTTAATTCAAAAATTATAGAAATTGAAGGCAGTATAAAGAATGCTAAACAAGACGAAAATATAATTTTACCTATGTAGTGATCGCTGTGCAGGACACTGTGATCACGTAACAATTATTATTTAAACGACGTAGCACGTTCCTGGTTGACTTGAGTTGGTGTTTGAGAAAGGTAGGTAGAATAATTATAACACTTGATGTATTAAATGAAATAAAATACTATTACTTTATTACGTTAAACAACACAATACTAAATAAAAATAGAACAAAGTTACAGATAATAGCTTACTGCTATGTATAGTTCTAAGTACTGGAAATGGACCGTAAACTCGCGGCGATGTGGCTGTGACGAAGTCCACGACGAGCAATAGTCTTACATTGGGAGTTAACTACCTTCCGCCTTCTGAATAATACTAGGTCCTCTACTCGTATTTATATGAGTTATCAATGACATATAGGGGACTAGCATTATTAATAATTATAATTGGGCTTGATTTGGAATGGAGTGAGCCTATTACATAATCTACATATTTATGAAAATATAACACGTTGTTTCCGCTGAATGTTGCTACGTGCTCTGATGTCCTATACCCATTATATAATACATAAAGGGGGCGATACAGTGTAAATCTAAGTAATAGGATAGTAATCAACCATATATTATAAAACACGACTCGTAATAAGAATAGTACAAAGTGGAAATACTTAGAAATATATAATGGGAAGTAGATACCTGCATACCTGAGAGGTAACTGGTTAGGCCTAAACGAAATATACGAAATGAAGAAAGTAATCAACCTTTAACATTTAAATACTTAAACTAAACAACCTTCGAAAATAGGAGTTCGACGAACTCCACGATACACTGTAAGCCTATAATCGAAATATGATTTTTAATCATATTTATAATTATTAAATATTAATCTCGAGTTCTGAGAATCTCGAGCGAGGCTGACCACCTGCATGTGGGCGGACGATTGCCGGACGTCACCATGCACGCGCATCCTGAAAGAGCGGATGGTCTTCGGACGTCATCATCGCACGCGCATCCTCTGAAATGCGTAATAGTGTGAGAAGCGAATGACCTGAATACGAATAGGCCAGAAGGGACATGAGTAGGAGATCAGGGGACACTGACTATATAAGGGGGCCCAGGAGAGGACTCCCGCAGACGTGATTTTCCAGAGCTAGAGCAAGCACCTTCACGTCACTTTACACCAGAAATCGTTCATTTGGACTTAGTTTATTTTCCAATTAAATTAATTAATTGAACTTAGAATATTTTCAATCAGTTTTAATAAAACACTTAGTAATATTTCGACTGCTTTATTCCATCATACCTATATCTTTGCGACAAGCTGTTGGCCCACTACAAATTTGGCGCAGTCGGTAGGATTCTTTCAAGAAGAATTCTTTGGACGAATTTATTTTTTTTAAATAAAAAATAATTTTTCAATTTCGAAATTTTTTTCGAAATATTGGAAAAATTTTTCAACGAAGAATTCGAGAGGCAGATCAATCACGATTCACTGTTGAAGAGGACAACTGATCACTGTCAACTTCAGCGACTCTGAGAAAGAATCATACGCGTAGCGAGCCAACCGATTCAAAGTCGTCAAAAATTCAACAATCAGAAATGGAAGCAGCAACTCAAGCCGTCGTAGTGTGAGTTATAATTTTTTTTTTGTAATGTAAAATAATTATTAAGCGCTAGCTCTGATCCGTCTCCTTTGGAATTAATATTCCATCGTAAAATTTTTTATTGTGAAGGTGTATATATATTCTCCCCGTAAAATAAAATAATAAAATTTTAACAATCAATAATAATTTTTCTAATTAAAAATAATTAAATTAAAATAATTTTTTTTTTAAAAAAAAAAAGAAAGTTGGAATTTTTACAATTAAATAAAATAAAATAAATTAAACAATTTAATAAATAATAAGATATAAAATAATAATTTTTATAATACTTAGGAAATTTTTCAAGTTCCGATTTTTGTGTTTAAATAAATAAATTAAATCAAATTAAATATTAAAGAATAAAATAAAGGAAATTTAAATAAGTAATAATTAATAAATAAAATATTTTATTGAAATAAAATAATTGCAACCAGTTATAAAAATAATTAATAAATAATAGTGACATAGAAAATTTTTCTAACAGTCAAAATAATTAATTTTTTTTTTATTATAGAAGTATATCAATAATTTAATTTCGATAATTAATTATAAAGGTAATATAGAAATAAATAAATAATAGCTGAAAATCGAAGAAAAAAAAAATAAAATAATTTTTCGGACTTAGAAAAATAATCGAAGAAAAAATAAAATAATTTTTCGGACTTAGAAAAATAAACGTGAATAGAATAAAATAATTTTTTTTCAGATTTAGAAAATAAAAGTGAATTTTTAGAATAGAATTAAACATTAATTGAGGATTTAAATAAATATAAAAAAAAAAAAGAGAGTGAACATAAGTAAATAATTTATTGAGAATTAAGAAGATTTTTTTTAGGATTTTACGTTGAAATTAACACGTAATAATTATCGTTTTTTTAAAAAAAAAAGTTTATAAGGGTAACCGTTGAAAATAATACGGAATAAATAATTTGTTGAGAATAAATAAAATTAAAAGAGAATATACGATGAAAATAATATGTAATAAATAATTGTTGAGAATAAATAAAAGTGGATAATACGTTGAAAAATACGGGAAATATTTTATTGAGAATTAAAAGAAGTTGATTTATTAGAGAAATATATGTGTCACAATTGAGAATTTTATTGGAGGAATTTAAATCCTATTATTGAGTTATATTGAGTTATTAGAAGGCAAGAGGTAAGACCTTATATTTTGTGAATTTATAAAAGACAGTGAAGTCTTAAGTTTTTATTGAGTTATATTGAGAATATTTGAGTTTTATTAGGCAGAGTACCTATTTTATATTGAGAAATAATTGTGAATTTTTATTAGGCAGAGAGTCCTATTTTGTGTTGAATAAATAAATGAGAAAATAATGGAGAATTTTAGTTAGGCAGAAATAAGCCCTATTGTGTTGAATAAATAATTGAGGAAAATAATTGTGAATTTTTAGGCAAGAAATAAGACCTATAGTGTTGATTAAAAATAATTGAGAAAATAATTGTGAATTTTAGAGGCAAAGGCCTAGTATTTGAAAAATATATGAGAATAATTTTGGAACAAAAACGATAATAATTGGGGGGCTATAATAGTGCGGAAAGTAAAAATACGGAACGTACAATCCCGGAATTTTATATCCCGGACCGTAATATTCTGGAAAGTCAAATTCCGGAATGTAAAATCCCGGACCGTAGTTTACCGGAAAGTAAAATTCCGGAACGTAAACTTACGGAACATAATAATCCGGAATGTAAAATCACGGATCGTAATATTACGGAATGTAAAACCACGGATAAATCTGACAAAAATAAAACAGATAGTGAATTAATTACAGCGGAAGGTTACGGAAGTCCGCAAGAATTTGATAAAATAAATATTTAAGTAAAATAGTAGAAAAAAGTTTATTAGATACGAGTATTAAATTTACTTCGATTAACGAAATCGAAAAAAGGGTTATAGGTACGCGCACAAAACAGAATATAATATACGCGCAATTGCAACCAGTAACTAGAAAACCTAGAGTAAAAATGGCAGAAACTAAACTTTTATTAAAAGATATTTCATCGTTAATACCAAATTGCGCTGACGAAAAAGATGTATACGCGTTTATTAGGGCATGCGATTACGCATGTGAGGCGATAGAAAAAGAACAATTACCATTATTAACTAAATTTATAGCAACTAAATTAACAGGGAAGGCATTAGACGTATGTCGTTATAGGGAAACTTCGACTTGGGATAATATAAAATTTATTTTAAAAAGCGCATTTGAACAACCATTATCTCCGCAAACACTTCAAATAAGTCTAAATTCTTTACGCATGCGAAATGACGAAGACGTACAGTCTTATAACGGTCGCGTAGAAAAATTGTATTATAATTTATGCAGCGCAACGGTAGCAAATAAACCCGCGGAGGAAGCAAAAATCCTTAGGCAAGCGATAACGGAACAGGCATTGGCTATATACATCAATGGTTTGAAAATGAATTTACAAACAATAATACTAGTCACGCGCGGACAGTCGTACTGTACGCACACGCTTATCGTAGTTCCGAGTTATGTTCGAACTGTTACGTCTAATCTGTGCCAAATTTTTCGTTTCTTCTACCATTCGACGTGGTTTTTGAATACTTAAACCCTGCGTCAGCAGCTAAACTCCTTTAACTCTCGTATAGCGAATACCCGTTTTTATAACCATAAGTGCGTGCTAAGTGGTACAGTGTATGGTTATATAACTGTAATATCAATTCCAAGGCACCGATACTCGCGGTGACCTTTGGACCTGCGATTAGATTAGGCGTCCCGCGATCGCCGTTCCTATCTTATTTAAAAATTAAAATTAAAATTGATTCACGACAATTTTAATTAATCTCTATAATTAATGTAATTATGTCCAATACAACTAAGGTGAAAAAAAACGATAAACAACCTCAGAGTACTAAGTTAAATTTAACAATGACTACACCACGTAATACCGCAACGAGTGGTAATTGGACAGAAATAAAAAAAAGAAATCTTTCTATTTCCTCAAATTCTGAGCCCCCAACATCCCCACAAGCATACACTAGTAAAAACAAAAAAAAACTATTCTCTACACCAAACAGATTTGAAGTACTAAGATCATCTGAAACAACCAATGAAAAAATCATCATTGACGAACCACAACCTTCTACTTCAGCTTCGGATCACCCTACAATCAAACCACCCCCTCCAATATTTATTAAAGGAGTCGAAGATTTTCCTAGCTTATGTACTGTACTAATCGATTTGATAGGCGTTGATAATTTTTTTTGTAAATCAACCACGGAACATTTGAAAATTCAAACTTCTAACCCAGACTCTTATAGAACTGTAGTGCATTTTCTGAGAGAAGAAAAAGCCGAGTTCCATACATTTCAATTAAGTGAGGAAAAACCAACCCGCGTAGTCTTGCGTAATCTACATCCCTCTACTCCGACAGCTTTAATCAAAAGCGAACTGGAAGTACGATTATTCGCAGTAAGGCAAGTTACCCAAGTAATTCATCGACTCAATAAACACCCCCTTCCACTCTTCTTCATCGACCTTGAACCCACAGACTTTTCACAAGGTATATATAAACTAGAATCCTTATTGCATACAAAAATTAAAATTGAAGAGCCTCATAAGCCAAAGATCATTAGCCAGTGTCATAATTGCCAAGCTTACGGTCATACGAAATCCTACTGCGGATATATGCCTCGCTGCGTCCGCTGCGGAAACAATCATCAATCATCCGACTGCCCGAATTCGCGTCAAGATCCTATGAGATGCGCCCTTTGCTCCGGTAATCATCCGGCGAATTATAAGGGCTGTTCAACTTATAAAGATCTCCAGTCTCGTAAGAAACCAAATTCAAATAACCATAACATGTCTAATTTTAAGTTTAAGCCTAATAATGTAAAAGATAACCACCTATTAAATAACACTCCGGCCGGTAATTATAATTATCCAACTCAATCTCAAACGTATGCTCAAGCCACTCAGAATCAACCTCCCCCGCAAAATACTCCTCTACCAGCTCCAGATACTAATACACAAATGTCTAGCTTCTTAAATGAATTTAAACTCTTAATTAACCCATTGATTTCTCTACTTACTAAAGTTATTTCCAGCTTATTAGATAAAAAAAATGAATAATTTAGCCACCAACAAATCGCTTCTAATTTTACAATTTAATGCAAATGGTCTCAAAAACCATATTAATGAAATACAAAATGTATTATATCGCAGACGAATAGACATCGCATTAATTACTGAAACGCATTGTACTAAATATTCAAATTTCCATATACCTGGATACATTTTACAGAAAGTTAACCATCCGGACAATACTGCACATGGCGGTGTAGCGATTTTCATTAAATCCAATATTATTTTTCACCCACTTCCCAGCTACTGTCATGACCATATACAGTGTTGTTTGATAATGTTAAAACTTAATAGTATTCCAATAACCTTAGGAGCCTTCTATTCTCCTCCCCGTCACAATATTACGAATATTATATTTACTGACTTTTTTAATTTAATTAAAAATAATTTTATTATAGGAGGGGACTTTAACGCTAAGCATCACGCTTGGGGCTGTCGCGCAAACAATCCTCGTGGCATCGTCTTGCATAATTTTATCAATATAAAAAATTTTAATATACTTTCTCCACCTAAACCAACGTACTGGCCTTCTTCCATTAGAAAAAAACCTGATATTTTAGATATCTTTGTTACAAAAATACCCAGCAATTTACATTGTTCTGTTAATAATATACTAGATCTAAATTCCGACCACTCCTCAGTACTACTTAATATATCCGCAACCCCATTAATTCGAACGGAAGCACCTAAATTATTTTATCCTCAAACAAATCGGTTTCAATTTCAAAATATAGTGAATGAACAAGTAAATCTCAAAATCAAGCTAAAATCTAAACTTGATATAGATGATGCGGTAAATAATTTGACCATACTCATACAGTCAGCTGCCTGGGCAGCTACTAAATTAATTGAATCTCAAAACTCGCACTCAAGTTCCCACCTAGTCCCTGAACAAATTCGGAGTTTAATAGTCGAAAAACGCAGAGCCAGAGCAAGGTATCAATCCTCCCGGCTCCCATCTCATAAATCAGCATATAATAAACTAGCCAATTCGCTAAAAAAAGTTCTATCCAAATATAAAACAAATGCATTCGAACAAAAATTACAATCACTGTGTACTAAAAACAGTAGTCTTTGGAAAGAAACCAAGCGTATGCTGAAATATAAAACTCCTTCGTGTCCACTAAAAAATTCTGACAATACATTAGCTATCACAGATGACGAAAAAGCCATGGTATTCCAGTCCCATCTTTCTGAAACCTTTAAACCACACAATGACATTTTTAACCCACAACATATAAAAAATGTTAAAATATATCTACACTCGCCACTGCCATATGCTTGCCCTACAAAATACTTTACACCAAATGAAGTTAAAAATATGATAAATAAGTACTCTCGTAAGAAATCTCCTGGCTTCGATTTGATAACAGCTGAAGTCGCTAGATGGCTACCAAAAAAGGCTATAATACTCCTAACCTATATATACAACGCAATCATAAGACTGTCATATTTTCCACTAAGCTGGAAATTCTCACAAATAGTTATGTTTGCCAAGCCCGAAAAACCACCAGATATCCCAACCTCGTACAGACCAATTAGTCTCTTGCCCTACCTTTCAAAAATTTGTGAAAGACTTATTCTTAAACGCTTATCTCCACATATACTCGCGACCAATATACTCCCGGCTTCACAATTCGGCTTCAGAGCTAAACATAGTACAATACATCAAGCTCATAGAGTAGTTGATGCTATTAGCTCATCACTCGAGAAAAAATGTTACTGCACGGCCGTTTTCTTAGACATATCTCAAGCATTCGACCGAGTATGGCACGAAGGGCTACTGTATAAACTTCGAAAATTCTTACCCACACCGCTCTTTCTTCTAATGGATTCTTACCTTACAGATCGCCACTTTCAAATACGCTGCGGCTCTTCAACGTCAGATATAGCTCCGATTACCGCTGGTGTACCCCAAGGAGCCATCCTTTCTCCCATACTCTTTAATATATATGCTTCTGATCAGCCCATAACTCCAAACACCAAAATTGCCGACTATGCAGATGATAAAGTAATTCTTTCAATTCACAACGACCCAATTATTGCCTCTGCCAACTTACAGTCTCATTTAAATTTACAATCGGAATGGTATGAAAAATGGCGCGTAAAATTAAATCACAGTAAATCAGTTCATACAACTTTTACCCTTAGACACGGTCACTGTCCAAATGTCTCAGTCAAAAATATACCTATCCCACCCATCAATGCTGTTAAATATCTAGGGTTAATTCTTGACCAAAGATTAACCTGGTGCCAACATATAAAAGCTAAAAGACTGACCCTTAACGCTCGATCCAGATCACTAAAAACGTTATTATCCAAAAACAAATTTACTAGCTTAAAAACTAAATTACTAATTTATAAAACTCTTTTAAAACCTATATGGACATATGGATTACAACTTTGGGGATCGGCAAAAAAATCAAACTTAAACAAAATTCAAGTCTTCCAGAATATTACTTTAAGAAATATCACTAATGCGCCCTTTTATGTTTCTAATTTATCCCTCCACCAAGATTTAGGTATCCAACCTGTTATAACTGAAGCGGAATTATTCTATAAACGTTTCTTTGCTAAACTAGAAAATCACCCCAACCCACTAATAAAAGAGTTACATACCCTCACACTTCCAGAAAATCCACGACGCAGGCTCAAAAGGAAATGGTGTCGTGACCATTTAAATTAAAAATATCTTTCAACAATACAAATAATTGCCAAGCCGAGTGCCACTAATGGGTGGTTTCTTATTCAAGCACTTCATGTTATGTATATACTTTTATCTTAAATGCTTATTGTGCATTAATTTGTATAGATTGTGTTTTACTTATGAAAAATAAAAAAAAAAAAAAAAAAAAAAAAAAAACAATAATACGTGCGAGAGATCCAAAAACTTTAGAAGTAGCTATGCAACTAGCCAGACAACTGGAAATCGAACTTAGTCATAATACGGAAATGACGCAGAGTAATGTAAAAAAGGAACAAAACGCGAATAACTATAATAATAATAAACGTTGGTCAAATAATTATCAGGGTAATAATAACGCGCAGAAATTTAATAATAATTATAACAATAACTTTAGACAAAATTATAATCGCGGAAACTATGGACAAAACGAAAATAATTTTAACAATAATTATCGCAATAATAACGGCAACAATTTACCTAGGAATAACAATTTTAACAGAGGCGGTAATATTCCCAATAATAACTATAATAATTATCCGCGTAATAATAATAATCAATATAACAATAATCAGAGTATCAATAGACAAAATAATGCAGGATGTTATAATTGCGGTAGAAATAATCATATCGCGCGAGGTTGTCGCATGGGCAGACAAAACCAAAGACAAAATAATAATGTTCGTCAACCCGTACAAAGTAATAATAATGGACAACGAAATAATATTAATAATAATGCAACGCCGATAACTTGCACTTACTGTAATAAAATAGGACATGATAGTGTTAGCTGTTATAGTAGGCAAAGAGATGAGCGTAACAATACTAATCAGTCGGGAAACGGCCAGGCATCGAACGGCGCCGGCGTCCGTTCGATCAGCCAAATAGTAGCCGCACCGGAGGAGCAAATGTACAACGTTGCTTCAACATCGTCTCAGTAATACACGATAATCATATTTCATTTCAATCACCTAATTTTAATACAGAAAATATTAGTCTTCTTTTAGATACCGGTAGCGAAATAAATTTAATAAAAATAGATAAATTAACTGGCGAAACTTTGGTAAATGAAAAAGAAAAAATATTTTTAAAAGGCATTAATGACAAAATAGTATCTACTATTGGTAAAATTACAATAATTTTAATATTAAATGAAAATGAAATAAAAACCGATTTTCATGTAGTGAATAAAGAATTCCCAATACCGAAAGACGGGATTCTAGGTCACCACTTCCTGTTGCAAAATAACGCAGTAATAGATATCGCAAATAATATATTGACGATTAAAAACGATATTAAACGCGAATTAAATAAAATTTGTTTTACATTAAAACCGCGAACGGAAACAGTAGTATCTATACCAATAGCCGATCCTAATATGGAAAATAAAAATATTTTAATACACAAACAAGAATTAATACAGGATGTCTATTGCGCTAATATAATAAATACAGTTAAAAATGGAAACACAGTTATAAGTATATTAAATATTTCGGAATCCCCACAAAACATTTTCGAGGACGAATTAAATAAGATTTTATACGAAGATAACGTAGAATGTAAATTACACGAAATAAAAATGATTAACGATAATAACGACCGCGTAAATAAAATTAAAAATTTAATACGAAGTGTCCATTTAAATAAGGAAGAACGAGATACGATATTAGAAATATGCGAACATTTTTCATTTGGAGAATGATTATTTAACATTTACAAACGCGGCAGAACATATAATAAGATTACCGGCTAATCAGCCACCGATTTATAAAAGACCATATAGGTTACCACAAGCTCAACAAAAAGAGATTGAGGAACAATTAAGTAAAATGGAAAAAGACGATATAATAGAACGTTCAATGTCACCTTTTAATGCACCATTACTTTTAGTAAAGAAAAAATCAGATTCATCTGGTAAAGATAAATTTCGAATAGTAATAGATTTTAGAGCGCTTAATCAAGTAACATTAAATGAATTTCACCCGTTACCAAATATTACGGAAATATTAGACCAGTTAGGACAATGTCAACTTTTTACTATTTTGGATTTAGCAAGCGGATTTTATCAAATACCGTTAGCAAAAGAATCTCGGGAATTAACAGCGTTCTCGACCGGTCAAGGTCATTATCATTTTAAGCGTATGACAATGGGAATGAAAACAAGTCCCGCGACTTTTCAAAGACTTATGAATAACGTACTTTCAGGGATAATAGGCATTAAATGTTTAGTATACCTGGATGACATAATAATATACGCGAAAAATTTAGCAGATCATAATAGTAAATTGATAGACGTATTCGAACGCCTACGGACGCATAATCTAAAAATACAACCGGATAAATGCGAATTTTTAAAGCGCGAATGTTTGTACTTAGGTCATATAATTTCAGAACACGGTATTAAACCGGATCCGAAAAAGATAACATCAGTATTAGAATTTCCGACACCAAAGAACGTAAAACAAATAAAATCATTCTTAGGCTTATCGGGATATTACAGAAAATTTATAAAATCATATAGTTTATTAGCTAAACCAATGACACACTTATTAAGAAAAGATGTAAAATTTGATTGGGACGAAAACTGTCAAGCAGATTTCGATAAATTAAAAAACGCACTTTGTTCAGAACCGATTTTACAATATCCAGATTTTACAAAAGAATTTATACTTACAACCGATGCGAGTGGTAAAGCTTTAGGAGCTATATTATCGCAAGGTAAAATGGGTAGCGATTTACCGATAGCTTATGCATCTAGGACTTTAAATAGAAGTGAAATGAACTATTCAACAACCGAGTTAGAATGTTTAGCAATAGTATTCGGGGTTAAACAATTTAGACCTTATCTTTATGGTAGAAAATTCGTAATATTAACAGATCATAGACCGTTATCTTGGCTATTTAATTTAAAAGACCCTTTATCTAAATTAGCGAGATGGCGCATACAACTCGAAGAGTATGATTACGAAATAAAATATAAACCGGGAGTACAAAATTCAAATGTGGATGCGTTGAGTAGAATGTATAATATACAGGAAATAAAAAACGAAAGTTATACCAGCTTTTTGGAAAAATCGGAAACAACCGTAATAACAAATAAAAACGTAAAAGAAGTAAATGGAGATTTATTGGAATCGCCAATAGAATACCATATAGTATCGGAAATAGAAAAGTATTATAATTTCAAATCGGGAATTAATTATGAATTAAAAAGAAAGTTCGGAAATAATGAAATGTTAAAGTCTAATAAAGAGATAGGCGATGTAGTAAAATTTAAACATGAGGAAAGATATATTATATTTATAATAACTAAAAGTAAAGTAAAGCAATTAACTACGTACGAAAATCTTTATTTAGCATTATTAAATTTAAAATACTTTTGTATCAAACATACTTTGAATAAATTAACTATGAATCAAATAGGTAAAAGGGATGGTTTGGATTGGGCAAAAGTAAGATCAATGATTAGGTATATATTTCGCAATACAGATATAGAAATACTAATCTGCACTAAATTAGAATATACCAAAGAGGAAAAATTAATTATATTTAAACAATTTCATGATTCTTTATTAGGGGGTCATGCTGGATACATAGAGCGGTTAAAAAGATAAAACGGCAATTTAATTGGCCAGGTTTAAAACAAGAAGTGAAAGAGTATATAAAAAACTGTCCTTCATGTCAGGCTAATAAGACGACAAATAGACATCATAGAAGTCCAATGATAATTACAACGACAAGTTCTAGACCGTTTGAAAAAATATTTATGGATATAGTAGGACCTTTAATAACAACTGTCATGGGAAATACATATATATTGACCATGCAGGACGACCTAACAAAATTTTCTTTAGGCGTTCCATTGCCAAATTATACGGCAAATACTATAGCTGAGGCTTTTGTAGTAAATTTCGTATGTGTGCACGGTATACCTGAAACTATTTTGACAGATCAAGGTACAGATTTTCTTAGTAAAGTTTTCACAGAAGTGTGCAAGTTACTAAAAATCAATATAATAAATACAAGTCCTTATCACCCACAAACTGACGGTAGCTTAGAACGATCACATAGAACATTAGCCGAATATTTAAGACATTATGTAGATAAAGATCTAAACAATTGGGACCAATTATTACCATATGCATTATTCGTATATAACTCGACAGAACACACTTCGACCAATTATCAACCATATGCATTGTTATATGGAAGAGAGATAGACATACCAGTTAAATTAAAAAGTAATCCGGAACCGAGATATAATTATGATGACTATATATTTGATTTAAAACAAAAAATGCAGGAATCTCACAAAATAGCGAGAGAAAGGTTAATTAAAAAGAAAATAAAATCTAAAAAACATTATGATAAAAAAGAGCATACTGAAGAGTTAGAAGTAGAAGATTTAATATTACTTAAGGATAAAACGCAAAAGAATAAATTAAGTCCTTTATGGAAGGGTCCATATGAGGTTTTGGAAATATTAGATAGCGAAAACGTAATAATAAAAAGAGGTAGAAAACATGTTACTGTACATAAAAATGATGTGAAAAAATATCACGAAAAATCGGAAGAAGATAAAAGCGATTAAATAAAAATAATTATAAATATAAAATAATTAAGTAAATTAAGAATAAATGATAATTATAAATTATAAGAAGTAATATAAATAAGTAAATAAGTAAAATTTATAAAAACTATAACATAATAAGTTAGATTGATATTTCATATAAATAAGTTATAAGTACCTAATTAGTAAAATATTATAGGTTATTTCTCATAATGGCAACAAAATGTTTTGATATTGACGAAGATGATGAAACTGGTGAGACCACAGATTGGGTTGCGTATAATAAACCTCCAACTGTTTTATACAATATATCAAACGACCATATTACCTTTCAAAATGCGAATTGGAATACAGAGGAAATATACAATTTAGAAATTACAAAAGAGTGTAAATATAACTCGTTAATCTTTAACTGTAGTACAACTTTAAAACCTATAAATGAATATACTGGAGAAACAACGGGCTTTGAATTAATAAAATCGTGTGAAGTATACAAGAGACAATTAAAAGAAGGAATCAAAAAACAAATCCCTTATATGAAGCAAGTTGCACAAATATTTATTAAAAATGCAGATACAGAAAAAAACAATACAGATGTTAGAACAATTACAACGCCTATTAAACAAATTAAAGAAATAAACAATATAACAAATATTAACATATTATACATTAATACAACAAAACCTAATAATAATACAACAAAACCTAATACACATACTAATACAACAGTAGAATCAATCATAAACGACACAAATAGCACAATAAAATTGTAAAATACTTTTGCAAAAAGTGAAATGAGCAACAATAACATTACAAATAAGAATAATGTTACAAAATGTATAGAAAATTTGGTACAAAAACAAAATAACTTTAAAAACGACTACTTTATTTGTATAACCTTGGGGATATTTTTAATGATCACTATATTATCAATAGTATACGTATTTTGCAAATACAAATGCATAGAGCGATATCGATATAAATACGTTATGAACCAAATAGATCTAAGAAGGACTAACTTAAAAGAATTAGAGTTATAAGAACGAATTTAAATTTTTATAGTAATTCAAAGAAGTAAAATATAATTAAAATAAATTATTAAATAAATATTAATAAGAAAAGAATATAAAGACTTTAGATATAGATGAAAAAAAAATCAGTAATAATAAAAATATGAAAATTCATAATAATCATATATAGGTATATAGAGTTAAATAATTAAGACCATTTCTGAATAAATTTAGTATAAGTAGTCTAATATATACAATTATGAAATAATTAATTATAAATATTATAGGAAAGGAAGAAGAGATGTAATCTATGTTACTACGCCAGTAGAACAGAAATTGAAAATGCCATTGGTAATAGGAGTATACAGTACAACTATTCCAGATTTCGAACTAGAATTAGTTGAACAATTTCAAGGTCGTCATTTGACCCTTAGACTAAATAAAAACGATCAAATGATAGGAGAAATACTTGTGTGGACTATTAGTTACTGCGAGTCTTTCCAAAGATTCGAATATAGGAGCACATTAGATTTCGCTCATAGAATTATTTGTGGAGAAGAACATGAGTATTACAAAACCCTACCTGAAGATGCTACGATATGTATTTGTCTTTTAGAGGCACTGCTATATGGGCATCTACGTGATGTGTCACGTACTCCCATTCCATATGAATCAGAGGGGGAGTTTCTACTATTGGAAAAACTATGAATTAGAAATTGTACGACCAATGACCATTATATTATGTGAATTATTAACCTTATATATAAATTATATTATTAAGCATTGACTAATTATTAAACTCGTGTGTAGCTATTAATAATACGTAAATAATACGAAATGTCAAATACACGAAATGCATCCATATCATATATTTATTACCTATGATACATTGCATTTGGGGATAATATTTGATTGAGTAAGCGAAAGAGAAAGACAATATAAAAATAATATGTAAATAATAAATATTACATTACGAAATAATTATAAAAATATAAATTAAAGTATAAAATATAAAAACTATTATTCAATATATATATACACTTATACTTAGCGGAAACGAATCAGATATACTAGAAATATTATAAAATTATTATAAATAGAAACTACACATTACAAATATATTTTATTATTATATACTTTACTATTTTTATTCTATGGCAATAAATGCATTATTATCCACTAGACTTTAACTTTTATATTATATAAATTATAAAATTATATTATTAACCACTAATAAATTAACATTTACACACTAACCAATTATATTATATAACTATATTATTCAATTATTTTATATAACCACATTAAAAATATTATTCACTAACCATTTATTTTATTATAAAAAAAAAAGAGAAAAATTGTAAACACTAACAATTATATACTAACAAACTAACAATTAATTACTAGCCACAAAAAATTATATATTAAGTACACTATTGTAATCAGTAAATTTGTATTGTATAACTGAAATTTTATGAAAATGTTCAAATAATTGTAATATGATATTGTGAAACATACAAATAATTGTAAAATGTATTGTAATTGAAATTATTGTAAACAAGTTACAAAACTTGTATTGTATTTTGTAAACTTATATAACTATTTTTGTGCTAAGACTTTTGAAAGATTTCTGTCTTGAGGACATAAACCTTTTTTTTCGTGGGGAGGTGCTACGTGCTCTGATGTCCTATACCAATAATATAATACATAAAGGGGTCCATACAGAGTAGGCCTGAGTAATAAGTTAATAATCAACCATATATTATAATATCACGACTCGTAATGGGAATAGTACGACGAGGAAATACTTAAGAATATATAATGGGGAGTAAAAACCTACATACCTGAGGGGTAATATATTATGCCTAGTCGCTATGAAAATAGCCACTTATACTTTGACCTTTGGAAATCGGAGATAAACGAACTCAACCATACATTGTAAGCCTATAATATGACTGTCAATCATATTTATGATTATTGAATATTAATCTCGAGTTCTGAGAATCTCGAGCGAGGCTGACCACAGACGCGTGGGGATATCGTCACCGGATGTCGCCGGACGTCATCATCGCACGCGCATCCTCTGAAATGCGTAATAGTGTGAGAAGCGAATGACCTGAATACGAATAGGCCAGAAGGGACATGAGTAGGAGATCAGGGGACACTGACTATATAAGGGGGCCCAGGAGAGGACTCCCGCAGACGTGATTTTCCAGAGCTAGAGCAAGCACCTTCACGTCACTTTACACCAGAAATCGTTCATTTGGACTTAGTTTATTTTCCAATTAAATTAATTATTTGGACTTAGAATATTTTCAATCAGTTTTAATAAAACACTTAGAATTATTTCGAGTAATTTATTTCATCATTACCTATATCTTTGCGACAAGCTGTTGGCCCACTACATAATCTTCACAAAATCCGAATAAATGTTTTAGAGGGATGCATCCGGTAAATACATTATCGGTCATAAAATTTTTATTATCATTACCATCCATTTCCGAGTCCTAAGCACAGTTGTCTAACGTATTCATGTAACTTGGAGTATAAGAACAGAATCCTTTCAAGCAAGACGACACTCCAGACGATTTTAATTTTTGTATTTCTATTCCGTTTATTTCATATCGCATTTCAGAGAATAAAAATGGTAAACCATTATCCGAAAAACGTACTTCTCCAACAGCATCAGCTGGTTTTTGTACCTTACCTTCAATGTAAATAAAACTTTCACACGGTAAAGTGTAAGAATCCATATTTTGAATATTTATTCTAATCTCATCATTGTGTGAAAAATCGTGTTTGAATACGGCGCGAACGAATGATATTCCATTTGTGTTATCTTACAATCGTCCACACAGCCGGCTGTTACGTCTAAATATGTGTCATTCATTATTGAAGTGAACGAAGAAATTTTAAATTATTTTTCGTGAGCTTGATTTCGTTCTTTTTCGGTTTGGATATAGGTGTTGAGTGTTGACTTCCTAACTGTAGGTACTTTAATGACAGGTTTTTATGGCAGCTGTATTTATATTAAACTTGAGCGCCATGTTATCTACGCGTTATTTGTAAACGAATCGTAATTGGCTCGCCACGCAGATTTATCAATCGATCTTTATGATCTTTTAGTACGATATCAACCTTGCTTATCGATATAGTATTAAGACTATAAAAAACTAAATGTCTAGGCACCTCTACGATTTAATAACCCGCAGCAACAGTTGGATAAAAGTATATTATGGCTCATATGGCTAGGCGATCCGTCACATAATGAGTAGGTTATTAAGTTACACTCTATTTTTATACAGTTTATTTTCATTATGTTGATTGTATTTTCAGATGTATGAGTAGCACCAATAGTATAGACAACATTTCTAAAACCCAACAATGTCGCTATGCTGTTCACAACTGAAAAGTCTATATCATGACTACACGAAACTTTACACTTTAAAGTGTTACTCTCTGATTTCAATTCGAAAAAAGTTACATAGTCAGGCTTTAATTTATTTATAACATATTCTAAATCATTCAATTCATATGTACCCGTTGGTATAATAACGAGTTCAATTTGATTGATTAAATTACGAAAACCTATGGTATTACAACCAGGTTCTATGTTTGGAATTGAATTATTTGTTAGCAAGCTCAAAAAACATATTTGTGCTGTGGTCAACCGCAATCGCTGTATCCGAGTTCTCAGAACTCGCGATATGATTAGAATTATATTTATAATATATAATCGTGTGCTTATGGTTGGGTTAGGTTTAACGCATCACTAAGTTTATTCGTCTCCCTGTGCTGAGGGTTAGAGTCAAAAGTTGTTTTATTATTATTGTTTTCAGGCCAAGGTTAAACACCGTTTTGGTACGAAGGCTACCTTCCTCATATTGTTTGGTAATATGTTCATTCCTACGTCCTGTTATTACATATAATATATAGGTGATTGTTATCTTAATAATCATGCCTATGCTGTAGCGCCCTCTTTATGTATTATATTATTGGTATGGGATATCAGAGCACGTAGCACATGCGTAATCGCGTAATCGCTATATTTAGCAGCGAGTCCAGGTAACTAATATTTTGCAATTTAGAATTATTATAATTAATTCATATCGAAAAAGCTGTCATATAAGTTTATATGTATAAGTGTATAACGATATTACCTAGATATTTATATAAGGAAATACATTTATGTTTGTAATCAATATTTAGATGGTCTGATAGAAGATAACGCCATTGTGGAAATTAAATGTCCCTTTTCCGCCAAAAATACTTTAAATGTAATTGATGCCGTGACAAATAAACTTGTAAGTATATTATTATATTGTATAACTATTTAATAATTAAATAGATACTTAGCTATAAACATTAATATTATATTTATAAACATAAAAAATCAATTTGTATTTAAATAATTGTATTTTGTTTTAAATGTACAGCTACAATATTGTAAAATAATCGATGGATCTGTTAAATTAAAATTGGACCATGAATATTATTTTCAAATAATGGGGCAATTGTACATATCTCGAAGAGAAATGTGCTACTTTGTTATATACGTTACGAGCAAAAGCCAAAATCGGGCAAACCTCAGAAAATATGCCCGGGCAAAACGCGAATTGCCCACAATCCTTGGGCAAAATGTTATATTTCGGATTTTGACCGGGCAAACCTAGTTATGACCAACCTCATTTGGGCAAAACCGTATACTGACTTTTATCGTAAGGATAAAACCGTACCTAGTGTATTAAATACGTTCGCTAATATTTAATACACAAATTTAATAATTTTAAAATGAGCATTATTGTACAAATATAATTGAATAAACTTAATTAATACATTTAAACCTCACTTGAGTCAAACTATAGCGTTTTAAATAACCACTAATATTAAATACAAAACAATAATAATCATAAAATATTGTACAGATATAATTGAATATAGGTACTTAAATAATAATAAAAATATAATAATATTAAGTACTCGTATAAAAATAAACATATAATAATATTAGATAGGTACTCTTATAATATTAAAATAAATAATTAAAAATATTAATACCTATATATTTTAAACTTCATTAGGACCAAATCGTAACGTCTTAAATAATTTCACTAATATCAAATACAAATAAATAATAGTCATAAAGTATTGTACAAATATAATTGAATACACTAAAATAATATAATAAAAATAAAATGATATTAAGTACTCGTATAAAAATAAACATATAATAATATTAGGTAGGTAGGTACTCTATAATGTTAAAATAAATAATTAATAAAAAATATTGTGCAAATATAATTGAATATAATAATAAAAAAATAATATTTTTGTTTATTTGTTGCTACATATATTAGAACTATGGCATTTAGAACTACACAAAATATTTTGTTGTTTACATTTGCATCGTCTCGTAGTGCACTTAGTTTTGCAAGAACAAAAAATAAACCCTTGTCCTCCAGTTAATGAATTTTGAGTACTAGCAGTCCTCAGTGGTATTTCGATATTCGGTACATCATTGCTACTAATAAATTGTTCCTTGCATTGAAATATTTGGTTTCTGGCATAAAGTGATGACAAAATTCCATTTTTGGTTCCTATTTTTATAGAATCCATCATCAGTAACACTTAATATAACACCTAACACATTATTTGCATCGACTTTTCCTCTATCAATACAAGGCACTGGAATTTTCACTGTCGTTTCGACTGTTAGAGGTGGAAATTTATTTTCACTCAGTAATTTCATTTTTTTTGCTTGCGCAAGTAATCCATCAGTAGCCTTTTCCCGTGCTTTTTTAAAATTTTGTTTTTGTTCAGATAGGTTGACTAAAATTTTTTTATTTTCATTTTCAATTAATACCTCCATCTCATTTTCATTTTCAATTAATACCTCCATCTCATTTTCATTTTAATTTAATACATCCATTTCGTTTTCATTTTCATTTTCATTTTCTACAAATTGTAGTAAGTCATTTTCGTCATTTACATTATTAATTATATCATTGGGTAAAAATGACATTTTTAATCCAAGACTAACTTTTTTCCAAACATAGCTTCATATGGAGGTTGTTTGATGCCAAGATGATAAGCACTATTTTTGGCAAATTGACAAAATCTCAATCCTTTACTCCACTTTCTAGACAGATTTTCTTCCATCCACGCATAAATGATTTTTTTCGATGTCCTGGTTAGCTCGCTTAACACTCCCCTGGCTTTGCGAATGACGTGGCTTCCTGTGTACAATTTTTAGACCATCCCACATTAGAACTAAATCATTTATAATATGATTCACAAACTCTCTACCATTGTATGTAGTATGCATGGAGCTCCAAATATACAAAAAATATCTATAATATTATAAACAACTTCGCTTGCAGTTTTTGTTTTTAAAGGTCGTAAAGAAACAAACTTAGTAAAATGGTCTTGGTAAACCAAAATAAATTTAAAATCACCATCTTTATTACTTTGCATATCTATCAGATCGACCTGTGCACGAGAATTAAAAGTTTTGGATAAAATTGGTTTTATTACTAAACCTTTTTTGGGATGAGCGTGTTTTTATTACATATTTCACATAACTGTAAATATAATAAAATTATATCCCTGGTAATATTTTTGTATTTTTGTTTTATTGAATGCTCCATTCGGTTTCGACCCCCATGACCACAATTTATACGAGTCATGTGCAATATATCGAACATTTCATTGCATTTTACAAAATAAATAATGTCACCATTGGTTTTACTTGGTGGAACTATTAACTTTTTAGACTCACCGATTGTGAGAACGTCAAATCTATTTAGTCTCCTGTATTCGTTTGTTGTTTTCTTTGAATTGACCTTCTCTTGTTCTACCTCTTTTATGATTTCATTGTATTTTTTATTAGGTACTTATTAGAGAACTGCATTCACTTTTTGTAATTTCTTTAAGTTTTAATTCAATTTTAGTTTTAAAATCAGATACACACATTTCGTTAGCCATTGCTATAGACGTACTAATATAAGCTCACAAAAATACGAACTACAGCACAATTAGTACTATTTAGATAAGGTGTATTTTGTGTACAGGGCCGGCGTTACACAATTTTGACGGGGGGGTGAGATCAAGAATTTGCCGACTGAAATTTAATTTATGCCGATTCATAATTTCTTTAAAACATCAACATTCAACAATCACTTCTGCAACTGTATCCGGGGCCGACACAAGAAAAATCTGACGGAAGGGGAGGGGTGTCATACTAAAATTGCTGGCTCCAAATATCTTTGCAGACTCGAAAAAAATTTAAAACCGGAATAATAACAACGAATGTAATTTTAAAATAATTTTTAATGTAAATCAAATATTACATAAGTACATATTATTATACATGGTTAGTCTAAAATTAAATCCAACATATATTATGATACATGTATATCATTATTTATCATTATATTTATCAATTAGGTTTAGGTACCTATAGGAATATGATTTTTATTAAAATGTTAGTAAAGGTAAAAAGTAAATAATTAAATTAATAATAACACCAGGCACCAAGTTTTTATATTCTATACAATATTATAAAAATTTAAAATAATAACAATGTTTTTACAATAATTGTGGATTATACATTAATTCGTCGTTCTTTAAGGGTTGCCCAACTTTCTATCATTGTTGTCATGTCTATCTCATCCAAAATATCCTTGGATGAGTTCAGTACCATAAGATTGTCTAATCGCTCGTCAGTCATTGTTGTTCGCAAATGATTTTTTACAAACTTAAGAATACTGAATACTCTTTCATTGGTCGCTGTAGAGACTCGTGATGTATATGCTAAGCGACATAAAGCATTAGCTGATGGTATAACAGTTTTCAATTTATTACTTGATTCCATAATTGATTTTAATGTATTATTATAATCATTGTCTGTATTAAGTCTTAATATATTTATTTCACACAGAATTCCATCAAAATCAGTTACCTTAGACAAATCTGAACCTGGAGAAAATAAAGAAAAAGCTTTCTTTACATCTTCTAATGTAATGGTCGATTTTAATGGAACTGATAAAATATGGTAGATAGGTTGAACCGAAGAAAGACAGGACTTCAAATTTTCTGCCATTAAATTTATTAATGTATCTAACACTTGACCAAATTCTTTTCGATAAAATGATTCTAATGTAAAATCAGCTTGAGTATTGGAATTGAAATCAATTTTCTTAGGATTCAACCGTTTCCTATGATGTCTCTGAAAATCAACAACTGGGTCCACTTCCATTTTCAATGAAAATACTTTGGCACTTGATATGAGTTTATTCAATTGGTCTGTATCATTTCGGATTTCTTCTAATGATCTTACTGCACACTCTATTAACACAATACCATCAACGATATTGAGATCTGAAGCCTCCAATTGTTCTGTCAGTGTTTTCATTTGATACATTATGGTTTTCATTGTATACATACTAACAATGAAGTCAAATGACAAACACTTTTTTTCTAATCCTAGAGCTTGAGTTTTAGTTTTTTGGTCTATGGTTTTATCTGTTGTCAGATCATTTAGAACACTTATAATTATTTCATATGAAGTGTAAACTGCTTTAAAGGACTCGGCACGTGCAGTCCACCTGGTCTTTGATAAATTGCGAAGTTTTAATGACCCTTCAATCTCAAGCAACTTTTTATGTAGATATCCACCTCCACAATCATCCTGTAAATTAAACAAAATTAAAAATTATAATTAAACTGTCTACTTAGAAACCTAGTTACTTAAGTGTTTTAAAATATTTTATTTCCCTAATTTATGACAACATTTTTTATAAAATGTATTGAAAAAATTATGATTTATACCAATTATTTTGTTTGGGTATTGTAAGAATTTTACCATAATATTAAAGTTATAAAATTAAGCCTTAATGAACTTTTTTTTATCTAACACAAGTTGTCTAGCTATATGCCTATATGTATTATTAACTAAAAAATAAAAATAACTTACTTCTAATGCATCCAAAAGATATTCTTTAGTTTCACTAAAACAGTTTTCTTCTTCTGAAGAAGGTTGTAAGTAAGTTGTGCAAGTTGTGGTATTTTTGGTTACCTATTAATAAATTAAACATAAATCTACTTAATGTACTAAGAATTAATAATATATGTATAAATTGAAATATATACATTAATATAAAATAACAATCTGTGCTGGTTTTCTATCATTTGAAAAAATATTTTAAATAAAAATACCATTTCTTATGCAGGTACTTAATTGAATACATTTTATTTTAAACTAACTTACAGTTGATGAATATGCTTTATGTAAGTATTTTGAAGCTTCGAATGTATTTTCTGGTGCACCGAAATGCTTTACTGAAACTCGTTTTCCATTATGTTGCTGACGTTCATGTTTAGCACGATAATCTTTATTAAATACACCACCACACTTAAGGCACTCAAGTTTAATTCTTTTTCTTTTATTTTCCATTATAAATTGAAATTAAAAGTGAAAATTATAATAATATAAACCTACTCACACACGTCACACAGACGACAGAACGTGTTTTGTGAAATGATTGGTGGTGTCTGTACTGCAGTAGACGGTAGACAGTAGTGTAGTACTGTAGTGGATGGATGCACGGGATACGGGAAAATGATTATCAGTTTATACTAATAGTTTTAAAAATAGATATGGGCTATTCCACGGCTATAGTAGGTATTTGTATAATTTTTATTTATATCAATAATCAATTTGCCATTTGCCAACTGATATCGGAACTATTTATATTTTATAATTGGAAATTGGAATGTTTTTGTAAGATATTTAATTTTTATTTGTAAATACAACAAATAGGTTATAGTTATTTTATCTAAAAAATTCCGTATACCGAAAGCGCCGACTTTCATTACGATTATTCGATGGCGGGGTGTCACGACCCCCAATACCCCACTTGCCTCCGGCCCTGTTTGTGTACCTTTAATATAATGAGTTGATAAAATACAATAACAGCGATGAATTAACAAGATACGCGTGGACATCTATAATCGTAATAAAATCGTACGATAAAAATTACTATTTGTATTAAATATTAGCAAACGTATTTAATACACTAGGTACGGTTTTATCCTTACGATAAAAGTCAGTATACGGTTTTGCCCAAATGAGGTTGGCCATAACTAGGTTTGCCCGGTCAAAAGCCGAAATATGACATTTTGCCCAAGGATTGTGGGCAATTCGCGTTTTGCCCGATTTCGGCTTTTGCCCGTAACATATACACTTCAAACTGGATACACATTGAAATAATTAAATATGACGGTTCATTTTGGGAAAATAAAATGGTCAACAAATTAAAAATGTTTGTTGCATTATTAAATATATTTTAATTTTTAATCCATAATTATTTGTTGTACTGAATTATTTTTTTTATTTTACATTTTATAACGAATGTTTGCTCCCAGAGAATTGGATAGAATAAAAAATAGTATTAATTGTTGTTATTAAAATTTTAGCTGTTCATGGTTCTGTCAAAGATGATAATAATTATTACATAGTAATATTATATACCGGACTAGGCATAATATAATATTATTTTTGTCTAAAATTAAATTTATTCTAAAAAAAGATATAAACGTGTTAATCATCATATTCCACTCATAAATGACTAACCCACCCATAACCAACCCAATACCCATTTAACAACTTTATTAGTACTTTAACAACTGCATCATGTCAAAAAATACACAAAAACTATTATATAAGAAGTTTATGTGGTAGGTAGTAGCCAGTAGGTACATATACAAAACTATAACGTAAAATATATGCAATACATTTATCTATTAAAAAAGTGGGTATCGCTTTGCTGTATATTAGTGGGTGGGGTGGACCTCGGACTATGGTAGGTTAAATTTGAATGTAATGATAGGTATCATTGTATACGAAAAACGATTCTGAACGGAGATGATTTGTCAGTTTAGGATATATTATATTTAAATATTGTCATATATTCTATTTTGAAACAAATAGTATAGTTACTATATGTTACTATAGTTACTTTATAGTATCTGTTTATTAGTAAAAAAAGTATTTGGCAACATACGCATAATGAGAGTATGAAATTTAATTTAAATTTTGACATATTTCGTATAAATTCGAACTTTAAGCACTTATAAAAAAAAATTGTGACTAACGATTTCGGATTTTTTTTCATCACTTTAAGAAGAACTTATAAGAAACCTTGTATTAAATTTTCAAGATTTTCTGGCCACCCAAAAAATTTTTATCGGCATTTGAAGAAAAAAAACTTAGAAAAGTCGAAAATTTCAATTGTCTATACCTAAGTAGCTTAAAAATGGTCAAAATATTTTGAAAATTTAACTGTAGAGATAACCATAATATAAACATTTGGTGAAAATTTCAAGTATTTACAATGATTCGTTTTTGAGTTACAGCAAAATCAAAAAATTGATTTTGTCGAAAAGTGGTTTTTCGTAAAATTGCCGTTTTTTTGTCACCTTTTTTTTTTTTGTTTTTCTCGATTTTTTTGAAAACTTCCTATTCAAAGAGGGGCTGAAGTCAAAAATCGGAGCATTATTACTGCTTCAAATGTTGTTGTCAGACATAAAAAAAAAAACACACATCATTGTAAAATCAATAGGTACATTCTTCACTCCGTTCAGAATCTAAAACTAATATTTTGATATTTAGGTTATAGTTGTACATTATTATGAGATATTATATAATATTATAATAATACAGTTAATTTATATTTTTTTATAAAATACTGAGTAATACGTATATCGTATATCTAAAGACGCAATAAATATAAATCGCGTAGTTACGCCCGGATATCTATTACAGCGGCACTTGCGTATTATATTATATGCATTTTATATTTATGCGACCCGTAACATACGAATAACGAATGTTCAGAAAATAATGAAAACCGCCGGACCGCCCCCGTACGAGTACAATCGTCGGCCAACCACCGACTACGAATACTGGGCGTGGCCTAAACGTCGCGTGCTTGTGGATCGCGAAAACACTTTAATAGCGCATTCTCTTGGCCGTTGCATACGTTTCGTTTTTGGTATAGCGTCCTCTTAAAATATAATTTTTTTTTTGTAGTAGTATATTATTATTGAGATGTTTAGTTTCAACTCTCGTTGGTTTTGTTAATTCATTGGGTTTTTCCTGTTTTTTTTTTTTTGAGAAGAACGTGTCTTGAGTTTTAAGTTTTTTTTTTTGGTGGTTCATTTACTGTCTTACTAAAATCTTCAAGTGTCTCGTCATTATTTGATGTAGCATCAATGAATGCTTCTAAAGAGTTTAATTGTTTTAATGCTTGTTTAAATATTCACTATTTTTATATTGGTTATTTTATTGGCTAGACTAATAGCATTTTCTTTAAATTGTTCTTGCATGTTTATTGTTTTTTTTTTATTTTCCAGTGTCTTAATATGAACTTGTATTTCATCATCTTTGTTTGAAGTTGCATCAAAATTTATATTTTCTGTATTTTCTGCTGACAAAATAGCAATATTATCAGAATTTTCTGTTAACATTGTCTTCAGAGCAAGATAATGTATGTGCTTACATATCATAGACTTCGTTTGGTAATCAGGACAAGAACATTGAAATGTGTAAACACACAACTCACAAATAGAACATACCATCGGACAACACACATCATTATTATTTATTTTTATTTTATAATACCTACCTATTAGTAAACCTACCTATTTAAAATGTCAACTTTTAAAAACAAGAATCAATAAAAAATATTCAGTCAAATACTGACACTTAACTATAATCAGTGGTTATTAATCACTAAAGAATAAAATTAAATGAAACCTTTTTCAGATAATGAGACAACTTAATAACAATTAATCTAATACCTTGATGCATTACATAATAATAAAATGTTAATAGATATGAATAACAAAACAAAACTAACTCAATAGTAATCTATATTGAGAATTATTAGATGGATAATAATAATAAAAGTTAACATATCTATGCTATGTTTATAACCCGAAGATATGATGCTAAAATTGAATTGAATTTACTTCTTAAATCAATAAACCTATCATATGACATGGGTAAATCTAATGTAATTGTATAGGTATGTATTTGCCATAGTGTAATGAGCCGGACTTGGTGAAGATGGCTCAACACGATTTAACGACGAAGTCCACTTTGTTGTATGTCTTCTTCAGTGAGCGTAGGAAATTTGAAGTAAATAAACAACTCGTTTATAAGTCTGAATTAAAAGTTATTTATTTACTGAGACAATGTATAATAAAAGCTAGCCCGATGTGTTGTTAAATATAGAACAACGCCACCGGTCTATGCGTAAGTGAGGCTTAACTATGTCTAAATCTTAATACTACCACAACCCTTTTTATATTAAACTATTATGGGCGTAGTCCCTAAAATATACGTACGTGTCATGGTAAACAGCAAATTCGACTATAAGTTTCTATTTCGTGTTTAATATAACCAATTATTTGCATACATAATTTTAACATGAATTCTAAGAATTCTTATACAAGATTATTAAAACTATGTTCATAAATCCAATTATCTAATTATCCATTATTAAGTATAATATATTAATATTCAATATTCTAAACAACTAATATCAGCTCAGGGTAATAAAAATAAGGTAATTAAATAATAAAGTCGGATTACTACAATAGGAAATCGAGAATAATCATCTTTCGCAGAAGTGAGATTATTATTAACTTGATCGGTAATAATATCTGACCCAGTAATAAAATTAAGCAACTTAGTACGCAAAATTTGATCAGCTCTCGAATAAATTTTAAATCCAAACACTACGTTTAATTTCACTTTCATCTTTATCTGGACACTGTAGATTTTTCAATAAGGTAATCGACATTGGCACCTACTTATTAACATTTCTTCTAGGGAAATGTTTTATATTGTTGGACTTACTTTATTTTTTAATTCTTGCGACCAAATATCAATTATATATTTAACTCGTTGTATGATTTCTTTGTATGTAATTTCAGAAATAACATATTTAATATTTTTTTCATTCACTATTATTCTGCAATCAAATTTTGAAATATAAATAATAATTCAAATTATCTATTTGTTTAAAATCTTTAAGAGCAGTTTACAAAACATATTTTGTTTTAAAAGGAAGTGTATTAAAAAAACTTTCAAATAAGTTATCATTATTTATAACTAAACCACAGATAACATATTCCAAATATCTCCCCAACCAATAAAAATTATTTTACCAATTACTCGCCATTGTTCGTCTTCAAAATCATGTGTGATGATAGGTATTTTCCAATAATATCCTGTGGTAGCCATTTCATAAAAATTGGACCAACATTCAACAACACATTTTTACAAACTCCACCAACACCAATTGCATTTTCTACACTTCTGTTAGGTAACTTAAATTTAAATTGAGGATACATTTCAATGTGTCTACATGCTTCAATCAATTCATTGAAAATACGTTCTCTGTGTAGAATTAGTTTTGTTTTCTCTTCTAATGGCTGTGGTACAGAGTAATAGTTATAGTCATCAAGATTAATAGGTATTTGCTGTTCCAGATCCTCATCAGTTATTTTTTTTCATTTTTTAAAGGTTCTTGAAGGTTGTATCCGTTTATAATTTCCTTAAAATTAGGAAAAGTATTATTAATGTCCTACATAATTTTCAGTCTACAACAGTTAACATTGATGTTGGCGAATTTGAACGTGATAAGTCGTCAAACAAATTTTTTATTGAACCAACTACATAATCTGACACTCTTTTTTTTCTGGTAATGATAATATTATTTTGATAACTTTAAGCCACTAACGGAATATACTTCAATTATACCAGGTATAGGTAAAGGTGAACCAGAAGTGAAAGATATTCGAGCATTATTGTATGATCCCTCATCATTTAAAATGTATTATAAACTTTTGTTTAATGAACCATATTGTGAAATACCTATAAAAATCATTAGAAAGAAAATAAACCAAAATTTAAGTATTGAAGGAGAAACATATCAGTTTCAAAAATTATACAAAAACCTTTTGCCTTTAACCAAATCAAGATGGAATGATTTACAAAAATTGAAGCAATTTATGCCTATAGACAATCATTCCTTTTATGATACGTTATCTCATTTGAATACTTTCAAAACCAAAGTTGCTAAAATATAAAATGTTTATTTATTGAATAAACGGGCGTGAGCCCAAGTTAATATAATTAGGTGTACAATACAATCATACAATAACAAAATATGAATAAAATAACAAAGTATAAAATATAAAATTAAACTAAACAATGAATACAAAGTGTAAAACTATGAAAGGAACAACGGATCCTCATTGGCTATAATTTCAATATTCTCGTAATAGGTTCATTTTTTAGATAGCTTGTAGTGCAGAAGGGTATTAAGAAAGGATGATTATTGCGGGTGGACATAGCAGGAATTTTAAATTTAATGAGAAAAAAGGGATGGGGAATCGACCAAGCCTGTTAGGAGTTTGTTAAGGATAAAGCGATTATTGGAGCGACGACGGTCAGCAAGGGAGGATAAGTTAACCAAACTAAGAAGAGGAGTGTAATCGTGAGGAGTGCAGTTTATGTTAAGAGAATGTTTCATGTAACATAAAAATTTTCGCTGAATTCGTTCTAGTTGAAGACAAGCATCAGTTGATTGGGCATCCCATACAACTGAGCCGTATTCTACGATTGGACGTACAAGTGCACAATATATTGTTTTGAGGGATGCGGAGAGCTTAAATTCGCTGGATATTCTTTTGACGAATCCCAAAACCTTAAGGGCTTTGCATGTAACTCTGTCTATGTGAGCTCTAGGACAAAGAGAGGGAGTAAAAGTAAAACCGAGATCACAGATGCTAGAGTCAGCTGGAATTAAATTAGAGCCATTCAACGAGTAAAGATGAGTAAGGGGAGAACGACTTCTTGTGAATGTCATTGGCCGGCACTTTTCAATATTTAATGTGAGACCGAAAGATTCAGCCCATGTAGAGAAGCTATTTAAATCATCCTGGAGTTTGAGACAATCATCGACAGAGTTAATTTCGAGGAAAATCGTCATATCACCGGCAAAAAAAAGAAGTTTGCTATGTTTGAGAAAGGAGCTAGTACTGTTAACAAACAAAGAGAATAGAAGCACCTCTTATAGATGTCCTCCCTGGGGAACGCCTGATGGAGATAAAAATGTGACAGATTTAGTGTTGAACAAATTAACCCATGGAGATCTATTTATTAATAATGAATTTAACCAAGATAAAATAGGATCCCCAAATCCAATAGCACGAAGAACAGAGACTAGAACCTCGTGGTTAACGGAGTCAAACGCCTTAGCAAAATCGGTATATATGACATCAACCTGTGTTCCATTTTTAAAAGATCCGAATATGTAATTGCAGAAAACAAGATTACAAATAATCGTGGATCTGACTGGAAGGAAACCATGTTGTTCATTTGCTAAGATCAAATTTACTGAAGGCTGAATAGCGTGTAAGACCAATGACTCAAAGAGTTTAGAAATATGCCCTAAAATAAAAATTGGTCTGTAATTAGAGACTAACGTACGGCGACCTGATTTTAAAATGGGAGTAATAGAACTAATTTTCAACATGTCAGGAAAAATACTATCATTGAGGGATCTTCGAAACAGGGACCAAAGAGAATAGAGAATAATGAACCTCGTTCTGTAGAGGAAATCGCCAAGTATTCCATCGGGTCCAGTAGAAGACACATTTTCTAAAGTATTAAGCTTGAAGAGGACATCGTTTGCAGAGAAGTAACAGTTGTTAGGTAAGTCAAAGAACTGTATATCTAATGTCTGAAGATTTGAAGTAACGGGCTCTGAAGAATAAACCGAACTTTTGTTTAGCAAACAGATTAACACAAGAACTATTAACACCATCTAAAGAAACTGTGTTCGGAACAGCTTTGTGGGAGCGATTCTTGCGTACAAAATCCCAAACAATTTTGGGATTTGAGGATAGAGATATTTCAGACACTTTGAAAAATTCTTTATGACATTTTTTGGAAGTATATTTACATTTAGCATGATGCAGGGAAAATGCAGTGTAATCAGTAGGGTCGAAGGAAGATTTAAACTTTGCATGAGCTTTATTCTTAAGATAAAAAAACGATTTTAGGTCTTTAGATACCCATGTGGGAAAACTGGATTTATAGAAGCGTGATATAGGGACGAATCTTAGGATTGAATTATGAAGAGCATCAGAAAAGGTATAAACCGCAGTATTTAAGTAAAAGTTGGATAGAGTAGAGTACCAATCGAAGGAAGACAAAAATAAATTATTGAAACATAATCGGTGTTTTTGAAATTCAGAAAGTAATGTATGTGATGAATTATATACAGTAAGGGTGGAGATATACGGAAATGAAATTTTTAGAGGAGGATGATATGGGTCTGGTGGTACAAACGGTTCAAGAGATTGGGTAACAACAAAAGAGTCTAAGTTACAACAAAATAGATCGAGTATGGAACCCTTAAGTTTAAAATATAAATTTTTTGGTAGAATCCATTGAAAGCAAGTATTTCTGGAACACATGGTACACGAAGAGCGCGGATGAAGAAGTATAAGTAAGGCCATGTGAATCATTAGACCTAGAAATTTCAGGCAAATTTTTATCACCACAGATTAAGAATATGTGTTCAGGATGGTGTTGATAAACCGTTTCTAAGACTGACATAAAATTTTCAAAGAAATTAGATGGACAAAAAGGAGGAAAATAGGCACCATTAGTTATAAACTTGGAAGACCCAACAGTGAGGATCACAAATAAGTGTTCAAAATTTATTTAACGAACAACAACTAATTTAGAGAATAAATCTTTTCTTATACCAATGAGTACTCCGCCACCCTTTAAACAATTACTAGTATTAGAACATTTATCATAGTCTAGATCTATCATCATCATTATCTGTAGATAATATAATTGGAAAGACCAAGTTCACAATTAGTAAAAGAATCGGTCAACCAAGTTTCAGTTAAAACAAAAAAATCATAATTTATACAGGCTACATTACATTTAAAATTTACAATTTTTGTCCGGAGACCACGGCAGTTTTGATAAAAACCAAAAATTGAGTTAGCAACAGGCGAATGATTCAGGGGTTGTTGATAGTTGACCTTTGATTGAAATTTCCATCCCTAGGTTGGTGAGACACAACTTTCGGAAGACCATTTATATGAGCTATATGCAGTCCGACTTCGCCAGCTTGAATTCTACGATCAAGTTCAGAGTGGAAGTTACGCAATAGGGTCTGTTGTAGGGGAGTCTTATCTTTAGCAATGTAAAAGTTAGGCGGGAGATAAATACCACTTTTCTTAATATTATAGTAATTGTATAATATATTGGAGGCACATTCTTTAGACTCAAGAATTTATTTCAGAGGGCGAGTGTTGTTAGGCTGAGTTTTAGCCAAATGAATCCATTTGTAGCGAGCAGGAAGGTTTCCTATAAGAGGCACTACAATTTTTTCAAAAGCAGATTTGTCGTCGGTGATACGCTGAAAGGCAGATTCAAGATTAAGGAATACTGTATACCAAAAGGTTGGTTGAGCATCTTTCCCGTTCAAAAGCTTCCTGGAAAACTTGGGCAACAACAGAAGAAGAAGAGGCAGGAGAATCCAGGGATTCAAGCTTCAAAACTTTATCTTTAAGAAATTCAACCTCTGATTTAAGAATGTTATTTTCAGCCTCGAGTTCAACAAGAAGAGAGGACAGTTTTACAATGTCAGTCTTTAGCTCTTTAAATTGGTTATCTTGCTTCAGGGACTGATTTTTAAAAGACACAGAAAATTCATTACGGATAGATAATAATTCGGTCATGATGTCATCATTGGTTGAAGAACTGCAAGCAGATGAAGGTGTAACTTTAGGTGAAGCGACGGCCGGGAATTTAGAGGCAGATCGAGTGGTAGGTTTAATGGTATTAGACATGGCACGATAGGATACTATCAGATGAACAGTGAAGCACACTGTGTCGCATATAAGGCCAAATATGCAGGAGCTAGAGTAGTTTAGTAACCAACGTTAAAGTCTTCAAGAAATGAAATAAACAGTTGATCCAAGTCCTGGTAATGAGTATACTAATAGTGTGAAATCACTGCAGTGATGACGGAAACAGAAAAATGAGTACTCACGATCAACGTCCACTGCAATAAGCAACCAGAAAAAAGTAGATATTGGAAGAAACAGGTCGAAAACACTAACAACGCACTATCAATAGTTAAAAATTGGAATGGATAGAAACGCGGAACGGTGAGAAGTAGAAAAAACGCACAAAAAAATAATAGTTAATTTATGATAATGTACACCAAGCTTGTTATCACTTATATTATTATTATTATTACAAAATATACGGGTTTCTCCTATAACATTAAAGTACAGTACAATTTATTAGAATAATAGTAGAAAATTGAAAAGTAAAATAATATATGTAAATAACAGAATTACAATTATAATAAGACAGTTATTAAGTAAACAATTAAAACGCTTATATTAAACTTAAGAGTTTATTAACAGTGTTTAAGAAACATTAGAACAAATTATAATCAAAAGAGGGGTCCTCATTGGCAAGTGACATAATTCGCCTTAAAGGCTCATTTTGCAGATAATTTGTGTTGGCGGTAGGAATATGGAAGGTCACATGAGAACGAAATACATGCGAAGGGACTTTGAAGTTAATTTGGGAAAGCAAGCAAGGGGAATCAATATGGTTAGTAATTAGACCACGAATAAATTTTAAATTTAAAGTTCTTCTTCGTTCAGCAAGAGTAGGCAGGCCAAGTACGTTAGCGATATTGGTATAATCGTGAGCTAAATTGGAAATGCCTAACATAAAACAACAAAATATCAAAAATCTAAGTTGAACACGTTCGAGTTGGTTAATATCAGAAACAGTGTACAGATCCCAGACAACCGACCCGTATTCTAAAATAGGACGAACTAAAGCGCAATATAGTGATTTTAACGATTTTGACAATTTAAAGTCTTTAGATAGACGCATAACGGTCATAATCGATAATAACTTTTAGGTAACAAGATAGATAAACAATACTGTTAGAAAAAAAAATGTCCTATCAACACTCCCACCAGAACACCGTAGTGTCAGTGAGCGAAACAAGCGTGACTGAATCAGTTATAAAGTATAAAAATAACATATTACAATTTACCATCATGGTTACATAATATATCACTGGTTACCGATTTTTGGTATAGGTATTATCAAGTATCATTTTAGTAAATAAATGATAATAAATGGCGGTTAACTGTTTCTGAAAACATGTGTTTATTTGTTAATCGTTAAGTTAATTTTCCATTATCAAATATCGAATATTAAATATTAATTATTATGTATATGGCATAGTATGTACCTACTTGGATTCAGGGTTAGAGCTAAGACTAAAGTAGTTAAAGGTCTATTCACACATTTTTTCTTTTTTTTTAATTATACATTTTTACAATGCCCCTTTCATTAAAGGTTTTCTTTTAATTAAAAATAAAAATAATTACAAATCAATCTATGTATACTAAACAAAAATAATAGAATAGGTAAGTTATTTTGATTGCACAAATAAAGAGACATGACAAATAATCTACATCAGACTTATATTACAATGGTTTGTGCATCGAGAAAGTGAGTCCTGTGTTGTTAATCTGATGCAAGGTTATAGGCCTAGAGCCCGTTGTACATTGTGTCTACCCGATTTTCCATTTATAATTATAAGTAGGGTTCGGATTTGAAGGCAAATGCCTTTCTTTTATTAATCATAATGGAAAAATAATTTTTATACAAAAATGTGTTTCATTTAATTTCTTAGACGATGGATCTTTTTTTATTGCCTTTTTACTTATAAATGCCTTTTTGCCTTTTTTTTACCTTTTGTACTTATAAATGCCTATTTTGTGTTTAATTTTTCAGTTGATTTTATAATTTTATACACAGCTTGCGTATTATCGCTACAAATGGGTTTTATTATTCGCAATATTCATCGATATCGTTTTATCGAGTATTTGGTATGGCCATAAAATTACCCGTACACCTATTTAAAGATTAAGATATGTTCGTAATGCGTAGATTCGAGATTGTTCGTCAGTCCGCCTGCATTTGTCGATCGCAATAATTGTCGTTGAATAATTTTTCCACGCATTTATTTATTTTGATTTATTTTATTCTATTTTTTTAATTATGCCAAAAGTTAAACAAAATCACAATTCCAAGTTGAAAAAGTATGTTTCAGAATTCGGTGAAAATATTTTTTCAACCGATGGATTAATTTTATATTGTAAAATTTGTGACGTCAAAGTGTCAAGTGAGAAAAAATTCCATATTCAGCAACATATCGGAAGAGATAAATACAAAAATGCGCTTGCAAAAATTGAAAATAGTAAAAAAAAATCAGCCTTTCATTAATAAAAATACCATTAAGTCAGATTTCAATTACGATTTGTGTAACGCGTTGGTTTCGGCAAATATCCCTATGAATAAATTGAATAATGACGTTTTTAGATCTTTTTTATCAAATTATTGCAACAAAAATATACCATGCGAATCGACATTACGAAAAGGATACTTTGATAAATGGTATGAAGAGGTTTTGTCGAAAATTCGTGAAGCTGTAGGTGAACATAAAATATGGGTGTGTACTGTGTATTGACGAAACCACAGATTCAGAACGCCGAAACGTGGCTAACATAATAGTTGGAATTCTACAACCAGAAAGTGTTGGAAATTTGTATCTTCTTCACACAGACTATTTAGATAAGGTAAATAGTAGTACGATTACCCAGCTATTTGACAAAGCAAATCATATATTGTGGCCAACTAATATAAAATACGACAATATTTTGCTTTTTATATCTGACGCGGCTCCTTATATGAAGAAAGCGGGTAGTCAAATTCAAACTTTGTACCCGAATATTATTCATTTAACTTGTTTGGCTCATGCATGTCATAACGTCTGTGAAGAAGTATGCGCATATTATAAAAATGTAGACCAGTTAATTTCTGAAATGAAAAAGACATTTTTAAAATGTCCTAAGAGAATCGCAGTTCTGAAAGAAAAATATCCAGAATTGCCAAATCCACCTAGACCGATAATAATTACACGTTGGGGTACATGGATTAATGCAGTAAAATACTATTGTACAAATTTCAATGAACTGAAATCTATAATTGAAGAATTCGAAGAAGAATCTGAATGTGTGAGAGCAGCTAAACGACTTTTTAAAATGCCATCGATACAAAGTAATCTGGTGTATATTGTATCTAATTTTGGATTTTTACCTGACACAATTACAAAACTAGAAACAAGAGGTAACAAATATTATTTTTATGTGTTTTACATGATTTATATATTAAAATATACTATGTATGTTTTAGGTGTATTACTATCGAAAAGTGTAGATATTGTAAATAATATACAGATTAAACTCGAAGAATGCAATGGTGAAATAGCTAAATTGATTTTGGATAAATTCAACAAAGTTATATCGAAGAAAAAAGGATGGGAAAATATAAAAAGATCAACCAAGTATTGATTGGAGAAACCACAAACGATGACGATCTATCAAGTAGCAATCTTAATTTAGATAATTATTTAAGTATGAAATACGCCCCCATAACTTCGGTGAACGTAGAAAGATCCTTTTCGATGTACAAAAATATTTTGAGCCCTAACCGTAGCCGTTTTTCTGAAGACAATTTATCAAAATACATGGTAGTCAATTTTTTTTTAATACCAACTAGTTTATTTTGCATTAAATTAACTGGTATAACTCAAGTAAGTTAATATTTAAAATTGTTTGTAATTTGTATTTTTCTTAAAATGTCTGCATTTAAAAGTGTTTAAAAAATGTTCACTATTTTATTTTGTAGTATACCTATTTATGAATTGCCTTTTTATATAAATTAAATGCCTTTTTTTGCCTTTTAGATTCTGTACGGAGTGATGAATGTATTGATTTTACAATGATATGTGTTTTTTTTTTGTGTCTGTCGACAACATTTGAGGCAGTAAAAATGCTTCGATTTTTGACTTCAGCCCCTCTTTGAAAAGGAAGTCGAATCTAGTTGGTACTTTGGGGGGTCAAAAGTTATAAATTTTCAATATTTTTTAAGTGAGTGGGGAAAAACCTTAAAAAAATGACGGAAAAACGGGATTTTTTACGCAAAACCAGTTTTCGTCAAAATCAAATTTTTATTTTGCTAAAACTCAAAAACTAATCGATGTAGATAATGTAGATACTTGAAATTTTCACCAAATGTTTATATTAGCGTTCTCCATACACAGTTAAATTTTCAAAGAATTTTGACTTTTTTTGAACTATTTATAAACAATTGAAATTTTTAATTTTTCTAAGTATTTTTTTTTAAATAACGATAAAAATCTTTTGGCCGGCCAGAAAATCTTGAAAATTTAATACAAGGTTTCTTATAAGTTGTTCTTAAAGTGATAAAAAAAATCCGATATCGTTAGTCACAATTTTTTTTTATAAGTGCTTAAAGTTCGAATTTATACGAAATATGTCAAAATTGCGAAAATTTGCAAGTAATTTTGTGGTTGAAAAATCGTAAAATTTTTTTCTTTTATAACTAAGTTTTGAAAATTTGGTACAAGGTTCTCCATAAATTTTTCTTCAAATATCTGTGAAAAAACTCTACCGGATTCAGACAAAAAATTTTTATGAGTGTTTGAAATTTAAATTTTTACAAAACCGCGTTAAATTACGGTTTAGCCTCAAACGATTTTTGATATTTGTTGTTGTTCAAACAGTATAATTCGTAAATACTTGAAAACTTTACCAGTTATTTAGATTGCCATTTTCTTTACGTGATTTGATTTTCAAAACATTTTGACTTTGTTTGAGCTATTTATAGTCAATTGAAATTTTCAATTTTTTTTATTTTTTTTTTATAAAAGTTGATAAAAAAAATTTAGCTGGGACAAATTACTTTAAAATTTAATTGAAGGGTCCACATAACTTGTTCTAACTCTCATTCAAAAATTATAAAAATACATAGACACAATTTTTTTTTATTAGCATTTGAAGTTCAAATATTGACAAAAATTCGTCAAATTCATGAATATTTTTAACTATTTGATAACGATTTTGCTATTTGTTTTTATCCAAAAAGTATAAGTTGTTGAAACTTGAAAATTTTATCAGTTGTTTATATTGGCATTTTCTTTGTATAATTTTTTTTTCAAAAGATTTCACTCATTTTTAATCAATTTATAGGCATTTGAAATATTCAATTTTTTTTTTATAAATGTTGATAAAAAAAAAATTTAGCTGGGACAAAATACTTGAAAATTTAATAGAAGGGTCCACATAAGTTTTTCTAACTCCCATTCAAAATTTATAAAAATACATAGGCACAAAATTTTTTTATAATCGTTTATAAGTGCTATAATATTGACAAAATTCGTCAAAATCATGAATATTTTTAACTATTATTTGCCAGGGAGACGTACCGTTGCAATACGATAATACGAAGCAAACAGAATACAGTGTATCCAGTTTGAAAAAAAACATTACAATATATCGTGGTTTCATATTCATGATAACTGATAACAAAAATAAAATAACAATAAAATATTTGAAAATTTGAAATTATGACAACAATATTTTTTTTTCCTTTATGTGGTCATACTGGTTTTATTCCTTTTAATTGCTTTACTTTTTGCAATGTGCTAATGTGCAAGTATGTTAGACGTTAGATCATCTCTTTATATTATTAGTTATTACTCTATGTAGTAGGTATATAATTATAAATATTTTCAAATTGTTATTGAGTGATTAGTTAGAACTTCTGTTTTTGTTTAAACAATTTCAACGTTTTGTAAATATGGTTCAATCAAATAACCAAGTGACTAGTTTAATTTATCAACGTAAATGTTGCATTCAAAAGCCAATGCAACTAGTTGGTTCTTGTTTCGTCAAGGTTAGTTTACATTTGTTATGTAATTGCTTTAATAATGATTTCTTTGTAAGAATTAAATATAAGTTGTCATCATGTGAGATTAATTTTTTAGATTCTGAACAGAAATTATTTGTTTTTAAACCGTTTCGTCGGAATGAAATATATTTGGAGGGGTACAGTCAATTGGTCGTATGAAATTGGTCGTGGTAAAATTGGTCGTCTGAAATTGGTCGTTTGATAAAATAGTCGTAGTATATTTTTGTCGCAAAACGTGAATACTGGTAAAAACGTTATGTAGGTAGGTAGGTACAAATGGACAATAATCATTATAAAATATTTTGCGATAATAAGTTGAATAACAGAGTGTACAAATGTACAACTAGCATTATTACAGGCTGTATTATATTACGATAGCAACTATTATCGGATGATCTTTATCTGGAATACAAATATGTTTCATCTATAGTGTATAGTGTATATCTATTGTGTCTGTATGCACGAATTTCAGTTGACTGCGATAGACGGTGTAGTCTAGTGCTAATAATTATATAGTTGAGTTAATAAAAAATAAAAATAATAATAATTAATATGCCTCTAAATTTTATTAAAAGTGAAAGAGGAAAAGATATGCTCGTGCATGATGGTTTTTTATATCGTTTTGAAAGTAAAAAAGATAAAATAACTATATGGAAATGTGTTGAAAATTTAAAAAAGAAATGTAAAGTCAGAATACATACAGATGAAAATTCCATTCTAAGTGATGTAACCAAGATATCACATGTTCATTTTCCCGATATTGCCAAAATCGAAGCGAAAAGAGCAATGGCAAATTTAAAGGAGCTTGCTAAGAAAACTGAACTAAGTACTCAATCTGTTGTAGCAACTGTTGCTTCAGAGGTAATATATACAATTTGTTTAAACAAATAATTTAATTTTTCTAATATATTATATAATACAACTTAATATAATTTTTAATATTTTTAGTTAAATACAACAGTTTCCGGTCAAATGCCTGGCATACCGTTAATGAAAAGGACTATTCTGCATGCAAGAGAACGTGAAAATGCAGCACCAGGTATACCGCAATCAATATATGGTCTTGTTATACCAGAAGAATATAAAAAAACATCAGATGGTAAGTCATTTTTACTATTTGATTCTTTCGATCATGAGCCGGATAACTGCAATAGATTTTTATTATTTTCCACGGAAGAAAATTTGCAGAAAATGTCCGAATGCGATCATTGGTATTCAGATGGCACATTTTCATGTGTCCCATCTATTTTTAAACAATTGTATACTATTCATGGAATACAATATTCAAACGTCTTACCTTCGGTTTATGCACTATTACCAAATAAAAAAAAGAAAACATATATTCGTTTGTTGCAAAGTTTAAAAACATTAAACTGCAACTTAAAACCAAAAACGGTCATGTTAGATTTTGAAATTGGTGCAATGGTTGCTTTCAAAAAAGAATTCAGTGATATCAAAATTCGTGGTTGTCATTTTCACTTTGCTCAATCTGTCTGGAGACACATTCAAGAATGTGGTCTATCAAAACAATATAAAGAAGATTCTACTTTCGCTTTTGAAATAAAAAAATTAAACGCCTTGGCATATGTTCCAGTTGATTATGTTGTTAGATATTTTGAATGTTTAGTTGACACTCCTTTTTACCGAGAACTGGAATCTGATTTATCAAGATTACTTGACTATTTTGAAGAAACGTGGGTTGGTAAAATGGACAGGAACGGGAAAAGGAAAAATCCAAAATTTCCAATTACAATTTGGAATTGCTATGCTGATGAATATAACCTTCCAAAAACTAATAATTCAGTAGAAGGATGGCATAATGGTTTTTCGTCCATATTAAATGCTATTCACCCTAACATTTGGAAATTTATTAGAACCCTACAAAAAGAAGAAAAACTAAACCGTCTGAAAATGGTCCACTATTGCACTGGAGCAGAAACCCCTAGAAAACGAAAGAAATATAATGACACCAATGAGAGAATAAATACAATATGTAAAATATTTAATAATAGAACATTTGATGAATATATATCTGGAATAGCTCATAACTTATAATTATTATTTTCACATATAATTTTTTTAAATTTATAATTATTTACACATATTATTTTTTAAGACTTATAATTATTGTCACTTATATTATTTTTACACATATTATTTTTTTTAAATTATAATTAGTGTCACACGTATTAAATTCAAAATTATGACCAAATATTTTTTTACGTAAAATACAAATTATTTTGATAACGACTAATTTACCAAACGACCGATTTACAAAACGACCAATTTTACCACGACCAATTGACGTAAACTCATATTTGGACCAATACCTCAAACATTATAACTGTAACCGATTTTATTATGGTCAACTTTGCTATGTCTAGAAATTTAGCAACCATACAATGTCTACAATTACTAACATTGTTGTACTATTTTGGTGAGTACTTTTTAATGATCATAATTTGTGACATATTTTTATCTAGGACTTTTTAATACATTTTACTTATTTATCATAGTTCAACTTAATTATCAGGTCCTACAACCCTGAGGAGGCAGATTTAAAAATGATGTACCTACTTATTTATAGATGTATACATTATCCATGCCTACTGCAACCAGCAAAACTCATTCACAAGCAACTAGGTAGTCAACGTATCATAAGACCAGGTACTATAACATTTTCTTTATTTTATAAGTGCAATGTGTTGTTTTTTAATTAACCAAGTTGAATGAAGGATGTAGAAAAAAACACAAAATAAATATAATTTAGTTATTTTTATTAAAATTGAATCAAATCGTCACCCTCATTAACCTGCATATTTTGTTCTGGCTGTTCTGTGTCCTATAACAGAATTTAATAGTATTTTGTATTTACTATAATTTTAGTTACAGTAACCTAACATCAAACTTATTTTCCAATGCATTTGTGTTTGAGGGTTCTAGTTACATTCTTTATTTATTTTTTATACAGATTTGTGTCATATTTCAAGGTTTTTTTTTTGAGGTGGATGGGCGAGGTGACTGTTCAGTTACATTATATTCATAATATTAACAGTGAAATGTTTAGTAAATTCAATTAAATTGTCTTCAGTTAAAAGTAAACAAAAACAAAATTTTACTCAATAACTTTAAAGGTAAGATTGAAATAAAATTAACTTAATTAAATATTATAAATATAATTAGCAAATTACCACAATTGAAAGAATAAATTTTGTCTGGTAGTTCTGCATGATAAGAAAATATTAACTTAAATGGGGATAATGATAATTAACTATAAAAGGTAGGTTATAAAAAAAAAAAATTAACTTAAAAAGTCAACCATCTTTGTTGAAAACTACTAAAAATTTGAATGAAAACAAAGTATTTTGCGATTTTGCCTATGAATCATATATTACCTATTTAGTTTTCTAAATAGTAATTTATGTTTTCCTGCCATTTTGGTGGAGAGGGGCTGTATTTCCCTTAGATTCTCCCCTGGATATGCCACTGGTAAGAAAAGTTAAATGCAGACATGGTAAAAATTGTCACGGAATTAAGTATAATTATTATTATATTCAAATATTATATAAGGCATAGTGATAGTTAAGTAAAACAAAAAGTTACTTTACGTTTCCTACGTACATTTAAGACGTCCCGCAGATCTTGATGTGGTGCGGTCTTCTGGAATTTAAAAATTGTAATTATTGGTAGTTTAGAATTAAAATTTCCAAACATAGTACTTCATGCACAGTAAAGCTTATTATATATGAAATTAGTACTAAAATATATCGCTAGACATCATATTATGGGAAAGATTAGGTAATTATTAGAAATTATGTTACTGGTCATTTTTAAAGATTGTTTTTTTATTGAAGAAAAAAGTTGTTAGTTGAATAATAATTTTCAAATTATAATGCCAAAAATATTGAAAGTAATATTATGTTATATTGAATAAAATAATTACCGGTTCTTCTGCTGCTGTCTACCAACATTTTGATTGGTGCCATTTATGGCAAATATTGCAACCTGGTGAAACAACAAAATACATTATTGCTTAAGTCATTAAAAATTAAATATCTAATATATACTAACTTTTTGTGTGTTTTTTTCGGCATTTGCCTTCGTGGCATTTTTTACATGTACTGCACTCTTCAAAAAATTTAAATAAATTGGATAGGTATTTTAAATTAATTACATAACATCAAAATTAGGTATTCAATATACATACTAGGTTTTTTCGGCTTAGACTTTTTTTTTCTTCATTATTATCTATAAAAAAAAAAATAAAAAATAAAAAAAATAATTAACCAATTTAAAGTTATTAATTACTTTGGCATGCTTACTATTTTTGGTGGTGTTAGTTTCTGCCACCCCATAATAATAATTATGATTTATTGTAGTCATCTATATGACACATAAATAACAGTTTTCAATATTTAATTATGGAATTGATAATGTTAAGCAATTATAAAGCATTCAATATTCACAACCCAAATTGTTGAACAATAGTATTGTGTTAGGCGTAATGAATAAAATAATTAGGTATCTGGATAAGATAATAAATATTATGCTGAACACTGTGACTTACCTATTGTGACTTAATTAAGTTGGGCAAGGGATGACATCAGTGACAAGGTTACATAGAATACAGATATATGTTTTTGAATAATATTTTTGGATTAAAATTAGTAAAATGAATTAAGTTTACAAAATACTAATTATAGTAATTATGTTCTATAACATGTGTATATTAAATATGCAATATATTAGTATGATGGGGAGTAATAATGAATAATGAATTAACAATATTATATTATGCTTACCTGCAACTATCTAAACACATAAATAATAAAAAAGTATATTGTTTAATGTTTTTATTTTTTGACTTTTGTCTTACTAGTTACTATGTGTCTGTTAAGACTCATAATCTATATAAACACTGCCTACTAAATATACTAAGTACACAATATTGTTGAAAATTTATTTCATTATATTATACTCAGTTTTGAAATTGTATTTGTATCTAATAATATTATAATATTAAAAAGCGGGTAAGTGAGTATCGCTCTGCTGTACATTTGGGGGTGGGGTGGACCTCGGACTAGGGTAGGTTAAATTTGAATGCAATGATAGGTATCATTGTATACGAAAAACGATTCTGAACGGAGATGATTTATCAGTCAAGGATATATTATATTTAAATATTGTCATATTATATTCTATTTTGAAACAAATTCAAACATTTAAGTAAAAGTTTCAAAATCTTACGTCAAGTAATTTTTTAAAAATAACAAAAATCGAAAATGATTCAGTAGTAAAACGTTATTTTACACGTGTATTGTTGATTTCAAATTAAAATTAAAACTTTAAACACTCGTAAAATTTTTTAAATGGAATAATCCTCAAAATTTTTTATAATTATTCTAAGCTTAACTTATGAACAGCATAATATTACATTTTCAATTCTTAGCATTTGATAGTAAAATATTTATAAATTTTTAACTACCAAATAGTTAAAAATACCCATGATTTTGACGAATTTTTGTCAATATTTGAACTTCAAATGCTAATAAAAAAAATTGTGCATATGTATTTTTATAATTTTTGAATAAGAGTTAAAACAAGTTATGCGGACACTTCAATTAAATTTTCAAGTAATTTGTCCCAGCTAATTTTTTTTTATCAACATTTATAAAAAAAAAATCAAAAAAAATCGGGTAACTGAGTATCCCTCTGCTGTACATTAGGAGGTGGGATGGAGCTCGGACTAGGGAAGGTTAAATTTGAATGCAATGATAGGTATCATTGTATACGAAAAACGATTCTGAACGGAGATGATTTGTCAGTCTAGGATATATTATACTTAAATATTGTAATATATTCTACTTTGAAACTAATTCAAACATTTAAGTAAAAGTTTCAAGATCTTACGTTTGTTATGAATGTTACATAATTAATTATTATATTTATGATGTCATTATAATATTATGTAATCGGTATTGACACATAGATCGATAACCGTTTCGATTATAATAAACAGTCTTAATTAGCATGCCTTCACATAATGTCGTATTGTTGATTGCGTGCTCTCCTCGTCTATGTTTGCTTATTAAAGCACAAACATAACATTTGGCGACGAATAAAATGCGTAATACATTTTTCATTGTTTTATTTTGTTGTTTGCAAAAAAAAAATGTATAAAAGAAAATCGTTTAAATTAAATATGTGCGCGTTTAATATATGAAAAGTGTTTGTAAATTTGTTGTTGTCTTACAAACGTACAAACGAAGTTCATTATGTCGAATACAATTTCGCCCTATGTGCCAGATCAGGAACCGTTTAAAAATTATCTTGATCGTTTAAAAGCACAGTTGTCAGTGTTAAAAGTAAAAGACGATCAACGGCAAAAGTACCTCATTGCCTATATTGATCCAGAAGCTTATAGCCAATTAAAGGACGTATGTTTACCGAGTCATCCCACAGAAAGCACTTTTGAGGACCTAGTCACATATTTGGACGCGATATATTCGCCACGGCGTTTAGTGGTGAGTGACCGTTTTAAATTTAATCAGTGCTGTCAAAGTTCCGGAGAATCGGTACAGGAATTTATCACTACGTTAAAAAAGTTAGCAAGTCACTGTGATTTCGACACATTTTTGGATGATGCACTACGCGATAGACTTATTGTAGGTCTAGCTGATGAAGCGTGTCAAAGAAAATTGCTGGGTGAATCATCACTAACTTTTCAAAAAGCATGTGAAAAAGCTTTAGACTCAGAATTAGTGAGAAATCAGTCTAATCAAATAAAAAATAAATCACAAGTAAATTGGATAGCAAAAAATTATAAAAATAAACCACAGTCAAATAAGTCAGATCAGTTTAAAAAGAAATCCAGTACAGAAGTTTGTAGTGGGCAGTCAATCAGACAAAGCGGTGATGTGTCAAAACGAGGTAGTCAATCGTACAGTCAGTCACAGCAGGGATCAACCAAGGATACGAGTCAATGTTACCGGTGTGGAAGAATACATGATGCTCGAAACTGTCCAGCAAAACAATGGGAGTGTTTCAGCTGCAAATTAAAAGGACACGTATCGGTAATGTGTAGAAATAAAAAAAAAATTATTAAATTAGTAGAAACCGTTAATAATATACATTGTATAAATAGTATTGAAAATGTAAAAGAAAATGGTCCACTAATTATTGATTTGGTTGTAAATGATCAATTAATGACATTTGAAGTCGATAGTGGAGCTTCAGTTACTGTTATACCAAAAGTGATTTTTGACAGATATTTTAAAAATAGTAATTTAAAAAAAGAAAAATGTAATTTGTCATCAGTAAACGGGGAATCTATAACAGTTGTTGGTCAATTAATTGTAAATGTAAAATCATCAAAAAATGAAAATATTAAATTACCGTTAATTGTAACAGAAAACTGTGTAAAAAAGTCACTTTTGGGTCGGTCCTGGTTAAATGAATTGTTTCCTGAATGGAAAAGTATTTTTAATTGTCTTAAAATAAAATTAGAATGTAATGAAATAAATTTTAAAAAAATTGATGGTATAAAAAAAATTAATGAAAATCAAGTGTATGACACGGATAAAGTTGGTGAAATTAAGTTGAAATTTCCGGGTGTAGTAAAAAGGGTGGTCGATGTGGAAGAATGTATAAAAAACCATGAAGTAAATTTGGAAGTAAGAGAGAATAGTGTACCAAAATTTCAAAGGGCGTACCAAGTGCCGTATGCGTTAAGACCAGCAGTGGAAGAAGAACTGGTGAGATTAGAAAAAGAAGGGGTAATATCGCATGTTGTAACAAGTGAATGGGCGTCTCCGATTGTAATTGTACCAAAAAAAAATAATAAAATACGAATTTGTGTCGATTTTAAAAATACACTAAATCCTTATGTAAATGTAGATCGTCACCCGTTACCAAGAATAGACGATGTATTTAATAATTTAACAGGAGGGGAATTTTTCACGGTACTCGATTTATCGGAAGCATATTTACAACTCCAGGTAGCATCGTCGAGTCGTCATTTCTTAACTGTAAATACTCATAAGGGATTATATCAATTTAATAGACTTTGTTATGGTATAGCGTCAGCTCCTAGTAAATTTCAAGCAGTTATGGAAAATATTTTAACTGGGCTAGAAAATATTCAAGTGTATTTGGATGATATTATTATAAGTGGAAAGTCTGTTGATGATTGTAAAAATAAAGTTTGGTTGGTATTAGGTCGCTTGCAAGAGTATAGAGTAAAAATAAATTTTGATAAATGTCAATTTTTCCGTCCAAGTGTTATATTCTTAGGACATAAGATAGATAAGCACGGGGTTCACCCAACGGACGATAAAATGGATGCGATATTAAACGCTCCGCAACCAAAGGACACAAGTCAATTAAAATCATTTTTAGGCTTAATTAATTATTATCGAGGCTATATTCCAATGTCATCTACTATTTTATCTTCATTATATAATTTGACAAAAAAAAATGTTAAGTGGGTTTGGTCGGATGAGTGCGAGTCAGCATTTAAAAAAGCAAAATCGGTATTAAAAGAAAGTCAGTTATTAGTTACTTATAGCCCAGATTTGCCATTAATTCTGACGTGTGATAGCTCTAGTTACGGTTTAGGTGCAGTATTAAGTCATATAATAGATAAGGAAGAGAAACCCATCATGTTTGCATCGAGTACATTATCCGCGGCTGAAAAAAACTATTCGCAAATCGATCGTGAGGCATTAGCTATTATATTTGGTATAAAAAAATTTCATAAATATTTGTTTGGTCGAAAGTTTATTTTAGTATCGGATCATTTGCCGTTAAAGTCATTATTTAATCAAAACAAAAATATTCCAGTACACGCGTCGTCAAGACTTCAGCGATGGGCTATAATATTATCGGGTTATGATTATGAATTTCAATATAGAAAGGGGTCAAATATAAATAATGCTGATGCGCTATCGAGATTACCTATAGATGGAAATATTGGTGAAGAATTAGGGTCAAAAGAATTAAAAACATATTGCAATAATAATAGTATAAAATTATTACATTCTCCACCTTATAATCCAGAGTCAAACGGTTTGGCAGAGAGAGGTGTACAGACTATTAAGAAGTTACTAATTAAGTCACTGTGTAATGAGAGAGAGATAACGAGAATACAAACAAAAATTGATGATGTATTATTGTCTTATCGAAATACACCGTCTGCTGACACAGGTTGTTGTCCAGCAGAAATTATGTTAAATTTTAAGCCGAAAACACAACTAACAGTATTAAAACCAAAAATAGGGGGAGACATTGATTTAGAGTACGCAATTGGAAAATCAGCAAAGTTTGAAGTTGATGAAAATGTGTTGGTAAAAAATTCACAAGCAAAAGGTCAGAATTGGTTACCAGGAAAAATTATGAAAGTATTGAGTGGATGTAGGTATTTAGTGACAGTAAATGGAGGTGTGAAAATGGTGCATGTAAATAAATTAAAGTGTAGTATGTTGAGCGAGAAAATACATCAGGGTGAATAATTTAAAAAAAAAATGTACCTACGAATAAAGTAATATTGATATGTTATTATTATGTGTACAATTAGACCACCATATATGGAGGCACTTCCAGATCTGAAAGAGAAAACACAACAAGGATCATCAGAGAATCTGTACAGCAACTGAACAAGATGTCAGTAGACAAGTTTTAAAAATGTTTCAAACAAATACATATATAAAGATAAGAACATCAGATTTAAATAGACCTCAAAAAATAAGTAAAAAGACAGAAGAAAAACAAAACTATATAAATAATAAAATGTCTGATTATAACTTTAAAAAAATTACACAGTATGACTATGTAAAGTGTTTGAGCTTTCGCAATAAACCAAATAAAATTTGATTTTTTCTATTATTATTTTTATTTTATATACATATACAAATATTATACACATTATATTTTTAATTTTTATTATAGATTATACAGACTAGATTCAATTAATAATTGAATTGGACTTTTTTTTATACAATACAAAAACAAAACAAATTTTAACCACACCAACTACGTTTAAGTTGTCAGTCCTAAGTCTGAATAAAGTGGGAAGGAAGTTTGTATTTGGCAAGGCTGAGCATTATTAACGAATTAAAAGTTAAAATTATAAACAATTTATATAAACATTATTATATGTCTGAAATTTTTTATTTTGAAAATTAGAAAATTTTAACTTTAAATTAAGTTAAGTTACTTTTCTTTGCCCAGCCTTGGTGTTTGGTATAATTTTTTTTCGTGTGGGAACTTACGTACAAGTGTAATTTTTTTCGTGTGGGAACTTACGTATGCATATCCTGGGGTAATTTTTACCTGCTATATCTAGTGTGGGAACTTACATTCGCCCATCTATTTGCCCAGGTTGAGGACTGATAGCTTGACGCTCAATTACAATTTTTTATATGTTTTTTTTTTTTTAACATGCAAAAAAGAACCGGGCAGGCGACGGGAAGCGATATTACACCAAACGTTGACTGATAGCTAGACACTCAATTACCGTTTTCGGTACACATTTATTCTTATTGATTTCCAACAAGCACTGGGCAAGCGTCAATACAAACTTTTACACCGAATGATAACTGATTATTGATATCTCACACTCAAGAGTAATCAACTCTATGACAATTTTAGTGACCGATTTCTAGACACCCGACTATCATTTCCAACCGAATTCCCTTGAACTGATTTTTACTCGACCCCCTCGAAGGCGCCGGAGGCGGCTTCTACAAGCCTGGAATCGAGGCACACCAGCCGCTAGTCCTTATATAACAAAACGTTAGTACTGATCCGCTCGGCGCTAGCAGTACTTTAAGGGAGAACCAACACGATTAATTCCCCGGACCTTTACCGTGTGTTTCCGTGCCGTATTAGCGTTTAGCATCCCTTTTTCTAATTTTCCACACCGTTTTCGTCATTTTCCGACGTCTAAAACCCCAAAACGGCTTTTCCGGGGGCGGACCCGTCGCGGCGGCGGCGGCGTAGGCTTATCGTTTTTCCGTTATCACTATAGTTTATTATTATTATTTATTTATTTTTTTGTCGTTTTTTTTTCGATTTCGATCGCTTTTTCACGGTTTTCCGGGTTTAAATCGTTAAACGAGTAAGTGTAAATCGTCCGTCGTGTCCAGACGAACGTTTACGCGTAACGTTTGCACGGGAAATTTTCGGAATTTAATTCTAATCCTCGATCGCGACGGCCCGCGGACCCGTCCGACGGTTAGCAGTTTTTTCGGTTTCGTCAACTTTTTCGACCCCGTTCGCACCGTTACGTCGTAGACCGTGTCTGTACGGATGTTTTGATACACGGAACGTGTCGGAAAACCTGCGGACAGAGTCGAAATCGCCATTTGAAGTGCCTCCGTTCGAACCGTCGTGTCGGACCTACATACATGTATAACGCTCTGTGGTAGGTTGTTTTTTCTTTTGAATTTGGCTTATTTAATAATTAAATTATCGTTAGCACTGTTACCGTGACTATAACAGTACTTTACGTGTTTCAGATTTCGTGGTCTTTCGTTCGTTATCGTCGTCAGTTACCATATTTGTTTATGCGTGCACACCATAATAATAATAATATAATATACCTATTAAACTGTGTTTTTTATTTAATAAATCATAATAATTGTATATTGTACTTATTTTGTTTTGTTCTTGGTACCGTAAAAGTGGGTGAATAGAAACTGATGGGTGAATAGAAACAAAATTTCGAAATAAGTTTCATTGACCAATAACTACGGTCTAAGTATAACTATTTTTATAAGTTGTTGATGTATTACATTGGTCATGTTATAAAGAATCGAATTCAATTGATACATTTTTACCTCCATAATAATTGTCGATAAAAAAATTAATAAGAGTAAAAATTATTTTACCTACAAAAAATGTGTATCAACTTTGTTATCATGGTTCTCATAAACGAATTGTGATAACTCCAAAATTTTTTTTTTCACTTTTCAGCGTAGTTGTGGAGAATTAATTAACGTAAGTGTAGTAAACCGGTGTTTTTCACATTAAAACGAGGTTCCAAAGTCCAAACCTACAACAACATCACGCCACCGGAACAGGCCACTATTATAGGCATTTCATTGGCTAGCACCAAAGCTAGCACCACAATCACCTTCCCATTGACGTCATTCGTCCTCTCCTTATCATAGCATGTTCCATATAAATAGGAGCCCTGATCACCCAGAGCTCCAGAGACTGTACAGCCGTCGAGCTATAGTCATTCCCAGTTTTATGTACTTGTATGAGTCGCGGACTTTGTAACAGCCGCATCGCCGCTTATACGAGTACTTCCCAGTTATAGACTATTTTAAATACTTTCTCTCCGGTAGATTTACATACAGTAGATCTGTCGAAAAACCTTTATATGTAATTATAAGTTAACTTTCAATAAACAGTTATTATTTTACAAAGTGTTAATTTTATTTATACTCATTACATTCAACCTCCACCTTCTACGTTGAAGCAGAACGACACGTGCCACCGTCGTAAAAGAAGTATTTGCAGTAACCGAGTGGTGACAGCACGAGTACGCGGTTACTACATAAAATTTGGTGTCAGGTGTGGGGTCACACTTCATCAGCAGAAAAACCTGTTTGGCTTGATCAAAGGAAGTAAGCTGAGATCCACCGACGGAGCCACGTTCACGAAGCACAACAAGGAAGGAAGAGAGTTCTGTGGAGCATTCACGCACGCAGGTTCAATCATATTCCAGGAAGGAAGTATCAATTCAAGGACCAAGATTTCACTCAATATGCAAGCTCTGTAAGTCATTTGAATAATTAATTTGTATGTCTGAGAGGTTAGGCGAAAATTGGCAAATCGTAGCATATAACCCAGAAACACTTAAAATCAGAATGACTAACGCAGACAAATTAGGTTTTGAAAGAGCACTTAAATTAGTTCCATCTTTTCAAGGGGGAACCGAATCGGACTTAGCTTCTTTCGAAGCTAAATGCGAATTCATATTTAAAAATATTCCTGATAGTCTGAAACCTAGTATTTTAGAAGCTATAATATCACAATTAAAAGGAAATGCATTTGAGGCCATACGCTATAAGGAAATTTCAATTTGGGACGAATTGAAAAGATTATTTAGAACTGTTTTCGGTTCAGCACATTCAGTATCATATTTACAAGTACAACTTAGTCAAATGAGACAGAGTACTAAGGAAACCGTTAAAGAATTTTCTATTAGAATTGAAAAAACCGCACATGAATTAACGCACGCATTAACCGTAGATAAACCGAAAGTAGAGGCTGGCATTATAGCGCAAACTGTACAAGCTCACGCGTTGAGTGTTTTTGTAGCGGGTATATCGCAGTCGATCGGAATAATCTTAAAGGCGCGCAATATTAAAATATTTGAAGAGGCGGTACTCCATGCAATGGAGGAGGAAAAAACAAGCGATTATTTTAGTAAAATACACGGAATTAATACACCGGATAAAAATAAATCGAATTTAAAAAGTACTAAAGATAAGAGTAATATTAAATGCCACCGTTGCGATAAATTTGGACATTACGCTAATGAGTGTAGGACTAGTGAACACAAAATACCTACTTTTCGTAATCCTAACAGCGGTCAAAGTACGAGTAGAGAGATAAAAAAAGAGTATTCGAGTAAATTCTGCAAATATTGTAAAAAAACTAATCATGACATTAGTGAGTGTTTTAAATTAAAAAATAAAAAAGCAGAAATTAATAAGGACAGATCTGTAGAGGAAATACAGGCAGGCAGTAGCAACGTCCGTATAATAACTCCTATTGAACAGGAACACATCACGTGTTTTTCTGATAAATTTGTAAAAACGAAATTAAATTTTTAATTGATAGTGGTTCGGAGATGAACATTATAAAAATCTCAAGTTTAAAAGGACATATCATTGTAAAGGAAAGAGATAAAAAAAATATTAAGGGCATTCACGCAAGTCCAGTAGAGACAATAGGTTCGGTAGTGATTCCGATTTTTATTAATAAACAACCTTTCGTTGTAAAATTCGACATTGTGAATAATGATTTCCCAATACCCGAAGCAGGTATTATAGGCATAAACTTTCTAAAATTAAATAAAGTTATGTTAGATTGGGATAAAGAGGTATTAATTATACCAGAAAAAACAAAAACAAGTCCATTAATACTTCCGCCGCAAAGTGATTGCGTGTTAAAAATAAAAACCGATAAAAAAATAGATCGAAAATTAAAGAAATCTAAAATCACCGAAGACGTGATTATAGCTAATAGTATCAGCCCTACCAAAGGTAATACCATAATTAATAAAAATGATAAAAATAGTAATATATCGGAACAACCGTATATAAACGAGAATTTAACTAAAAATAATTTGAAATGGGAGCCGTACGATGATAAAGTTTTTATTATTAACGAATTAAATAGTACGCTAATTAAGATTGAAAATATTAAAAAGACTATTGAAACGGAAAAACTTAACCAAGAGAAACGCAAAAGTATTTTAGATTTTTGTAGTCGTCTATCAGATTTATATTTTTTTGAAGGTAACGACTTAGGTGCTACCAAAATAGTAACACATACGATTAATCCACCTAGATACGAACCAATTAATATACAACCACATAAGTTACAGCATGCTTATCAAGACGCAGATTATTCATCACCACGTATACTTGTTGTGGCAAATGATGAACAAAATAGCGTATTCGAAGAATTTAAACAGGCTGAGATTAGGCCAATAATTAATTCTAAAATAATGGAAATAGAAGGCAGTATAAAAAACGCTAAACAAGACGAAAACATAATTTTACTCATTTCAAATGATAACATAATAACGCATCCGGCGATAATAGAAATAATGAAAACATATAATATAACACCGCAGTTAACATTCGAAGAGGATAACAGGTTCATTATAATTGAGCAATTAAATAAATTAATTATAGTTTATAAATTAAAAAATAATCATTACGATGAGTTAAGCGCCGAGAGCTATTATAACGCGATAAATGAAATTAAAGTATTTTGTATTGATAAACAAATTACTCAATTTTCCACAATTAGGTTGGAAGGGTTAACGACATTGACCTGCTATGAACGCATATGTACAATGTTTCGTTACTTGTTAAAAAATACTGAGATTAAAGTAAAAATTTATAACAAGCAATATTACGACCAAACAAGTAACCCATTAGAGTTACACGTGGGAGACAAAGTTCTTATGAAAGAACAAAGCAAGAAAAATACATTAGATCTAAATTGGACAGGACCATACGAAATACTTTTGATACACGACAATGAAACTATAACAATCAAAAGGGGGAGGAGGGACTACAGAATTCATATAAACAACGTTAAGAAATTTTTCGAGACCGATTTATGAACACGATAGTGTCATAAAACTATATATATTAGCTGTAGTCTTCCTTTATAATTATTTTTTGTTATTAGTTAATTAGTCGTGTAATCAATATAATAATTATTTTTTTTTAGTAAAGACATCAAGTTTTTCGTAATGGGTTAATAAGTTTTTATGAAATAATTAGATAAGAAATAAATTGTTATATATAACATTATAAACTTAGGTGTTGTTATTTTATAGTTAATAAAAATAATAAGATAAAAATAATAATACTAATTAATTGTTTTATTTACTTCAACACGTAATAATATTTTCAGGATAATATACGTACTAATGAGTGTATATTCGGTTCACGGCATTATTCGATATGCTGATGAAAAAATAATCACCAAATCTGGATTGTACTTCGAAAACCAAGGTCCATTGAAAATTATGACAACACAATGGAACTTAGTAGCTTTTTATGATTTAGCTGATTCTCAAAAGAGAACAGAAACCTTCAATGAATACATTTATGCGACAGATAAAATATGTACACGTATAAAAGAACTTAATATTACTTTAACAAATTGTGACTCGATTAGTGAACTATTTAAATTATTAAAACAAGAAGGGGAAACAAAAAAAGATATAATATTTGAATCAATAGGTCATTCACGAGTAAAGAGGGGTTTTCCACTCAGAGCGATTACAAAAGTAGCTCAAACCTTATTTGGCCTATGTGATTATTATTGCGTTCTCAAATCTAATAATAATATTAAAACTTTAACTGATAAAAACACTACTGAATTAAATATTTTAGAAAAACAGCTTAGAATTATTAAACTGGAAAATAAGAAAAACAAAGAGATTATAAGTAAGCTTATTGTTGTCACTAAAGAGTTAGAAACTATGACGATCGAATCTAACATAAAAATATACTTAACAAGTCATTTTATTCAAGCAAACGTTATGATTGAATTATACTTAGCCGAGACCAATATGTTATTTGACGTCATACAGACAGCTAGGCTAGGCTTAATACATCCCAGTTTACTAACACCTAAAGCATTTTTGAAACAACTATTAGATATAAAGATCGGGTTACCGAGTGGTACTGATTTGCCAATTGATTTAAATGAAAATAATGTGCAGGAAATAATGCCACTCTCAGATATAACAATATTTTATTCAAATGACAAAATTGTATTTAATTTACGTGTACCTTTAGTGTATCAACATGAACTTACACTTTTTCAGCTTATACCGATACCGATTTGTACGGATAATAAATGTTTATATGTAAAACCTAGTCATAAGTATTTAGCTATAAGTAGGTCAAAAGAATTGTATTCCACTTATGACGAAATTGATCAAACATTATGTAAACATGCTAGTGATTTCCTACTATGTCCTGAAGTTTATCCTTTACATCCAAGAAGTGTACGCCCCATATGCGAGGTACTACTACTACAAGATCCAAAGGAAGTTCCAGATAGTTGTGAGATCATGCATGTGCAACTACACACGAACTTGTTCCACAAATTGAAGTTCAAGAACGATTGGATTTATGCAACACCAGGTGAAACAATATTTATCACTTGCGATCACGATAAGAAAAGTGAAAACCACTTATTAGAAGGAGTAGGAATATTATCACTAAATGAAACATGTAAAGCGTATGCAACACGCGATTTATTAATTCCACATAAGACAGAAAACGAAGAAGAATACTTAGATTTTATTCCACATTCGAAAATTAAAGAAACAGAAGAAATACAAATCGATCTACCATCCACAATTTTAAAAATTAAACACGTGCATACCAATCAAATGTACGATCTGAATTTAGTAGCAAAATCGACGACAGACATTAAAGAAATAATCGAAAAAACGGCTGAAGTAGAAGCAGCCCAAGAAAATAAAAATAGACATAATTATTTACTTTATGTAGTGAGTGCAATAACAATGGTGAGTCTATTGTTATTTATTATAACTTGTGTTGAGAAGTTACCGTGGTTCAAGCACAAAACACATACAGAACCGGAACCAGAACCAACCATGGCACTGGAACCGATCGAAGAACCAGAACACACGGATATGATCGAAGATAGGCGATCCATAGTCATAGTTAATACAACACAAGAAACCGAAAATAAACAATGCACTACTATGTATCAAAACACGGGTTATTCAATGTATCCGCGGTTATGATACGGAGTATCATTCTAAAAGGGGAGGTATGTAGTAAACCGGTGTTTTTCACATTAAAACGAGGTTCCAAAGTCCAAACCTACAACAACATCACGCCACCGGAACAGGCCACTATTATAGGCATTTCATTGGCTAGCACCAAAGCTAGCACCACAATCACCTTCCCATTGACGTCATTCGTCCTCTCCTTATCATAGCATGTTCCATATAAATAGGAGCCCTGATCACCCAGAGCTCCAGAGACTGTACAGCCGTCGAGCTATAGTCATTCCCAGTTTTATGTACTTGTATGAGTCGCGGACTTTGTAACAGCCGCATCGCCGCTTATACGAGTACTTCCCAGTTATAGACTATTTTAAATACTTTCTCTCCGGTAGATTTACATACAGTAGATCTGTCGAAAAACCTTTATATGTAATTATAAGTTAACTTTCAATAAACAGTTATTATTTTACAAAGTGTTAATTTTATTTATACTCATTACATTCAACCTCCACCTTCTACGTTGAAGCAGAACGACACGTGCCACCGTCGTAAAAGAAGTATTTGCAGTAACCGAGTGGTGACAGCACGAGTACGCGGTTACTACATAAGTATCAATCCTGTTTAATGACTTGCTGATTTTTTATAATTTTTTTAATCAAAATATTTTGTTTTCCGGGTGAATAGAAACATGCCAAACGTATATAAGCCATATATGTTTAAAATGTTGTTTTTCATAAAATAAAGACTATAATTAAGTTATTTGAACGCTTTTTTTTTTTAAAAAAATTCAAAATTATGTTTCTATTCACCCTCAATACAGTTGAATAACAAATTCTATGAAGACTAAGCAGCTGTTTTTTTTCACCCACACCTGCGGGTGAATAGAAACAGCGTACTTAAAAAAATTTATAAAATCAAATTTTATAGTTGGATAACCGTTGAAAATTCTATCATGTAATAAACGGTGAGACCCAAATTTTGATGTAATTCACAGCATTGTACATATTTTAGATCCAGAGATATAACACCTGAAAGGTGTAAACCTGTTTCTATTCACCCACTTTTACGGTAACACATAGTGAAATTAATTAATAAATATTATAAACAAATTGTTGACAATACAATTCACAACACATTTCAATTAACTTCACAATTTAATACATAATATATAAATTGCCTTACTATGCCAAAAATATACCTATATATTATAACTATATTTTAGCTACTAGATTATTATCAATATTACTAATATAAATTACAAATTTCAGCTATATTCTTAGTTCATAAAATTCATATTGCTGTACTCAAATTAATTTCAACAGTATTTCATCAATTTTTATGAAAATTATTTCAAAAATCACAAAATATAGTTACTACTTTATCCGTATCAATATATTATTATTTTTTCATAAATAAACTGCAAATGTGCGTTTATGATTTCATATATTCATTGCTACAGCATTTATTTAATTAATTACAGTCTATTTCAATAAAATTATTCAGTTTAAACAATAATAATTGGTTTCCATACCGTTCCGGCGGATACGGCTTAAGGGCTCGAGTTTTGACATCAGTTATCAACTCAAACTGTAGTCGATAGGATTAGGCGTTAGGATAGGATAGGATTTAGGCAGGTGAAACGAGTTCGAATCCCGCTCCGGCAGATGATACGGCGGCGCTATGATTATCACTGCGAATCATTTTTTGCATTTTTTTCTCATGTTATTCAAATTATTATATTATATTATTATTTTTATCATAGGCGTGCGCAGACTTTAAGTTCGGGGCGTGCCCGTGAAAAATTTGATTTTTACATTATACACACATAGACAGAGTATAGTATAGATATTATAAAAAAAATAGAGCAAAAACAAGTCACATTTTTTATATTACAACTTATTTATTAATTATTATTGGTTACTGGTTAGTATATAATATTTACAGATTCATACGTCTATTTTCTAATGTATTGAACTCATCGATGACAGAATCCAAGTTTAAACCACTTGTCAACTCTTGTTCGGTGAATAGTAACAATAACGAATCTAATCGTTCCTGTTTCATCGTACTTCTAAGTTTAGATTTTACAATTGTCATTTTAGAAAAGACTCGTTCGCATGTACAACTTGTGACTGGGATAATTGTAAATAATTGTAAGGTTTTATAAAAACAACTGTAGGTAGAAATACTATTGTTAGTTTTTAGCCAATCAAGCCACAAATAAATGGACTCACTAGATATACCATTAGGTTTATCAGATTTTGGCAAATGTTTTAAAAGGTTTATTTCAGTTTTTAGTTCTGTACTCGATGTATTTGAGAACTTAGCCAAAACATCAATCATTTCAGGTTTTATTTCCATATGTAGCAGACTAGCAATAGCTTCAATTAAGCTTAAAGTTTCTTGATTGAATCTTAAATCCATTGCCGATATTAAATCATCAAGTAGTTTATAATAAACCGATATCTTCATTTCATCTAATTTATTTTTAAAAAAAAATTGAGATTTAGATTTGTTATCAATTTGAGTCGATACTTTTCTACGAATAACGTCTGGAACAATTATTTCATGTTTTTTACATAAAGCAACTGCTTGTTCAAAAATATTTTCAAATTCTTTATTTTTATTTCTCATACTTTTAAGATTTAATGTTAAAGACCGTACATTATCAATTGCCAACAAAAGATTTAGTTTTGGTGATTGAAGTACTGAGCTAACTTTTAAAATAAGATTTAATATTGGATGCATCATAAACATGCCAAAAATGAACTCAAATCTTTTTATTTGGTATAAAAGACCTTTGCCTTTTGCAGTCATCTCAGGATTGGTACAATTGTTACAAATTTCTTCAATTGCAAGAAGTAGACAGTCATAATTGTTTATTATAGCCTTGACTGCTTCGGCTCTACATGCTCAACGTGTAGTAGAACATGATTTAATTGTCATCAACTTAACATTAGTTTCTTGAGCAATTTTTATAAGAGTCGCATGTCGCATTGGGCTGCCTTCAATGAAGTTATAAATAAATTGAATTGTTCCAAAAAAGTTAAAAACTAATCTATTTTTTTTTATTTGCTTGGAAGTTGATTTTTCACATACCGAATCTACTAATGCTAGATTCAAGCAATGAGCATAACAGTGCACATATTTAATGCTTGAATTTTGTTCCTTGCATTTGGCTTGAACACCACCTATACTGCCAGACATTGCCGATGCACCATCAAAACACACTGCTAACACAGAAGTCCAACATTTTCCCATTTCTCTTATAACATTATTTATTTATTTATTTATTAATTAATACACGGAATAAAAAACTTCCTTATTTAGTACAGTACATAAAAATAATTCAGTAAAATAAGATAGCTAACATATACAAGGGGTGATGGCCTAAAAAATACAGCTGAATTACAGGCACAGCAAATTTAAACTAAAATAATTAGGATACAAGTAAAATTACATACAATAAAATATACAAAAATACACAATATTAGGGTAAACTGAGAAAGGAGGGGTCCTCGTTTGCCAACCGCATCATGCGGTCAATTGGTTTGTTTTTACCGTAATTAGTACAGTGGAGAGGTACAACAAAAGGAACTCGAGACCTTGTGGCCCGATGAGGAACTTTAAAGTTTACTTGGACGAGCAGTGAAGGGGCGTTTAGGGAACCATCGATTAATTTTTTTAAAAAGGCCAGATTAGCTTTTACGCGCCTATCTGCTAAAGATGTAAGGCCAAGTGCGCGCAATACTGGAGTATAGTCATGAGGAGGATGGACAATTTAATACTACTTTTACCATTACTTTTGAGTATTATCAATTGAATTGAATATAGATTGTGCAGTAACAGATGTCAAACACCTTAAAGCTACTAATGTTTCAACTGGTCTATTTTGCTCACCATCAAAATACCTAATAACGACAGACAGTTGTTCAAAATGTCCTACGTCACTTGTTTCATCTGCTAATATTGATATATATGAATTTTCCATGTTACTTTTAATTTTTTTTTAGAACAACGTTGTGTGTAGATTTAATAATATCATTTTTAATGCGATTACTTCTGTATAATGCATTCCTTGCACCATGTTCAAAATGACACTGAAGAAGATTATCATATTTTGATAGTAAGTTCAAAAGTTCTCTAAAAAGTCCTTGGTTATTACTTTTTTCACTCTCATCATGTCCTCGAAGAGGTCGACCACTCTTCACTAAACAAATTACAATATCAATCAGACGATACATAACTTTTCTATTTTCAAGGCGTTCTTCTTCTTTTTTACTGATAGCTACTTGACGTGCTATATCAAGTTGACAATCAATTGATTTCAATGTTAAATAGTTGGATAAAGCAGTTGAACTATTTGTGTGGTTTTGAGAGTACTGATGCTTTTTAAACGCATCATTAGCACGGTACCAAGCTCTAAAACCAACTTTTGAAAAGGCCGCATCATAATGAGTACTATTTTTTTCATTGCCTCTGAAGCACCGGCAAGGAAAACAAAATGCTGCATCAATAGCAGAACTATATTCCAACCATTCAAATTTGTTAAACCATTCTTTCTGAAATGACCTAAGTTTATGTCCTTGCAATGTTCGTGGGTATGTACTCAATATCTTAGTATGGCGTCCCAAAAAAATAATTTGTCTAAATTCTAATTGATTTAATGGCAACGGTTTTATGGGGTCATATATGCTCACCATATCCGCTAAAATTTAAAAAAGACAAATGAGATACATTCAAGTATACAATCAGTATTTATATAATTTATATAATTTACCATTTTCAACTGCAGGTAAAATACTAGAAATTGGAATTTGAGATGATGATTGAATGCATGATTCTGATGTATCTAAGGGCACCATAATTTCAGTACATTTTCTACTGATTGGAATTTGATTTAATTGACTTGAATTTAAATTTGGAACACATAAATAATGTTTTAGGAATTTAAATTTGATTGATTTTTCAAGTTTTAACCTAATAAAAATGAATATAACATTTTATTTTAGTATAAGTATTGAAATAAAAGGTAATTATTATTATATTTATTATTTATATTAAAAAAGTAAAATAAAAATTTGCCATTGTTATAACATATTATACATTTTATAATTTAACAATTAAATTATTTTTTTAGAAAAAACTAACCAAAAAAATGGATAGGTAGTAGGTACTATAATTATAGTTTATAATACTAAAACTTTTCATAACAAATTTAATTTTGAGTTGTTAGTTTAGTTACAATATTGAATTTATAAATTAGCTCAGAATCTAAAATATAATACTATAATATTGTATAAACAATTTTAATTATTAAAGACAACAATTTACATTCTTTTATTATTTCATTTGAGTTACATTCGTTTAAATTAAAAAAAAAATTACTATTTATCTGTTTAAGTTTATTTAAAGTTTAATAAAGTAGTACAATTTATATACAAAAACATGTAAGCATTAAATAATTTGTAAAGTGGTAAACAACTTACTTGAACTACACATCGATTTTTTTGGAAAAAAATCTGTTATTTGCTGGCCGGCTCTTTTATTTGAATTCATTTTTAATGTTTAAAGTATTACACTATACAGTACAAATAATGTTAAAAATAACACTGTTTAGCTTTCAACTGTTAACGCAAAGGGCAAAAATTGAAAAATACGAATATGTACTGGGTGTCAATATGTAAGTAATTACTACTAGTAATTTACCACACGAGTCGTGACAACAGTCTAGGAATATTATATTTTTGTTTTGACGATAGTGGTTCTATGGTTGTTTTTGTTTGTTTATCATATTCTATAAATAACTTATGTAAGTAATTGAGTATTATCAGTTAATTCATGTAATATTCATGTAATTCTGTTGTAATCACGGATTCGCAGTGTAGCCCTTTCAAATGTGAAAAATATTTAACCATATTTTTTTTATGTATTGTTGTCATGGATAGGATGACCTGGTGATATCCCAGTGGCCAGTTCTCCTGGACTGATAAGTGATAAGCATGTTTGGAACATAGCCACATAAGGCGCTTTGGCCCTTGAAAAATCTCGGGGCGTGCCTGGGCACGTCCGGCACGCCCTGTGCGCACGCCTATGATTTTTATATATATATATATTATATTAAAAAGGAGGTTGGCTTGCCAAAATTAATTACTCTAATAGGTACATTTCCCTTATTGATTTGATTTTAAATACCTATTGTTTAATTTGGCATCGTTTTACAGTATACTTTAATTTCAATTTGCAAATATTATGTAATACACTTTATTTTATTATATTAAATATATATTTTAAAATATTCCAAAACAGAACTTGACCTGGATATAATGAGAAGCAAATTTTGTATTTATTATATATTATATGTATATTAAAACATTCTAATTATTTGTTTTAATATTTAAAATAATTCAACAATTAGAATAAATTCCACGGACACGATTGTATGTATGGATATTAGATATGTATAAGAGTTTATAGTGAATTGCTATTCCTTGCTAACTTATAGTTGTTATTACATATACCTTGCTCACTTACTTATAGGTAGGTAGTTCAAATTACATAGACAGTCATATGAGTATATTACACATACTTTTTTTTTTTTATTAAAATGTATTATTATATTATATTTTACTGTGTATGCATATATACTGTTTTAATGGTAAACATTTACACTTAACATTGTCATTACTACTAAAGTGTGCGATAGCACAAATGTACTTTCGCCATATACCTACGTCAGCAGTTAAGTAGTATTAAAATAAAATAAAATATAAGCTGTTTGAATGCATAATACAGATTGGACAGACACAGTGACTTATGCATTTCACTTACAATGATGAATTTATATTTTTATAAATATTATGTTATGTTATTATTATTATTTACACAAATAGTGTACCTATGCTTCTATGCTTAAATATATTGTATTGATTGATTTTCCCATTGTCACTGTCATGAGCTTGCAGAAAAAAATTGACAATACCTATATTATAAACTATGTATGTGATAGGCTTATTGTTGAATTGTTGAGTCAGTTAATAACATTTAATATTTATTACTAACGGTCAATTGTACATAACTTTGAGAAACATACTAAATGTATTCTATGGTTAGATTTTTATAATTTATGATAAATCAATCAAAAACTGTGCTTAATTAATAATAAATAAACCATTATATACTTCTTTATGTGTATGTAAACACTATATAATGCAAATTGTATCAAACACATGCTTTTGCTGGCAACTTTGGTATATTTTTGTAGTAGAAAGCAACATTTGACATGATGTGAGGAGATAAATTCAAGTACTGTATGTTCTACTCATAATATATTTCAATATAAATTTTATTGCAGACTACCAAATTAAATAAAAACATTTTTCTATGGTAGGATTTTTATATTACTCAGATTAATCACCTATGCTCCTATTGTATAATATTTACCCAACTAATAAAAAACAATATATTTATATATAGTTATTTGCTACAATATTTCAATATTAATGTACTAATTTTCTTTTTGAATCAAACACATAATATATTGCAAATGTTAAATATATGTTTTGGTCAGTCTTGTAAAGTATTCGAATATAAGTATTCGGATAATTGTATTTAAATACTTTTTGAAGTATTTTTTGGTATTCCAAATACAATTTTTTCTAAGTATTTTTTAAGTATTCTGAATATTTTTTAAAAGTATTTTTAACAAAATTTAAATACTTGTATTTAAATACTATAAAATCCGTTTTGTAAATTATTTTTCACGATAATTTGATTATTAATGAAAATAATATTTCGTTGACAATAGTCAATAATATAATCATGATTCTCCGTGAATACCCGTATTATACTCTATTCAGAATAACCTTGCCCACTCGATCGACGAAAACTCGTCGAGTTCGCGCATGTCTGTTGCCACAGACGGCGTTGATGTCGGTTGTGCCACCGCCGCCGACGTGCTGCAGCTGTATACGTAGTGAACTATAATATCGCACGTCACTATGCCACAAGTGGTTTACGCGATCATCCCGTAACACATAAAAACACCGCGTGCTTGTTCTGTTTTTTGTAATACTATTTTGTGAATTATCCAAAAACTATAAAAAACTATACATTATAACATGATATAAGTAATAATTATTAATTATTACGATCGTGTTATTATGATCATCTGTATATACGGCGGCGGCTGTCGGTAGCGACAGGCCACGGCAGCGGTCGACAACTAACGACCAATCACAGCGCTCCTGACTTTCGTCAGGGGGGTCTGACGGCTGCCGTCGGCTCAGTTGCATGCGCGAAAGTGGGCAAGGTTATTCTGAATAGAGTATAGTATAAACTATATAGTATATACCTAGTTATAGTTTTATTTCGTTTTGTTATTGTAAAATAGACCCATTAAATATAAATATACTGAATGCCTGTCGTCTGAATATTATCATGACTTATCAGATATTATATATTATCCGTTGTTTCTTGCTCAGGCTAGCACTAATAATAACATAGAATAGACTAATGTGGTGGGTTTCCCATTTTATTATGAATTTATAAAATTATCAAACAATTACGCGTTTTCTGCGATGCAATAGTATAATAATATATTGTACTCTTTTCCTACGTTAACGTTTCCATATCAAGACTAAAATACTGTTTATCATAAAAGTCTTACATTACTAAGCAGTAAGCATTAATAATTATACAATTTAATTGTATCTTATATCCCTCATTTCGTCTACACACGTCACACAAGACACAAGTACACAACACGCCGCGCTTTGACTTTGTTACCACTGTAGTAACCTCGTACTCGTGCTGTCACCACTCGGTTACTGCAAATACTTCTTTTACGACGGTGGCACGTGTCGTTCTGCTTCAACGTAGAAGGTGGAGGTTGAATGTAATGAGAGTAGTATGAAATAGAGAGTTCAGGAACCTAACCCCCTGACCCTCTGACCATTGCCTAACCCCCTGACCCTCTGACCATTGCCTGAGCCCCTGACCCCCTGACCATTGCCACACCATGAGCCACTGACCATTGCCACACCCCCCTGAGCCGCTGAGCCTTACCCCCTACCACCACCCGGTCCAACACGTACATGACGTATTTTTACCCCCTGCCGCCACACCACCCGCTCCCACACCATGAGCCGCTGAGCCTTACCCCCCCCCCCCCTACCACCTCCTACTCTCACACGTACATGACGTATTTTTACCCCCTACCACCACCCGCTCCCACACGTACATGACGTATTTTGCGCGCGCACCATATTATTGTACATACACCATATTATTGTACATGCAACATATTATTGTACACATACCATATTATTGTACACGCACCATATTATTGTACACACACCATATTTTTATGCACACGCCATATTTTTGACTCCCATGTATTCGAGCCGCCGGATGCAATATGTATCAACATCTCAATCAAAATATATGCAATACATAATTTCGACAGGAATATACTTGCAACAACATATCTATTGTTAATCAATGACCTTAGTAAAGAAATACTTACCGATAATCCTCAATTGTTTGTCGGCATCACGTTTATGTGTACACCCAAAATTATGAGTCACATATCCATCCTTTGTCATAGAGGAATTTACCCCTACCTATTATCGTTTTCTCACCTAATAATTTCTCAAATCGACAGACACTTGACTCTGCAAGAGCCGACATACAATCAGTCTGTCTTCAGTCTTACACACTTGTAATTCACCTCCGCGTTTCAACAAGTCTTTATAATTTTTCCAAGTCTTTTTTTTCAACGTTTATTAACAATTGATTTAATATGGCCGGTTCAATGGAAGACAACAAAGCGTTATACAAGAAGCATACCTTTACGTATGTACCACCAAAACCTCCGACCGAACTCATCGAATCTACTAGCTACACACTAGACTTTGCAGCCCGTAAGTTTGTACATATTGGTATTGATCCGAGTGAAAAATTACAAGTCGTTGTTCATTTATTAACTTTTTCACGGCACGTGCATATTACTACAGATTTTTTGAAAAAAATATTCTCGGACATGGGACATATCTTGTCGTTCATATTAGACACACCACAAAAATATAAACGAGTTATATTTTATGAAGACGAAAAAATGAAACTATCGAGTATGATGTACAGCGGAGAAAATGTGTTGGTGATCGAAGCAAAAAATCGTGATGGATGCAGAGTACTGTTGAACCGGGCGGATCTTATACGTCTTCAATATCTCGAATGCTCTATTTTCGAAAGCATCGTGCGAAAAGAAGTATTCACCGCTCCGTTGGTTATAAAACAATATGAAGAGATTGTCGTATACCTAGACAAGAAATGTACTCAACATAATTCACCGCTGAAAAATGTTGACGAGATGATAGTTTTCATTAAGAACATACAAGACGATCGAGTCGTTAAATCTACACCAAATTTCACCAATCAAATACAGATGTGTGCAGCTGAACAATTAGCTGAATCACTGTTGAACCAGAGGGCGAACAACTCACATAAGGTAATTCAAAATTATATTATTCCTTAATCAAAAATATTAAATAATTTATTTTATTTTAGATTTTCAACGAAACGATGGTCATTTCACCATTATCATTACCTACACCAATGTCACCACCATCTACACCGTCTACACCGATATCACGATCTCCTTCACCGAGTCATATTATACCAAGGTGGAGCAGAGCAGCCGATGAAAATGATGGACCAAATTTTTGCAATACGTCAGCGTCAACACAAAACTTCGATAGCGCTGTATCGGAATTTTATTTCATACCAAAACGTAAACTCTTTTAATAATAAATACATAAAATGTAAAAACAATTTTCATATTTGTAAAATAATTTTGTGTAAAATAAAAAAAGACGTGATATTTAAAAACAATTTTTCATTTATTAAATTAATATTAAGTTTTACAAGGTTCTCACTTCCCCGTTAAACGGGTTATAAGTTATAATTTGGTCATGTAATATTAAACAATATGCTGAAGTGGAAGCTGGAAACGCTTCGTCGGCTTCGAGTTCAATTCTGAGGTCCACTGTCGACATTTTCACGTTGTCGTTCTGCCGGCTCATATCAACGACTATGATTGGAGAAAGATTTTTGAAATCTGTGCGGTTCAACAGGGGTGTCACATCATCGCGTCCGTAGTAAGATTTTTGGAACTCTGCGTACGTGTGGTATAATGTAGCCATCGGTAAAGTCGCTTTGGAAATCTTCATAGGCAAACATTTCACTGTTTAAATAGACCTTCAAGTTTTTAATTTTACAATGATCGAAATATGACATTGCTTTGTTCGAGCTATTTTTTCTATCAGTTTGAAATCCGATTATGACATATCTAGGTTTTTACAATTTGTTAGACGTCTTTACTTTCCACGAATATGAAGTGTTTTGCGGTAAAAATGGATATTCACACAACTCCCACGATCTAAATGCACATATGTGGTGAAAATGTGTTGGTAATAGAATCTAAAATTTAAGACGACAGCAGCTACAGTATTTAGAATAATTGTCGATTTTTGAGACAGTCGTACGAAAGTCTACAATCATGAGTCCCACTATTTTAAAACAATTTAAAATGTTTTATAATTATATTGATCGAAAATTGACTACAAAGAAAACGAATGAAATGAACAGGTTTATATCGAATCTCCAAAACAATCATATTATCGCAACTTTTCCAAAATATGAAGTTAAAGAAAAATAGTTTGGTAAAACGTCAAAAATATAGAGAACGTAGTTAATTATGTTGAATTTATCCGCTCGCTCGAGCCCGAGTTGAAACAATTATTGAAAACACGATTACAGGAGCATCCAATAAAATTTAATTTGAAGCTAGAGGCTACCTACAGTCGGTCAAATGTGACCAATTCATTGGAGAATAGAGCAATTAAGACATCAGTGGTTGACATTTTAGCGAAAAGTAATATAACAGAGATTATTGAGAGAGCGTTTATAAAGTTTTTGAGTGAGCGGGAGACTTATGCGAGCAGAGTGGGGCGGATTTACGATAGAGTCGATCGACGGGTTATTGCTGGGTGTATACAAATACTCTCCAATGTCCGGTTCGTCATGCATACAGTTACATGCGTTTTCCGAGTGGAAACGGACGGCTATCAACCCACAGAACGTAGACCGGTACTATTTCAAGTGGGCGATTCTCGCGAGGCATGTGACGGGACCGACGGTATTCCGTGTCGATGAAAATAATAAGCAGCACGAAGACAAGTATAATTTCGAGAGTATTTCATTCCCGACACCGATTTCAGACATAACTAAATTCGAAAAAAATATTCGGTTCGTGTCCGTAAATGTTTACGGACTTCAAAAAAAAAAAAAATTCCAACCGCCGAAGAAATACCCGACATATGAAGTTTCCCCATTACGTATCGCTAACAGTGAAAAATCCAACCATTTCGACCTGTTGATGTTGGGAGACGATAACGGCCAACACTACGTGTACATTTCTAATTTTTACCGGCTCACACGATCGCAGAAAACAGCTCACAATGAGAGAGTCGTATTTTGTAAGCGTTGTTTTACAAGTTTCGACAATAGGCAGCATAAATTTAAGTTGAGTGGGCGCGAGGCGTTGGAGCAGCATAAGCTAATCTGCGGGGGACATAGCTCCATCTTACCCATAATGCCTAAAGAGGGAGATTGTGTGCAATTCAAAACATGGAAAAATACTGTCCGACATCCATTTGTAATCTATGCCGATTTCGAGGCAATATTAGCGAAGACAGATGAGAAGAAGGGTGAAAATACACAGATATTTCAAAAACGCGAGGCCATGAGCTATGGGTTTTTAGTGAAGGCGAGCGATGACGTACCGGCAGAGCTATTAGATGAACATGACATACCGACAGGACCGGTAATATATAGAGGCGGTGAAGAGGTTCAAGACGTAGCGAAACATTTTGTGGCGGTGATAGTTGAAGCGAGTAGGAAAATCGATAATTTTATGAAGACTAACATTCCTTTATTAATGACCAAGGACCAAGAAAAAACATATCAAG